>OZ024856.1:44533877-44571377 GCA_964017155.1 Oasisia sp. SBJ-2009
CACACACACACACACACACACACACACACACACACACACACACACACACACACACACACACACACACACACACACACACACACACACACACACATACACACACACACACACACAAACAAACACACACACACACACACACACACACACCTACACATAAACACGCGCGCGCGCACTCATTCTAACTTAATTGCTTTAAACAAGAAACATCATTTTGCGAATTATTGTGTTTTGACAATTTTGTCTCTACTCAACTGGAGACGAGGTAAGATATCAATGGATCACTTTGTTGTCCGCCTTTATCAAACTGCTGATCGATGTAGGAACCTACATGTTCATGCGAGACAGCGGCGTTATAAATAAACGTTTAACAAGTGTCTGAGCTGATATGATCACGGACAGTGACTGAGGCTGATGGGCCTATATGTAAGAAACATTATCTTGTTTAGACTGGTGATATTTCAGTGTGAACTGTAACTTGTCAGAGCATGCTTCGTGTTTTATGTCGGGCACCGATTGAGGCAAATCTTTCTAAAGGGGTGAGTACTGTCACACCAGAGCCGTAATGTAACGAAGTACATTTACTTCGTTACTTTACTTAAGTAGAAAAGTTTACTTTTCTTGAGTAACGAAGTACATTTTTTGGGAAGTACTTTTACTTGTAACGAAGTACAAATGTGTGTACTTTTTCTAAATGTAACGAAGTACTTATAATTTCCTTGTTACATTTGCGAAGCTCCGAAAACGTTCCGCGAATGATCTGTGGCAGAAGCACGTGCGGCACTGTTTGCAGTCAGCAGATATATTTACAAATATCAGAGGAAACAACAAATAGAAATAACAGATAAGAAGAGACAGGCATGTTAAATGTCCAGGACTGGCCGAATTTCTGTTGTTATTTGATGAAGCCTGTGAGATAATTGCAATCTGGGATCTGGCGCTGAGCCTGAATTAGGTGTCAGTAGGATCACAGCCGGCTGCCCTCGGCTGCGACTGGGCCGCTCGACAACAATGGCCAAGAGTTATTTTAATCCTTGCTTTGACCAGACAAGAACAAACAGCTGCCTTACTATCTTCTTGTGTCTTGCTTGTTGTTGTCACAGTTTGATTAATTTAGATGATCGTTGTGAATGGCACATGCTCGATATCGAGGGTTCCCCATTATCGCCCACCGTAAACCTGCCGATCTTTATTATCAGTAGGCCTATTTGTCAGTAATATAGATCAGTGTGTATAACTGAGTGAAATCAGTTTCTATATATATTTACATTAAAGTCTGTTTAAAATAAATGTTGCAATCATACATGAAGGTATAATTATTATGAAAGGAATGTTGTATAACCACTGGTCTAGAACTCGTTCGTCAAGTATCACAAATGACAAAAATATTCTTCATCCGTCCAAGATGGAAAAAAATTAAGAACTCTATTATAACGTGTATATCTTCTCCTTATGAATATGATGGTTGTTGTAGTAGCCCTGTTAGTAATCAAACATGATGGAAGCTATTTACAGCGTGTATGCAATGCTATTTGACTTTAATACTTATATATATATTTCACACTGTTAAAACATTCTAAACAAATTATATCTGCGTGATATATACACTAAATTATATTATGAATATTGTTTTAATTCATAACAGTTGGCTGCATCGGCCATTTTTTTTTATTACAGGTGAAAATTACTTTTGTGTTTACTTCAAGTACAAGTTTTTACTTTTTACTTGTACTTCAAGTACATTTTTCTAGCAGTACTTTTACTTTTACTTGAGTAGCTTTTTCTAGAGTTACTTTTACTTTTACTCAAGTACAAAATAAATGTACTTGTTACAGCTCTGTGTCACACATTGTTAATTGGCCACTACTTGATTGTAATTATTCACTAATACAAGTGGGCTGTTACAGTTATTCGTATGTATGTTATTAGCAATCTAGCCATATCATTATTGATACAATTATCTTAACATATCAGTAATTAAAACACATATGCGTAAATTACAGAGTTTAACCTATAAACAAATCCCTATTAGTTTCAAAACTCTCTCTCTCTCTCTCTCTCTCTCTCTCTCTCTCAAACACATGCGCACCGACACACTCACAAACACATACATACAGTATGCGCATGTATGTACCTTTTCACGTTCGGAAATGCACATTTTCACGCGTACATATATTCACCCCGCGCGTGCACACACATACACACCCACCCCCACCCCCCCACACACACAGACACACACACGCACACACAAGTACACGCACACACCACTGGGATGTAGTGATCATAACCAGATACATTTTATCATCAAAGTAAAAGGAGAACGGAACAGAAAAATACGGTACAGGAAAAATTTTCACAAAGGAAGATATAAGGACATGAGGGAATATTTAGCGAAGATAGACTGGAATAACACACTGAAGAATAAGACAGCAACAGAATGCTGGAATATCTTAAAGAGGGAAATTGACTGCGTAGTTGACAAATTTGTCCCCTTGAAAAAACAGGGGAAAAGGTCAAAGAAGAAACACTTATCGAAGGAAGCCATTAGAAAAATCAAGTACAAGCAAATGATGTGGAAGACATATAGACATACTGGAAGTGACGAAGACTATGCCATTTATAAAGAAGCACTTAATCAAGCTACAGCTGAAATTAGAAATTCGAAGAGAAGCTATGAACAAAAAATAGCTTTCAACATAAAACATGACAGCAAGAGTTTTTATGCGTATGTTCGAAGTAAACAGAAAGTTCAAGATAAGGTCGGGCCACTAGAAGGTAGTGATGGAAACATAATAACGGAGGGATTCTTAATGGCAGAAAACCTAAATGAATACTTTACTTCGGTGTTTACCAGGGAAGATATTAGTACATTACCAGTACTAGAGACTAAGTTCGAAGGGAGAGAGTGTGACTATTTAGGACAACTAACTGTAACCCCAAAAATGGTAGCTATGAAAATAAGAGATATGAAGGATAATAAATCACCAGGAGTGGATGGGATTCCTCCCAAATTGCTACTGGAAATTGTAGAACAAATTAGCATACCACTTGCAACAGTGTTCAATTTGGCATTAGAGGAAGGAGTGGTTCCGGTAGAATGGAAAGAAGCAAACATCATACCATTATTTAAAAAAGGATCAAGAAGCAAGTCAGAGAACTATAGACCAGTGAGTTTAACATCGGTGATTTGTAAACTATTAGAAAGACTAATTAAAGATCACTTGGTTGATTTTCTTGTTAAAAATAAATTGATAAACACATCTCAACATGGGTTTTTAAAAGCGAGGTCATGCTTAACAAATATGTTATGTTTTTTGGAAGATGTCACAAAGTGGGTAGATGAGGGATCACCAGTAGATATAATCTACTTAGATTTTAAAAAAGCCTTTGACAAAGTGCCACACCAAAGATTACTACTTAAACTAAAGGCCCATGGCATAGGAAATAGTATGATTAACTGGATAGAAAAATGGCTTATTGATAGAAGACAAAGAGTAGTAGTTGATGGGGAGGTTTCAAATTGGAAATCTGTTTTGAGTGGAGTACCGCAAGGATCAGTATTGGGACCTATTTTATTCTTAATATATATCAATGATTTGGATGATGACATAACAAGCAAGGTGTTGAAGTTTGCGGACGACACAAAAGTGTTTAGGAAAATAAAAAGTGATGCAGATAGACAGCATTTACAAGATGATCTAAATAAGTTGATAGAATGGTCTGAGAAATGGCAAATGCTGTTTAACTTTGGAAAGTGTAAGTGCCTCCACACAGGACATGGGAATGAAAATGCACAATATACAATGGGTGGTACTGTACTAAATACTACTGTAAAGGAAAAGGACTTAGGTCTAACCATTAGTGCTGACATGAAGGTATCAGAGCAGTGTGGAATTGCAGCAGCGAAGGCAAACCAAATTCTTGGATTAATTAGGCGAAATATAGTATACAAAGAAAAAGAACTAATAATACCGCTTTATAAAACAATAGTTAGGCCTCATTTAGAATATTGTATACAAGCATGGAGGCCATATCGCAAGAAGGATATTGATATGCTAGAAAGAGTACAAAGGAGAGCAACAAAAATGATACCAAAACTCAGGAATATTAGTTATGAAATGCGTCTAAAAGAATGTGGTCTAACAACACTAGAAACCAGAAGATTGAGAGGAGATCAGATTGAGGTTTTTAAAATATTGAATGGGTATGAAAATATTGACAGAAATATTTTTTTCACGGTCAAGGAAGAGAGAAGGACTAGAGGACATGGAGTTGCATTAGCAAAGAAGCAGTGTAGACTAGATATTAGAAAATTTTCATTTTCCCAAAGAATAGTAAACGAATGGAACAAATTATCAGCTGATTGTGTAGGTGCTAGAAGTGTTAATATGTTTAAAAATAAAATTGACATATACCTAAGACGGGCAGGGTATACTTAGATAGATAGGTTGGACTCTCGATAAGCCAAACAGCTTCCTTGTCCACCTGCCATCTAGAGTTGATTCTCTAGGTGGCAATCTTGTTAAATCTTGTTAAAAGTGCGTACACACACGCGCCTGCTTTCGCGTTCACTCATGCTCACACAGTCAGGCACCACATAGATATAAAACCAAATACGCCTATGCGCGCATGCACGCGCATGAGAGAGAGAGAGAGCGACAGCGAATTGTGGAGTAACTGCTAAGGATGTGTCATACTGATATATTCATAATATATACACATTGCCAACCACAGTAAGTGTGCAGTGAAGCGTGACAACACTGGAACAATTGCCGATACATCACTGAAGTTAGTATTTTTATTAAAGCAAACGTGTAGCATATGACGAGCTATTTTAGTGTTGTGCCTTGGCATGTATTCTTATAGGCCTATATGTGAACCTGTTTGTTACCACGGCCTTCATGCGTCGGTGGGTCCGACCATGCAGTCGGCACTGTAAGTGGGTCAACCTTTCTACCCTACACTAACTGAGACGGTTAGCGTGGCAACACACACTACATGTACATAGTACGTACACACACAGCGTGACCGCCGCGTTCTATTCAGAGCTTATTTTGCAGACCGGTTTGTTGACCTATCACGTGACCCGATATACTTAGATGCCCCTGTCATAATGGGCGTTGTCATATTTACGTTTAGACGTGCATAGGAGCGCCGTGGTATAAGTTCACTAAGATCACAGTTTTCAAGTGTGTGTGAGTATAGATGTATTGTCACTAAACTAGTAGCGATATACATGCTTCTAAATCAAGACATGTTTTGCTTAACGTGGACACATACTGTATTAATGTCAGAATGGTAAAGTTTAGTGTACAGTCCTAATGTCGGTAGGCCTAAATATACAAATGCTGTTACGCAAACTGCCCGTTACAACGTTAAACGGGTGGGGGTGGGGGTGGGGGTAGGGTGGTGGTGGTTGCAGAGCAAGTTTGTTTCCCTTGTCTATATAGTTCTAATCGTGTAAGCATGTAAAATACATAACATAAGAAGCAATTATGCTATTTAATCACGGCTTGATGTTGACAAATGTAAAGGGCGTGAGTTATAAATTGTGTGTCGTTTGTTCAAAATGTGTTAATTGAGTAGGTGATATGTTGGATGACGTTTTGTTAACTGACATATTAGTTCATAGGATATGACTTGCTTGAGGGGTTATTGTATGATCGGTTGATAATTTATATATTTTAATAGAACGGTTATTAGTCGATGTAAGTTAATGAGGTTTTGTTGAAAACGTTGCTATATATAGTCTGTGCAGTGAGGGTCGAATGCTTTAATATTTTATTTTATTGTGTTTTAGTAGTTGTATATATCGTTTCATTTGCCATTGTTAACTGGTGGAAAACTAACTGACGGGTGGACGTGTTGATATAACTGGAATAGGCGTCATGAACAGAGCTAGTGCGGTGTATCAGTTATATACTGTGAATTATAATTTATAGCCTTAGCATAATTTTATTGTATTTTCTGGCCACACAAAATACGTATAGACTGTGAATATTTGTGTGCATACATATATGTTTTCGCAGCGCTGTTGACGTTCTTTGTGTCATTGTTTAACACGTCTAACAACTGAAAGGAATATTATGTGTTATGGATCGCCATTATAACGATACTTATCCGAGATGAATTGAATTGAATTTTATTCACTCTAACCACATATCCTGATACATAGAGGAACACAGTTTTACAAATACATATATAGAACATGCATAACACTACATATCAATAATTGCAACTTGATAATAATTACCCAGCTATATTAATATCCGTGTAAAATAAAATTTGTACAAGTTCATGAATAACACAATAGGTCTCGGGTCATTGACCATACAGTTTTAAGTCACACAAGATGAATTTTGCAAGATTATTAAATTTATCTGGCACACCGGTCTGTAGCATACGAGTAAAATTATGTACATTTGCACTCATCCTATTACATGAAGAAATATATTTGGTTCTCAGGTCATGCAACATTGTACATTCGTATAAAAAGTGAATTTCATCACCTAATACACCTTCGTCACAAATGGTACAGATTATTAAATCACTTAAATTCGAAACAACAATGTACTAACTACCTGATATAATCATATTAAATTTGATAACTTGAATGACGACTATATCTATGGCATGGAACCCATGCAAATAGCATAAATGTTTCAGTACTCTACAGTGCCCCCCTCTTAATGTACAAAGACATTCAAATCCCTGATGTTTATTCGTGCCAGACATATCTTAAGAATAAACTTAAGACTAACCCTGATCATAACTTTAAATGCAAAACCTTCTTCCACATCAGAACAACCATCTCAAGCAAACTATAGAGTGTCGCCACCTACAGTTTTCTTAGAAATTAAAGTTTACGCAGAAAAACTTGTGAATTTTTACAAAAGATTAAATTTACTTACTTATTATCACACCACAAGTAGGCAAGTATAGGTGTAGTAGATGCATGATGTAATATTTTATTATAAGTGGCTGTAATTTTCAGGTTGTTTTCGAGGTGTGGGTCTAAACTACAAAAGAACCAACATATATAATATACATATATATGAATGTATTAATATATATATATATATATATATATATATATATATATATATACATATACAGGCGTATATTGTTTACTGCAACAGTATTTTTACCATACTGTTACAGGGTGTCTTTTGTCCTGAATAAAGTTGGTCAGTCTTGTGCATGACACATCCTTGACACATGTGTACGGTGTAAATGTGTAAAGCTCTTTCTTCCATGTTTGATGTAATTGCTGACTTTGTCATTTTATAGAAAGAAGATGTATCATTTGTCCCCTCATGAGGATATGTAGTGGGATTTAACTATGTCCGGATAGCCACAATTCTGCCAAGACGTTCTACATCCAGGCGACTGGTAAATGCAGAACCTCAACTGTGTTTGTCACATTTGACAACATGTAGATGACATTTCTACTGGTCCACAGACTCACAAAGATGTAACAACATACTGACAAAGGTCCACGAATCAGGTAAATTGTTCATAAATTACTCAAGGCAATAAATTCAATGTTGTTATACAAAATTATGATTAAGTGTTAGTATGCTGTCTCTAATATACTCGTATCACATCAAACCTCTAGAACTGTTGCACCTCAATCATTCTTTGGATATCACATCACACCTCTAGAACTGTTGCACCTCATCCATTCTTTGTGATATTCTATTTTTAGTCTTTCATGCAGCTGAACGATATGTTGGAGTAGTAGCATAAGTAATATGATTACATCGAAAAAATGCCTGATTACATATATACTCCTCAGCCACTGTCCATGGCTTTCCTTTCATTTCATTCATATCTACCCCAAGATCTCACTTCATGCTGAAAGTCCTTCTTCACTTTTGTACTCCCTCTTGCACCTAGTATTTTATCTTCTTGTGCCACTCTTTTCTGCTAAGTACATCCAGTTCTAGACTTCTAGTGTCAAACTCTTCTGGTCAATACTTCATCTTCTTGTGTCACTCTCTTCTGCAAAGTTGTGTGTTTGTGTGTGACTGGCTGATTGTATATATATATATATATATATATATATATATATATATATATATATATATATATATATATATATATATATATATATAAATAAATAACGGTATAATATAAATTTCTTTGGCATATATCATCAATTCATGTGTATTATTTCAGTCAACATGGGATAGATGCTACTGGAGACAGAGTTTGTCGTCTGCGACATGGCAAGGCGTCGGACACCACCGCTGTTCCTCAGGGAACAGCCAGATGTCATGTCACCAAGAAAACAACATGATAACTAGAAGGGTAATGACCCACAATTTGGAAAAAATATATCAGACACGTGTTAATATAATATGTTAGTAGTTTTCTACATTATATATATATATATATATATATATATATATATATATATATATATATGTGTATATATATATATATTCATATATATGTGTGTGTATGTTTTCAAAGTAATAATATAACGTCTGTTAAATATAGTAAACCTGTGAAGATCACAATTTAAAACCTGCGTTCAGCTGAATTTGGCAGACGGGTGTATTCTTTAATATAATGTTGTTATTGCCTAGATATAGGTCAGAGCTGTAACAAGTACATTTATTTTGTGCTTGAGTAAAAGTAAAAGTAACCCTAGAAAAAGCTACTCAAGTAAATGTAAAAGTACTTCTAAAATAATGTACTTGAAGTACAAGTAAAAAGTAAACATATGTACTTGAAGTAAACACAAAAGTACTTTTCTCCAGAAACTAGTTCTCACTGTTGTGAATAAAACAAAACATTCACAATTATAATTTAATGTGTACACGCTATGCATACAAATATATTTAATACTATGAACTATAATGATGCAAACAACACATCATAGGCCAACTATAGACCTACAAGCTGTAGATACACCAGGCTTTATTAATAATAGGCCAACTATAGACCTACAAGCTGTAGATACACCAGGCTTTATTAATAATAGGCCAACTATAGACCTACAGGCTGTAGATACACCAGGCTTTATTAATAATAGGCCAACTATAGACCTACAGGCTGTAGATACACCAGGCTTTATTAATAATAGGCCAACTATAGACCTACAGGCTGTAGATACACCAGGCTTTATTAATAATAGGCCAACTATAGACCTACAGGCTGTAGATACACCAGGCTTTATTAATAATAGGCCAACTATAGACCTACAAGCTGTAGATACACCAGGCTTTATTAATAATAGGCCAACTATAGACCTACAGGCTGTAGATACACCAGGCTTTATTAATAATAGGCCAACTATAGACCTACAGGCTGTAGATACACCAGGCTTTATTAATAATAGGCCAACTATAGACCTACAGGCTGTAGATACACCAGGCTTTATTAATAATAGGCCAACTATAGACCTACAGGCTGTAGATACACCAGGCTTTATTAATAATAGGCCAACTATAGACCTACAGGCTGTAGATACACCAGGCTTTATTAATAATAGGCCAACTATAGACCTACAGGCTGTAGATACACCAGGCTTTATTAATAATAGGCCAACTATAGACCTACAGGCTGTAGATACACCAGGCTTTATTAATAATAGGCCAACTATAGACCTACAAGCTGTAGATACACCAGGCTTTATTAATAATAGGCCAACTATAGACCTACAGGCTGTAGATACACCAGGCTTTATTAATAATAGGCCAACTATAGACCTACAGGCTGTAGATACACCAGGCTTTATTAATAATAGGCCAACTATAGACCTACAAGCTGTACATACACCAGGCTTTATTAATAATAGGCCAACTATAGACCTACAGGCTGTAGATACACCAGGCTTTACTAATAATAGGCCAACTATAGACCTACAGGCTGTAGATACACCAGGCTTTATTAATAATAGGCCAACTATAGACCTACAGGCTGTAGATACACCAGGCTTTATTAATAATAGGCCAACTATAGACCTACAGGCTGTAGATACACCAGGCTTTATTAATAATAGGCCAACTATAGACCTACAGGCTGTAGATACACCAGGCTTTATTAATAATAGGCCAACTATAGACCTACAGGCTGTAGATACACCAGGCTTTATTAATAATAGGCCAACTATAGACCTACAAGCTGTAGATACACCAGGCTTTATTAATAATAGGCCAACTATAGACCTACAAGCTGTAGATACACCAGGCTTTATTAATAATAGGCCCACGGCAACCATCGTGTTCATACGTTGAACTAGAAGTAATTCAGTTTGTCATAGGGGTGTTACATCTTTCTTAAAATGTTCTTATCATCGTGGGACGTATGATGAATTTTATCCTGTGTTACTTGAAGGAGGCATTCGGTCTAGATGAATGCTTATAATAACGTGTCTTATGAAATATGTCTTCATTTGTAATAATTGTAACATTTATAAAATATTTTAGTTAAATTAAACAGTTACTAACACTGGTCTATATTAAAAATAAATAGAAATTATAAAAATGTGGTTCCACAAGACCGGTAGGTTTGCGGTGGGCGATAACGGGGAGCCTTCGATATATATATATATAGCATGTGCAGTCCACAGTGAACATCTCAATCTAATAAACTGTGTCAACAATATGCAAGACACAAGGAGACAAATAAGGCAGCTGTTTTTCATGTCTACTCAATCCAAGGCTTTAAATAACCAATGCCATTCATGGGCTTTGTTGTCTTAGAGAGGCCCTGTCAGGAAGTCTTGTAACACCGAGTTCAGGCTCAGCAGCACCAGAGCCAGTCCCCAGATTGCAATTATCTCACTTGCTTCATCAGGTGACAAAGCAAATCGTTTTTGTACAACTGATCTGGCCAGTCCAGGACACTTAACATGTCTGTTTGTTTTACGTTGCGGCTGATATTTATAAATAAATCTATGCTAACTGCAGACATTACCTTGCTTCCGACAGGTGCTTTTAGGACATTTGCAAATTTAACAAAGACATTGTGAGTACTTCACTACATTTAGATAAAGTACACATATTTGTACTTCGTTACAAGTAAAAGTACTTCCGAAAAAATGTACTTCGTTACTCAAGAATAGTAAACTTTTCTACTTAAGTAAAGAAACGAAGTAAAAGTACTTCGTTACATTACGGCTCTGATATAGGTGCTTAAATGCAAACATACTATTATATAGAGCATTCATTTCTACATGTATATTTGATAATTGTGCAGATACTGAAGCCTTAGGAAGCATGGCTGAGCCAGGCCGCTTCCAGGACAGCGGCCACGTGAACTGGCTGAAAGCGGGCATGGCGCTGATTTGCACGGCAGAAGGCATTTATGCCTTCTGCGATGTCGCGATCAGGAACTACCACCTAGCGCTGCACCAGAAGTTCCCACGCCAGCCGTGTGATGGACCTTGTCAGTACGTAAATCCTTAAAGACATTTTGTTGTATTGTTGCAGCCACTATTTGTTTTATGTTATTATCATTATGTGCAAAATGTGTCTTATCCATGATGTTAATGTTCAAATGGACGTGTTAGAAAATTATTGTATGCATTTATTTCATTCATGTGGTCCATTTTTTTAGACGAGTATGCAAAGTGGACTTTAGAAGAGTCGGTCCCTTTTATGGTTTACCCCTTTTACTACAAATAAATAGTTGTACACAAATATCCACCACTGTCTATATCATTACGCTAACTGAAGTGACTGTCTGTTACAATGTGTGTAGTTTGTAATCAATATGTACAGACAAAATACACAAATTACTTCATGCTTTGCATTAGAAGTATGATGCTACATGTGCTTCAGTGATCTAGTACCAAAGCTAGTATTTGCAATATCTGTGATATATAGTGTTTGTGTTAATCATGAGTTATATCCAACATCCTACCATAATTGCATTGCATTACTACAATATGACATGCAGCGTTGACCAAGGTATTGATGTTGGGTCAATACACACACGACACATATATTTACCAGGGAGCAAGGTTTGTGCCCATCTTGTCTCGGACGGCATCAGGAGTGGGAACAAGATATTCTCTCCCAGCTCACTCCCGGCTCAGACCCTGGTCAGACAAACCCTGACAAGCCTCTCTGGGGGAGAGACTCATGGGAGATTGCCAAAGTATATATGGGTAACAGTCACGAGTCGTTCAGAGCCGGAGCAGGGGACACCATCGCTTTGCTACAGTTGGTGAACAACTGTCGACTGTTTGACTCATCCATCGCCAACAGACAGTCTTTTGTGAATGTAAGTAGCCACGTATTAGGGCCATTCTAAAAAAAGTCTAACACTTTGGTTTTAATTATCCACGCATTATAACCTTCTTATTTTTTATGTTACATGTAAATTAGAAACATCGTGAGATTCGTGTTCTTTCAGGCCATGTGTACATTTCCTATTGTTTCTAAAAAGAAGGTATGCTAATTCGTGCTAGAATAGACGTGCTAGAATAGACAAAAACAGCCAAATACGCTTTCCATTTTTTGTTTTTATTTATAGCGCCTTAGTAAAATTATAAAACAACGGAACTTTTTCATTTCAATTTATCGGTACAAATCTAAGACGAGGTATATAATAAAGGAGAACACTGTATTGTAGTCTCCTTCCACGATTAATTATACCAACAAACCATCATTTGCTAATAGGCCCATTTTTGTTGTTACGCCCGATACCAAACTTCGTCTCCGCGTGCTAATATTGCAAATTAATTATTGTTTACAGTTAATATCGTTATGGAAGCCGTATATATTCGATTTAGTTATGGACATATTTTTGTCATAATGGCCATTGTTATAATGTATGTAAATACTAATTTTGTGTTATTTATAAAACATCCATACTTTAACTGGTTACGCCCGATACCAACCTCGAATGACAACTGAGGATAACGTAATGAACATAACTACTTCCAAATGTATAGATGAGTAAATAATAATGTTTATTAGATGCCTGAATTGTTGTAATTTAAATCAGACGCGTTCCATTAAAATGAGAGCATTTCACAAAATTTGCTACGCCCGATACCAAGCTCTAGCTCTGTCTATCAAATAGTAACCGCATGTATTTGAGGCAGAATTTGTGTGGCGCCCTCCTGCGGGAAGTGAAAGAATTGCTCACATACGCCGAAACGATGGCTTTCCGTAAAAACATAAAGTGATGCTTCATTTGTTTTCGTTTTATCATATTTATGTATTGATAAGTTAATGTTGTTAACTACGACGTATGCTCCTAACAAATAATGAGAAAATAACATATTTTATACCGAAATATCGTATGATTATTACGCCCGATACCAAACTATGACGATTATTGTTACGCCCGATACCAGACTTTAATTTCGTCCAGACAAAAGCAGAAACATCAAATCATTACCGCTGGTATATACGATGTTTGCGACATCAGTGAGAAGCATTGTGCATCAATACAATAAAAAAAAAAATATTGTAGGCTGTTTACAAGTTTTGATATATCATGAAAAGTACAACCTTGAAACGTATGGAATCACATTCTATGAACACAACCATATTTTCAGGGTTTATACAATATGTAATTCATCGCTTGCATGACGAAGAACAACATACATATCAAACAAAAGCAACACGTTTCAAATGTAGTTGTTTTAAATATTTATTAACGACGCTTGAACGAGCATGAAACCTTGGTACCGGGCGTAACACGCGATACTATTTGTTTATTATTATGTAGCTGCCATTTGGTGAATTCTCGGATGTAAATTAAAATATTGTGACAATTCATTCCTTAGAGTATATATGTTATAGCTACCAAGTTTAACGGAAATCGAAGACTATGACGAAAATTGCATTTCCATTGCCAACAGTCAGACTTTTTTTTTATAGAATGGCCCATTAATGCTGCAATAATTATGTTTGTGCAATCATAAAAACTTGGGTATATCGCCATGCTAGTCTCATGACAGGATAATGTTCGCATGCATTATAGTTTGTAATATGAAACTGCTGATTAAATTATAATTTGACGTCAAAAAAACGTTTACAACTTGTTTGTGTGTGTGTGTGTGTGTGTGTGTGTGTGTGTGTGTGTGTGTGTGTGTGTGTGTGTGTGTGTGTGTGTGTGTGTTATATACAGTGTATGTAAATATATAATGTATGTACGAATAACTAACACAGAGTGGATAAAATGGCGTATGCCACAATACATGCAATATTACTGGTTATATACTATAATTAGACACGTGTTTTTTATTGTCTTTCTGCAGGTGACAGAGATTCGAAGGAATCTCTTCCAATCCGCTGATTTCAAACTCTCTAACACCGAGTTGAAGGGTTGTGTGTGTGTGTGTGTTATATACAGTGTATGTAAATATATAATGTATGTACGAATAACTAACACAGAGTGGATAAAATGGCGTATGCCACAATACATGCAATATTACTGGTTATATACTATAATTAGACACGTGTTTTTTATTGTCTTTCTGCAGGTGACAGAGATTCGAAGGAATCTCTTCCAATCCGCTGATTTCAAACTCTCTAACACCGAGTTGAAGGGTCACATCAAGGCAATGGTGACTTTACTGGAAGATCCGACCCAACTGAAAAACGACGCCCACGCCACACAAACCGTGCAGCAACTTCACCAGGTAAAACCAAACTAAACTGCGATAAGACAGAGGTGGATAAAGTAACATACATTGAACAGTGTTGACAGTGCCAAACTATATATTGTTATGTATTTAAAACAATACTATTATATCTGATGTCCTCTTATCCAAAAGGGCATTTTGCTGGATGAATGTCTCACAAATTAATGTACTTTGATGTAGAGTTTACAAATGTATGTGTTTGTTTGGTTGTTAATTAGAACATGCATGTCTTCAATTAAAAACATCACAGTAATGTACAAAGCACATGGAACATCACAGGAACTTATTCGAATGATAGTCCAAATGTTCTAAAAGTGTAACCTTTTCAAAGCTATGTCACAAATGGATTAAAACAATGACTTGATAGTTCTTGTTTGGATGTGTCCATTTACGGAAAACGTAATAAATAATATTTTGTATAGTGCCATTTGACATTTATCACCTTAAAGTGGCATTTTAAATACTTTTTTTGTTAATTTAATCTTACTACGTACTATCATGTTATTATATTTTAATAGAGCACCTTTTATGTTAGCACATTGTCTTATTGATGACATTTGTTTACCTGTCTTTGAAAAAAAGTACATTTTAATTATTGTATTATTGTATTCATTTATTTATGTATTTATTTTTATATTTTCTTAAATTCATTCTTAGTATTTTTTTGGAGGACCACATTGGAAACAAGTGTGGTATTGTGTGGTTTAATATGTCTATCCTCGGTAAATATTATATTTATATGTATTATAATGTTTTACCAAATAAACTCACACTCACAGACATAGAGTAACAAAGTAAGTTCGTCCTTATTGGAAAAACAACAAGTGTACGTTTTCTTCTCTGATGATATAATTGAAAGAAAATTTGAAGAATATGTGAATATAGGACGTATGAATGATTTCGTTCTTTTCTATCATAGATCGAAGAACACCCGCTACAAACAAACGACCCGCAAGTGCTTGACATCGCGCAGATTTTGTGGAAACAGAAGATTGACTGCATCAGGCAGGATCAGTCGCTGAGTCAACAACAGGTATTTATTGATATGGTGACATAATTACTTTTATTCCATGTATATATTAGTTGTCATAAATAAACATGTTTGACAAGCTTTATCTAAATTCAACTTGTTCAAATAAATGCTTTCGCAGATATTTCAAGTTATTCATATTTCATATGGGTACACATCATATAAATAAACAGTTCGCATTCAAGTGCAAATGTGTGGTGTATCGTAAATGTGCTTCAAATGTTATGGCACACAATATTTAGTCTAATTTGCATTGACATATATCATCTTGGGTTGAACAGTTTACTTGTTTACATGATCATGATCATTATGGAAATATTTCAGATTTCTTTATTACGTGGATTGATTTTCCGAAGAGATTTCATATAACAATCAGTCAACATAATTAGATACATACATAAATGATTAAGCTAAACATGCATCATCACCATAAGTATCAATGTAAGAATACTCATTTCATTATGTAATGGGTCTTAAAATATGTTTGATGGTTTGAGGTTTGATGAGATGTTTGTCTGCTCTGAGTGGTCAATTTTATGGTTAGGTCAGAAAGTACAAATTTGCCTAGTGCGAAGCCCTTGCTGTCCATACACTGTTTAATAGCTGCATGTGTATTCATGAGTAGCAGAAAAAACTGCAAAGTTGTTGTAGCTGTTTTGCAATCATCCACATACCGAGCAAGATGTCAGCCGCTGTCATATCAGAAATATTATTAGAATCTTAAAATTTGTAAATCATGTAGAAGTAATTACATTTTCTATGGGACTTGTTGACACAAACATGAGGCTGGCGGACAACACGGCACACAGACAGATCGGGTGTGTATATGCACATGTGCATGGATATTTGCAAATATTATGTAGTTTACGTACATGTTATAGCTATGTGTATGATAATGTGCGTGTGAATATTTATTTACATGCATATAAAGATGTCATTCCATAATAATATTGTGGTTGGTTTTTACTATTTTCAGTTGGCCACTATTGTCGAGTTTGTCACTGCTCAGAATAACACCAACAGTGAATTCCATGTGGATGTTGACTGTCTGAACGTCCGCGTGGACAGAGAACTCACAAGACACGGTTCGTTTATACTATTAATATGAATATTTTAAAATGGTTATGGACTGACCAATGTCAGTTCTTTGTTTAATCTATATTAATAAATTAAACATTGGAGTTGTTGCAACTATTATAATAGTGTAACATTCATATATTGACTATTACATTTTCGTCTGGTGTTCTGTGGCAACGGAAATATTCAACTACATTTTGTAATATTATGGAAAAATGCAATCGTCAAAGCTAGTAGTGTGAAGATATGACAATGGTGACAGTTTAAAAGACATGTAAGCATAATCATATTTCTATTACAGTAAAAATAAATATGAATATGCACAAACAGTTAATTTCCTTAAAATCAGCCCGAATATATCAGTTACTCGCACTACACATGCAATACGGGGTGATATTATCATGTGAAGTTTGTACTGATTTGTGATAACACAATCAGTTTGTAATTACCTTCTGACCACAACTTTTACAAAGTAATATGTGTGATTCTCTGTGAGACTTCCATTCTAGAACAATGCGTACGGTTATTTCTACCACGTTGTCTGTGTATGTAAGTTAATGAAGGTTCTGAAATGTTGTGTGAGAACATTTGACCTGTGTGTGTTTTCTCTACAGAGCAGCTCGCTGAACTGTCTGACGGGATGTCTACTTTGGAAGTGAACGGTGAAACTTCCCGTGAACACAGCACATGTAAGCTAGTCTCCCAGCACAGGTGGCAAATCTATCCATGATATATTTTATAGTGTTTGCACATAAATTGAAAATACGTATAACTAAATACGGAGTCTGAAAGAATACTTTATTACAGAGTGTTACTTCAGATAATGAATTCTCTCAAATGAATGCAATAATGTATGAATTTGGATTTGTGCCTCAATCACCGGAGGGAAATACACATATGGATAGTTAATCATTAAGTCCAACATTAGTGCAATAATTAATCTACCCAACAAAAGTAGCTGTTGGTATGATAGTTTCTCTACCAAGCCGCAAAAAATCAACCTGCACTTATCAAATCGTTCAATTTATAATACAAAATGGACCACAATGTCGGATAACATCCGTTGAGATGTGCTTTATGACCTGATATCAACTAGAAACACACCTGTGACACCCATTTTCAAATATCTAATATGTTTGGAGACTTCGCTCCTTTTTTTCCATTCACCTCCCATCCACCGATATTTCTACCAGCTATTTAAGAAATTCCTGAATAAAGTATTGTTCTTCAATTCTTAGAAAAACGTTTAAGGTATTTTTTGACAATCAGTATTGTTTCTGACCTACTCTTTCAACTGAATGTGCAGTACTAGAATTAATAAATATAATAATAGCCCAACAATATATCGATGAAATACCCATTAATATTCATATACATGTTTCCAGAGCCTTTGAACCCAATGATCATAATGCTTTAGAGCATTGCCAGAACAGTAATTTGCAATAGGAAGTCTGCTGTCTGGAACATAGGAAAATTAAACATCAAAAGTATTGTGGATAACTCTTTATGGCCAATCAGTTTTTTAACACTGGATTATTTTGTTTACCATTTGAACATGTTGTGGGTGGAATGATAGGCCTTGCGTGATTTGTTCTGACAACTCTTTACAAAACATGCCTTTTTTAAAAGTTGCTTGACGGTGCCCAAGGGCATACTGTCAAGAATGTATCAATTTTAATTTTATTTACACTTATTACAGACTTTCCAACATGTCAAAAGCAGCCTGTGTGAAGCTTTAGCTGAACTTGTCCACAATAACACAGCTGTGTCCATGTGACTCAACCTTCTACCTCTTCTTTGATATAAATCGTCACATTTAAGAATTCATAGACTTGTGTGAGAGTGCCATCTGCATACAAGTGTCAGTTGTCAGCTTACTTCCATCTTTGTGGTTGTTGGCTAATTTTGCTAGTGCACAGTAAATATAATGGAATTATAAAGAGTCGTCTCTTCAAATATTGGCTACTGACAACATACCAATGTTTCTATTTCTCTACAGACCAACCACATACCCAGCAAGAAGTTCCGTCCCGACTTACCACAATGGAAATGAGTGCTGACGAATATCAACAATACATCAATGGTATTATGTAAACATATACTATATGTTTCGTTAGGCAAATATGAATAGCCATTAGAATCAAAACAATACAACGTATGACAAGCTGTGATTGACAATAATAAACATGACTAATTGGGCACGCCCGTTGTAGTTATGAAATCATAAATACGCTTCATCCACCCGCATTTTCATTTGTGGAACTGCAATGACCAAACAAAATTGAGAGTTGTAGAATATAAATGAGCCTGATGGCAATGTGTTGTCCTATCTTATAACTATACCCAGTGTTATTTCGTGGTTACTTTATCTTGTAATTTTTACCATTGCTTGATACATAATTAATTAGGAGTTGTTGAGCATGGAGATAGGAATATTCACATATTTATTTTATAAAAAGAATTTGTATTGACCTTTACGAGACACACAGAAATAAAGCATTTAGTAGTTCCTTAAATTATATATTACAACAGTATCACAAACCTGATGTCTTTTAGTCAACACCAATAATGATTATGAAGGTAGATTTTAATTTGTGTGGTGCACCAAAGAGGCTAGATTGTTTTTGTAAACCATTGATACTAATAACAAAATGAACAAGATCATTATTTTGTCAAAAACTAACGTGATTCAGTAAAATGCATGTCTTACAAGACACATTAAAGCAATGGTGACAGTTGGTAATATCTGTCTGACCTCTAACAGTCTAGAGTTTGAATCAAATTCTGCAACATTCAAGAATGCAATTAGTACCGTTTGTCTGCCCTGTAAACACCGAACGTGATTCAGCAAAATGTATGTGTCAGAATTAATTTGTCTACACTACAGTGTTAATCAGTTAGTAAATACAAATTATAATGCTCTCCAAAGATAATTCTGCAACATTCGTGAAAATTACTAATACTGTTTGTCAGCCCTGTCAATATTAAACACAGGTACAACGACGGAGGGTTGGATGTGTACACGTCTCTTTAGTGACACACAAAGGAAATATCGCACCATTCACAAGGAACATAGCCATTCCATTTGTTTTTGGTGAACAAATCACATTAATTACGGCCGTGTTTCAGCAATGTTGCAAATGCATCAGTAATAATTATTAAATAAAGCAATCCACATAGCCGCCTAGAATAATGTAGTTACGTTTGACTTATGAATAAAATATTCCGTCTTTTCAGAAAAGCTGCAGCATCTGAAGCAACTGCTCCGAAGTGTTCACAAAGAAAAGATCAAGACATATCTGAGGGAAAAGAGACAAAACGAAAACATCAAAATCAACAACCTCAATGACATCTACGTTGAACCCTATGTACAGGACGTTGAACACAACAGACAAATCAAAGTTGAAGAGTTACTTTCCCCAGATCCGTTGACCGGTAAGATCCCACAGAAGGTGTTGCTATACGGCCCAGGAGGCATTGGCAAGACAATGGCTGCATTGTCCTTGCTTAGCATGTGGGTGGATGGTCGGTTGCCATCCATTGAGAACCTCTTCTTCTATTCGATGCGAGAGCTTTCACTTCTCAGACAAAGAAGATGCTCTTTGGCTGACCTTCTCTTTCTGTACCAAGGAATCCAGAAGCCACGCGCTGATATCGTTCGCCAATATTTCGCGAACATGTCACAGGGTCTCTTCATTTTTGAAGACTGTGAGTCCGGCCTTTACACATCTGAATTAGAGTCAGAGCCCATTCGTTATGACACAGAAGTGAAAGTTGCCAAGTTGGTAGGATCCATCATCTGCGGGAAAACCATGCCGGAAGCAAGAGTGTTGGTGACTGCACGGCCTGGTGCAGTAAATGAATACCACGTATTCGACCGGAAAGCCGAGATGTACGGCTTCGATGATTCGAGGGTTGATCGGTATGTGTCCATGTTTTGTGCAAGGAATGACACAGAGAATGACACTCTAGAATCACTCTTACGAAACTACATCGACGATAACAGCAACAACATTGGTAGTTTCTGCTATGTGCCTGTGTTCTGCAATCTACTATGCCGAATTGCAAAATTGATCCGGAATGGACATAACCGGACGTTTTTGCCAAAAACAATCACACAATTGCTGACTACAAGTGTGCTCGCTTTTGCAGTCGAACATCACCCGGACATCAACGGAAACGCACCTTCCGAATACGATGTAATTGCTCATCTCAAAGACCCACTTCTCCACCATTCCAAACTGGCAAAAGAAAGCATGAGCCGTCTGCCAATTAAACTTCTTTTCTCAGAAGACGATTTGAAGAGGTGGGGTTTGTCAAACTCTACCGCAAGACTGCTCAGTCTGTTGGTGGTGTTTAAGGACAAGGTGCAAGGACCGGTGTCCAGAGAAGACACTGAGTTGCATTGCTTTGTGCATTTCATTATGCAAGAGTTCTTAGCAGCTATCGGTCTTGTTTCAAATATTGACGACATTGAAAGGCAGATGGCAAACACGCCAAATGTAGGACAGCTGGACACAATGTTAACGTTTATATCAGGACTGGTCAATGACCCAGCCAATAGACACTTCTTGGAATCTCTGGGGTTCCAGGCAACTGTGACAGCAGCCGATTTGCTCAGGCTTATAATTAAGCAGGATTATGAAAACAGAAGGCGCAATCTCAAGAAAACTATCCTCCTACTGCTAAGGCTTGTGTACGAATCGCGTCAGCCTGATCTGTGGGCTGTGATCAAAGACTTTGTCCTGAATTATACCAAGGACTTTTTCGGGAATGATGTAAGAGAACTGAATCTTGAAGATACGCAAATCAGCCCAGTCGAACTGCAGGCACTTATCTATGTGATGCCAAATATGGATGACTTCACAAAGTTGATGTAAGTATTAAGTTGATTGTAGTAAAATATTGTATAGTAATTGAAAATTCACACACGTGTGCACATTTTTCAGATCAATCCTATTATGATGACACGTAATTGAACATACTACACTGAGATACATACTACAGCTATTTCTGGTTTTATGAAGGAGTCAGCTGTATTTTTAAAGCTACACTGTGCAGACCCCTATATTTACTTATGCAGTCAAGCTTGTACATTTGATCTGAAACAAAGGCAAATGGGGTGTTATTATTTGTATAATTATAAATCTCAATTACTTGCATGAAAAGATTAAATTCCTGGAGGAAACCTAGATAATTACCTAACGTTTTAAATATATATATATATATATATATATATATATATATATATATATATATATATATATATATATATATATATATATATATATATACGTTAAATATGCTATATATATATATATATATATATATATATATATATATATATATATATATATATATATATATATATATATATATATATATATATATGTTAGATATGCTATATATATATATATATATATATATAATTATATATATACATATATATATATATAGTCACACACATATATAATATATATATCTTCTTCTCTTCTTCTTCTCTTCTTCTTCTCATGGTTAGCTCATCACTCTATGTTAGCCACATATTTGTGACTAGAGTATTGTCGAGCTTGGTTTTCAGAGTTGTCCTTCTCTAGAATTACTGAGTCCACTACAGGTTACACATTTACCCCCTGTTTGGGATCTTTTACTTCCCCTGGCATAGACACCAGATAGAAGGGACCACCGGCTTTTAGTGTCTCTTCCGAAAGACACAGGCAATGTGAGGTGAACGAAATTGCCTAAGTTTCGAAACGGCGGTAGGTGAGATTGAACCACCGTCCCCTCGATTGACAGTCCGGCGCTCTACCGCGCGACCACCGCTCCTCACTATATATATATATATATATATATATATATATATATATATATATATATATATATATATATATATATATATATATATATATATATATATACATATATATATATATATATATATATATATATATATATACATATAATTTATTACAGGTGTATGTATATTTAAATCATTAAAGGGAAAAAAATGGCTAGGGTTTGGTGATATGGGCCTAATAGAGCTAAGAAAAACTAACACTTTCCAATCTCAATCACATTTTTAACGTGAGCGGTTTAGCCAAAACAAAATTTAGAACACATAGAATAGAAAGTCTATGGATAACTCCATTTTAGAAAAACAGTGACGTATCGGAGGACCCGTCACTGATAGGCCAGTGGTTGTCGTACTATTTCTTGGCAACTCCGTCGGGTGGCGCTGTGACTTTGCGCTCACAAAAGAGCGTAAATAATACAGATGATTTTCTGATTCTTCGTCAGACGGAAATAGCACGGATTCAGAAGTGGCTGGATATAGATTTCAGCCACAAAGACAAAGGCTTGTGCTGTCAGACAGACCAAATGTCCGTGGTGGTGAAGACCCAAGGGAAATTGAAATGACGAGAAGATAAACAACCAGTCTGGTCCAGAGACGGCATCGACTGGTGTCAACAATGACATGTACTGTGCGACCTAACTATGAAAACGACCGCCAGCAGCCGCCAAGCTTCTCCTCACTTGATTCCAGATCCCAACGGCAACTCAGGCTCTTCGACCTCGGAGACTGCGGTTACCGTAACATCGCTATAAAACTTAGTTTTACACGAAATAACGTTAGGCGGCGCGGTGGTGCGCGCGAATATTTATAAACTTTATTTACTGCATTCGCACGCGCGAAATAGTTTAATTAATCAAGTAATATAGTAAAATTAATTATTATCGTTATCAAGATCTTCAGAAAATGTTAAGTTTTCTTATAATATAATTATAATATTTTTATTTCATATAGCGCCAAATCCATATTTGTTTGTGGCACTTCAAAATATAATGTTATTAAAATAAATGCTACCCACAGGTAATATTTAAAAAAAACATTGTCTATTACCCAGGTAGTCATAAAAGAGGTATGGAAATTACATGTTGTTCGATGATGTCACATTGTTTATTTTAAGAATATTTCTATAAACATCCCGCGTGTACTGCAAGCTATTATTATATAAACGATGTTTTTTAACAATAATAACTAAACAATAACATATAATATTATAATTTTTAACTGCACCAAAACCTTCTTTTTCTACCACCATATATTTCCCATTTTATATTCATATTCTGTTTAAATTTCAGTGATTTAATGTCCCGATAATTTATACATTGTCTTGTCGTTACTGGTGGTGGAAATATAATTCATAAGTAGAAAAATATATAGCTTCAATAATATTTTCTTATGCATAATGTGTGTATGTGCTGAATGAAAATTATAGTTACGTCGTAATTATTTTACCATTTTAATTATTTATTACCTTTACCTTAATTTATCACTATTGTTGTTATGGAATTTGTATGGGTTCTTTTTAATACTGATAGGTCACTTAGTTAATTATATAGACACCTATATATTCATTATTTATTTTGAAATATTATGTGTGGGTAGTGTTCTTCTTATTGTATTTTAAATAGCAGTATTTTGTGAAGCGCCATAACCAATTATGGATGTGGCGTAAATAAAATATTATTATATTATAATAAAACTTATAATTCCTGCCAATCATAGTGATGATAATAATTAATTATTACTATATTATTTACAATTAATTAAACTATTTTGCGCGTGCGAATGCAGTAAGTAAAGTTTATAAATATTCGCTCGCACAAACGTGCCATCTAATGGCATTTTGTGTAAGGCTAACTTATTTTAGCGATTTTACGGTACCGGGCATCGGCAGACGAAATTGCCGTCGACATATGCGGGTTGTTTTATGGATTTTCTTCGTTAGAGGAATGCAACTGATTTTATTTTATAACGTAGTATATGTATATGTATGTAAGACAAGTGAGAAGTTTGGCGGCTGCTGGCGGTCGTTTTCATAGTTTCATAATCCAACCGGTCGCATGGCATCCGCGCTGTGTCTGTGACTGTCCCAACGAATCGACCGGACCACTGTTTCAGTTCTGGTCAATTCAAAGGGTAACACAAAGACAGCTTACTGATACTGTCTTTCAGTGTATTGTTGCTACAAGCGTATGAGGAATCGTGTGGCATATTGCTGTCGCGATTTTGTTGTAAACCGACGTAAGGCACTTTTATCGAACCGCTTGGCTCTCTGTTATGACAGTTGAACCAACAGACGACTCCGCGACATATTACTTTTCCAAAGTGCAGATAGAAGCTGGGTTGTGATTGGTTGCAAGAACCAAGATGGACCCGTTCATGGTGTCGGTGATTTAGCTAGATTTTCCCACTTTAAGACCACTTTCTGAGGAAACCACTAATGTGACAAATTTGATTGTAGATGCAAATGATTAGCTTGTGTAAACTCTTTTAGGTGCATAACACCAAACTGTTGCCTTTTTTCACTTTAAGTTCCATATATATTCATAGGCATTAGATGTTGTTTGGCTGACCAAAATGTCATCGTCGGCATATAGGGTTCAAAAATGAATTATTGTGCCAATGTGGTGTGTATAGTGATGTACAAGTACTAGTAATTTGAATATAGTATTTCGCTTGCATGTAGTCAGCGAGCATCGGCAGATAAGTGACAGCAACTAGTGAGGTGCATACAGTGAACACTTTAACAGTGCTGTGTTTCTTGTAGTAGTTAGAATACATTCGTGCCCGTGCTTTCACATTTGTAGGGTATACCAGTTAACCTCGAGAAATGTAATTTAAAGGACAAACAAAGTTAACTTTTACGTGGCATATACCTAATAGAGTTAATATAAAGTAACAATTTCCACATATACTCAATTTTGTAACGCCAGTGGTTTACCAGAAAAATATTTTTTAACACCCAGCCATCCAAATTCTATGCGCTACCCCATCTTAGACGAAGAATGACGTCACGACGGTGATATGGTTTCTATAATGCATGCGTATCATTTAACAATACTAACTACTAACGAAATGCTCCCTGCACAACGAACAAGAATACCATTGAAGTGTGATTTAATGTTGAAAAGTATGTTCAGATACCATTGAGAGTACCATTGAAACATGATTTATCATTGAGTGGTCCAATGGTATTGAACAATATTCTCAAATACCATTGATAATACCACTGAAGTCTGATTTATTATCGAAAGGTACTTTCAGATACCATTGAGAGTACTACTGAAACATGATTTATCATTGAGTGGCCCAATGGTATTGAATGGTAGTCTCATAAACCATTAAGAATACCACTGAAGTCTGATTTATTGTTGAAAAGTATGTTCAGATACCTTTGAGAGTTGTATTGAAACAAGTTTTATCATTGAGTGGTCTAATGGTATTGAACGGTATTCTCAAATACCATTGAGAATACACCTAAAGTCTGATTTATTGTTGAAAAGTATGTGCAGCTCCCATTGAGAGTATCATTGAAGCATGATTTATCATTGAGTAGTCCAATGGTTTTGAACAGTATTCTCAAATACCATTGAGAATACCACTGAAGTCTGATTTATTATCGAAAGGTACTTTCAGATACCACTGAAACATGATTTATCATTGAGTGGCCCAATGGTATTGAATGGTAGTCTCATAAACCATTAAGAATACCACTGAAGTCATCTAACTTCTAAGCTATTTTCGGACTAATAAATGTAAAGCAACAAGGCGTAAAAACCATGAAAAATATTAAAACGGATAAAATATGGGTGAAGTTGGTAAAATAAAAGAAATGCATTTTATAGAAGAATTACAATATATACATGTACTACCTGTTCATTAAATTTGGCATGGCAACAGGCATGCTAGCTATTTACCTACAGATAGATCAGTAGCATTATGGACTGTTCCAGTCCACCACCCCAAGCCCACGCGATATATGTCAATCCGACAGCCTCTCCTCCCTGTGTGTCTCTCTCTCCACCCCCCTCTCTCTCTGAATCTGTCTTCCTCCGATCCCCCCACTCCTGTCCCTCCATCCCACTGCCTCTCACCATCTCTCTGTTTCACCCTATGACTCCGTCTCCCTCCGATCCCCCACCCGTATCTCAATGCCTCTCCACTGTCTCTCACCTCATTCTCGTATTTTCTGTTTTTTGCATGTCGATCTTTTAATACATTTGTAATGTTTCTCAAACACCAAGTTCAATTCTGATGTAAATATTAATCATATATAGTACACTATTTTCTATATTTCAGCATTGCAGGCTGCAGTATCCACGGAACAAGCCTGGTGTCTGTTTTAGGGCTTTTAACCCAACTGACATACGTGAGGTATTTGTCATCATGACTGGCATAGATACCTACAGATATGTATGCAAAATGCGTTGTCAACACCTTTTTTTAACATGGGAGCGCTTAGTGAAATCCACCTGTAATGAAACAATCACACACCAACAAAACCAACAACATTAAAAAATAGTAGTGTGAAATAAAATAAATAGACAAAACTAAATACTGATTGCCATGTTGTCGTTACGTTACACCTACTGCAGACATATATCAAATACATTTGGGGATTTGTATTGTATTTGGGGAGATCGGGAGGTTTTCGCACATGAGGTATTGGTTCTCATAAGTGGCGTATGTATTGGCAATATTCGTGGGCAAAACGAAAATGTCTGTTGGGAGATTTTACCAATTTTGTTTATGAGGGAATATTTACCAAAATCCACCTTTACTGAAACAATCATATACCAGCAAAATTAAATCATGTATACAGTATGAAATATAAAAAACGAGATAGACAAAGTAAAGATCATACGTACATACGATATGGAATATATTGTTCATGGCTCAAAAGCTATGCTCCAAAAGTAAATTCATGTGTGACAAGAAGGACATACACACATTCCGAAAACAACCTCAACAGATTTTTTTTACTCTATTAATAATAGTAATAGACACCTTTGAAAAGAATAATTTCACTGGCCTTAGTAATTATTTTTTAAATGCTGGGGTTTCTTTTGAAGTTACCTATTCTATATGATCACTACTGTTACAAAATTAGGCATGTAATATTTGTATACATATTTGGATACACATTTCTTAAAATTATAAGTCATGTTTTGCAATTTTAGGTGATGAACATTTCATTGCGACAACTATCGCAAAACAATGTTTTCAAATGACAATGTTCCAGGCAAAAGAAGGTGAATTATCTTAGACAAGTAACGTTTCTCTCTATGAAGTTTAAATGAATGTTACAATGTTGAGTAAGTTGCATGGCTATTTATTTTGTTACATTCAGTGATATATATTGTGTTCGGGTAATTTGTAAATGTGTGCCTTTTGTTTAGTCTCAGCGACAATGTTGAGCTTCACGGCCTGGTTGTGACGACAGTTCTAACGAGGAGTCTTAAGGAACTCGTACACTTGGAATTGATCAGGCATGTTAAATACAACACATTGAAGTATAATGTCTCATGTTGAAGCAACTGAAATCTTATTTGTGGTGTCGTCTGTTATGTCTTAATGATGTCTGATTGACTATTTTCAAATCAGGTACAGCCGAAAGCATAAAGTTGTTATGTAATAATAATCAGAGAGGTACTATGTGGAGAGAGGGTGTTATTTATTAACTTATGTGATTTACTGATGATACAACACGATATTTTCAAAGTTGTCTACAGTAAATAAACAGTTGTATTTGTGTCTCAACAGTCTGCAAGCATGTGGTCTAGACGACGCAGACATATTTCAACTGTCGTCCGCGCTGGTGACCCTGAAAGGGTTAAAGTTGATTGCGTAAGTATTGAAGTCTACAGTAACTGAAGTATGTACACTCACACGTACTGACAACTGCAAGTTGAAATCAGCCATTTAAAAATTAAATTGATCCTTTTAGTAATATAAATTATGTGTGTTATGTTCTCGTCACTTGTCCCCCGATTATAACAGCCTACACTGTAACCATTTCACACCATTGATGTCTTGTTCTGGTGACAGGTTAGGGTCCAATTATATCAGTGACACCGGCGCAATGAGAGTGGCTGAGACCGTTTGCAACTTACAGCATCTTGTGCAACTAGGGTAAGACGTTTTTATTTGGGGTAATTAAGGTAGGGTATGTCACCATGTTCTCATTATATCACATAATTACTACTTTAATATGGCCCTCCACTGTGTCCACCCCCACTAAATGCCCCCTCCTGAAATGTGATCATAAAATGTTGCTGCATTCAAAATTTATACACTGTTATTTTTACATCTGCACAGGAAACTACTTTCTAGAAAACCTGTCAAACTCTCTACATCAGTGTCACCAAACATGACAAGATGACAGTGTTTATTGTCCCCATCAAGTGTTGTCATTTGTTACAATATTAATATTATTGTGTGTGTGAAGAATTATTCAAAATAAAGAATTCTGTCAACATAAAATAACAGATTGATTCTCGCGATGTGACAGAGTCTTCACAATGAATTATGCAGGGAACACTAAAACCACGTCTCAACAAGCAGCTGTCTCCACTGTGATGTCAACTGTAGAGGTGTGTGGTCGTCACCATGAGTGGAGCTGTCATGTGACAACCCTTGTTTGTAGGCTCGAGAACAACTGGCTGTCTGAGTCCGGCATTGAGTTCATCAGGAGGACCGTCAACTGGGACACACCCAGGGGACTGGAGCGGGTGTACATACAAGAGTGAGTACAACACACTTCGTTGACAGTCTCACAACGTGTGACACATGTGACGTGAGGAGCCAAGAGGTGAGAGGTGAGAGGTGTGTCAAGTTGTCATGTGTCCTGTTGCAGACTGGACTGGCAACGACCACCCGGGGAGGACTTGGACCACACTGACGTGATCGTGAAGGGTCAGCGTCTGGTGGCTAATTTGACATTGGGGGTGTCACGTCTACACAGGCGGCCTGTCGGTGACAGAGAATGTTACTGGGGATACGACGTGACCTTTATGGAAGCCACGCTAGCCGACATGCAAGGCGTGCTGCGTCTGAATGAGGACATGAGGGACCACGGGAGAGGTCACTGGTCAGTGGTCAGACATAGACAACTATTGCATCAACATCTGGCTCTGTTCCAAGACAGACACACGGATTGACTCCACGTCACAGGTAAATATACCTGACACTCACACCTCAACCTCTTATCACTCATCTCCACGGTGACCACACCATCTGGCCTCATCACCTTCAAGTTCAAGTGGCAAATATTAAACACTTGAATGTGACAGGACCCTATGGTGACATTGACAGTGTCTGCTATTCAGTTCATTTTTACACACAGTTATCCACTTTGTTCTACATTATAGCCTTTTCGTTTTAGGCTGATGCCTTAGCATTGCAATAGCGCTAATCATGGATTATGGTAATATTGTTTTTTTTTAAATTATGTCATGGAATTACCAAGTAACAACTTAGAAGGTTTGTTTTTACGATAATTTTAAGTTAATTACGCCGGTAATAATATACTTTGTAAACATTACTGATGGAGTTAAACCTGCAACTAACAGTGGCAGTATATTCGGTCAGTATGCTAATTGTGAATGACGTATTTGTCAGGTTTATGATTATGAAATTAATAATGTATGTCCTAACTACATTAATTGTTGAGTATACAACGTTCATAATATATAATGTCAAGTTCCTGTTCATGAAATGTGTTATTGCAGCCAAAATATTTAGATGAAGTGATGCAGTCGATGTTCATGTCAGGTCACTGGGAATGCAGTATTCAGTGATCACAGCATTTGAGGGCTGTTGCATTGAAATGGTTAATTGTTTAATGTCTGGAAAGGGAGGGTCATTTTGAAGACTGGTTTTATGCAGCTTTCTAATAGTTCTAAAGGGATTGTTAATAGTTGGGTATATCAAATTGTTCTTGGTTCATCTGGAAGATATTGCTGGATTTTACTGAAGTGAGACATGTTTCGTGTGTTTGAGAGTTGTTTCTAAGGGAGTTTTGTTGAATATTTTGTTTCTTTTTTATTCTTCAAACTACACCACTCTTGGTGTTGTCCAAAACATGAACCTTTGTTCTAAATGTGTCTGCCTCTAAGCATTGGGACCTCCCAACTCACGCCGTTCTGACACATAAGATGTTCCAGTCTAATACTATCTTGATATATTAATAATGTATGAAGGTGAATAAATATACTGTTGCGTTGTTTGACAGGACTTTAAAGGATGTTATGGACACGATATCACGGCATCGTAGCCTGGACGTTTTGTCTCATGCTGTTGATGACTTCAGTGTATGCGCTGGCAATGACATGTCAACATGCTGCCTCGTCTCGGACGTGTTGGGACGATGTGTCGAATATGGACATTGTGAGAACACGATATGTTAGATAGTGGACACGTAGCCCTCACTAGGTGGGTACTCATGCAAGATGACACCCAACATCAGAGAGCCTTCCACGCTTTATAGTTAGGTATAGTTGTTACTGTTACGTACATATACACCTGACAGGCCTTTAGCCAGAAATGCGTTTTGGCTTTTGACTTTAATAAATCAAAATTATGGCTTTTTCACATGTGAGCGGCATGTGTCTAAAAACTCAGGTCGGTCACAGCCATTATTCCACAGTTTACTTTTTGGTCGCCCTATCAGTCTCATTTCTGTTATTATTTAAGTGACAATGACCCACTTTATTGGTTTCGCTACATGTTGTGCCAAAGTTAGTCTATTGTTAGTTAATCTGTGCCAGGTGATCCGTTTCCACTCCGCCATCTTACCTGTTGGAATTACCCAAATTACCCATAATCAGCCAGTTTGGAATATAGACAGACATTTATCTGGCTAAACCCTGGTGTATGTGTGTTTGTGTGTGGCATATTGATAATATAACATAAACTAGTGTAACATTGCTCTCCATGTGTATAGTATATGCAACCTGTAATGTTCAGTTGAATAGTTCTCTGTAAATGCTAGAACCACGGTATTTGAGCACACAGATCCATGTTCACAGAACATGGTGAATGTCATGACGTCAGAGTTATGACCAGAGCAAGCAACTGAATCACCGATCTATGTACATGTATATGACAAAAGGTTTAGTTTCATGTGAGTGTTTAGTGTCGTCTTCAAAGAAACCTTCACATGTTGCCTTTCTTACATTCAACAGTTTTTGTCATATTGTAGGCATACTCAACTGTACCTCAATGTAATGGTGCTCATGGTTTACCTTACCTATTGGTACTTGGCTTAGCATGTTAGTTAGTTTGTTTATTTTGTTTGTTTTGTTTTGATTGTTTTGCACGTGTACTGTCTTCATTCCGCTCTATCTTAGGAAAACGTCACCGGCTGATCAGAAGCATTTGTGGCTAAGATGTGTACCTTTTGGGTGCGATGAAACACTACACTTATTATCTCAGTCAAATGGAAAATGTATTAAGAATACATTGTTAACACCATGTGATTTAACAAATCAAGTCTATCACAACCATTATTCTCTAGTAGACTTTTTAATCGCCATGTCTTTGTATTTTTTGGCTATTACTTAAACATTGATCCACTTGATTGGTTTCACTACAAGTTGTGGCAAAGATATTCATTATTGTCCGTCACTAGATTTGGAACTATTAGTTAATCTATTATTACTTAAACTGTGACAGCTGTTTCCTTTCCACTCCACCATCTTATCTGTTGGAATTACCCAACTTGTCTATTATCAGCCAGTCTGGAATATAAAAAGACATTTCTCTGGCTAAGCTCCTGGTCTATGTGTGTTTGTGTGTGACATCTAGATAATAAAGAAACAACTAGTGTAACATTGCTCTCCATGTGTATAGATAGGTAGCCTCTATATGTCATTTTCAATTGAATAGCTCTCTGTAACTGCTAGAAGCACTGTATTTCAGCACACAAATCTATGTCCACAGTACATTGTGGTGAATGTCATGACGTCAGAGTTATGATCAGTGCAAGCAACTGAATCACTGATCAATGTATATGTATATCACTGAACAGGTTTAGTCTAATGTGAGTGTTAAATGATGTCACATATGAAATTTTCACACGTTGCATGTCTACAATTCAAAGGTTTTTGTGTACTGTCTTCATTCCACTGCATATGAGGAGAATGTCACCTGCTGATAAGATGCATTTGTGGCTGAGATGTGTACCTTTTGGGTGAGATGAAACACTACAATTATAATCTCAGTCAGTTGGAAAATGCATTGAGAATATGTGTTGTAACGATATCTTGGCTGCTGCACTTAATGTAGTGGGGCATTGTAGTACATCAAGTGTAAGATACCTTACCGAATCTGTGTGATTCTCTTATGGAGTTTTCGGTGTCCTCTCGACACCTTCGTCAGCATTCGACTGCTGGTTACTTGGTCATCATGTGACTCTGTTGGTGGTTGTCACATGACAGCAATTCCAGGAAGTTCGTAGGAAGGTTGTACCCGGAATTTTGAATCTCACTGATTTTGATCACCTTGCTGCTTTTTCTTATTCTTTGGCTGTGACGTTGTGGCCTTCGTTTACTCTGTGTTCTCCAACTGCTGTGAGTGGTCCCCTGTTGGCTACATGTTCTTTGAGACGCGCTTCTAGGGCTCTGCATGTTCCTTCCACATTAGGTTTGTTGACACTCCAGGCAAGGTAACTCGTAGATTACATCGCACGTTATTTTTGTCGGTTTTATCTTTGGGATTAACAACGATTGATCTGATGGTGTTATACGTTTTGTGGTAAGTTCTCACCCGATTTGTATTGAAGATGGTGGTGAGTTTCTCCAAACGATTACTCACGTATGGTATCGGGATGTCCGGAATACGTTTTTTTGTGTTGACTGTCTTTCCATTTTTCTTTGGAATCTTGTACATCCACTCAGTAATTGTTAGCTTTGAGTGCTGCTCTTACATGTTTTGTTTCTGTGGCTTTATCTTCGTCGGTGGTTATGAGTTGTTCCACTCTGTTCATCAGTGTTCTGACGACTGATCTTTTGTGTTCCAGATGATGATTGGAGTTTACATTCAGGTACTGGTCTGTGTGTGTGCCTGCGTGCGTGCGCGCGCGTGCGTGTTCGTGCGTGCGTGCGTGTGTGTGCGTGCGTGCGTGTGTGTGTGTGTTTCATGTACACCGTCACCTGCGTGCTGCCATTATCATTCATCTGAACACACGTGTCAAAGAATGGCAGTTGACCCTCTCATTCTGGTCCCATGGCGAATTTTATGTTTGGGTCAGTATTGTTGAGGTATGCAGTGAATCCTTCAACACGGTACTCGTGTATTTGTACAAATGTGTCATTAACATGTCTGTTCCAAACTGATGGAACAATGGGGTCAATAGCCTGTTTTTATACCAAGCTGATGGGACGTTGGGGTTGGCTACGGTAGGTGAGACTGGGGAACCCATGGCTTCTCCATGTTTCTGTTGGTAGAACTGTCCCACAAAGTAGGTGGTGTCAGAAAGTCAGTACCTCTGTGATTTGGTCGATGCTGAGTGCTGTTCACTGTTTCCATATAGTGTCTCCCTGTAGTTTCCTCTTTACAAATCGGATGGTATCTGGTACTGGGATGCTAGTGAACAGGGCTGACACATCGTATGACAGTAATTCCTGCCCTCTAGGTGTTTGGTCTTGTACGTGAAGTCGCCACTAGTCTTGATGTGGTATGGTGTCTTCCAAATTAGTGGTGTGAGAATGTCAGCCAGTGTCTTAGCTGCGTTGTACATTATGCGCCCTGTGCTAGATACGGTCAGTCGGAGCGGTGCGTCTGGCACGTGTTTCTTCAGCGTGCCATTTATCTTAGGTATTTCTTCTGATGTAGGGTAGATCCTGTATTTCACCTGGACAGGGATGGAATTCTTCTGCTGCCAAGTTTGTATGATGTTGATCAGTTTCTTTTGTTGTCATGTGACAACCAACAACAGAGACCCATGACGACCGAGTAATCAGCAGTCGAACGCTGACGAAGGTGTCGAGAGGACACGAAAAGCTCTGTTAGCGAATCTCAAGGATTCGGAAAGGTATCTTACACTTTATGTACTACTATGATTTAACCAAATCCGGTAGCAACATTCATGCTGAGTGTAGCATTGTTTTTGAATTCATTCATGTTTTCACACAGCTCTTCTACTTGGTGTAGAACGGTGTAGGATTAAATGCTTTGAATAGACAGCGTGTAGTGTAGTTATGATATCAATGTGGGTTTGGGCCGGTCTACATTGAATTACTGCAGACATACAGCGATAAGCATGAACATAATTGTGTTGCCTTGTTTCTAAGCACGCAGTTGAACTACTGTTGCCAGTTAACATAAATATGCATTCTTTATTAAAACTGGCATCGACTATGTTATTGTTAATGTACATTAGCAACTGCAGTAGCAGTAGAGCCATGGCACAATGACTAGAACTTCAGCCTCTAGACTAAGAGAACCCTGTGATGTCGTGTCAAATATTGGGCTACTTTTGACATTACGCATTGGAGCACTTCACTCGTCCTAATTAATGAGTACCTGGCTACAAACAGTGGTGGATATCAGAGTACAAATAGTCTTTATGCATTAATTAGAGCATTATTTACAGCAGAAGTAACATTATGTATTTGGCAACATTACACATAATGCATAATGCCACACTTTTACCAAAGAACCCTGTGCTGCCTGTTTGTTTTATTCTCCATTGCTTCATTTCATTTGTTGTCACGAATGAGTACTTGGCTACAAACAGTGGTGGATGTTTGTGTACAAATAGTCTTTGTGCATTAATTACAGCATGGTTGGATGCTTCCAGAGAAGCTGAGATGTTTGACAGGTATGTCAGGGAATAGAGTGAACCACTATGAGCAATCCTGAGTATTGGACACTGCACTGTATATGAAGTTACCTTTTTTAACTGTTGGTAATGGGAAATGGTTTGAATTTAGCATTTTTATGTTTAAAAAATGTATTACAATGATATACAGATGTAACACCATGTAACTTGCAACATTGCACGTAGGGCATTATGCCATGCGTTTATTACAGATTTGTGTGAAACTATGTAACCTATTTCTTTGATTATCAGTTTACCTTTTGCCTGGCTGTGCTCAGTCGTTTGCTTGGCTGTGCTCAGTCTTTTGCTTGGCTGTGCTCAGTCTTTTGCTTGGCTGTGCTCAGTCGTTTGCCTGGCTGTGCTCAGTCTTTTGCCTGGCTGTGCTCAGTCGTTTGCCTGGCTGTGCTCAGTCTTTTGCCTGGCTGTGCTCAGTCTTTTGCCTGGCTGTGCTCAGTCGTTTGCCTGGCTGTGCTCAGTCGTTTGCCTGGCTGTGCTCAGTCTTTTGCCTTTTCAATATGTCTTAGCAAAATTGCACTGTGAAAGGAAATTACCAGGTCTTCATCAAATCATATCTACAATGCAGCAGAGCAGTGCATGTGTTTATTGTGATTTATTAAAGGGAGGGTGCCATGTTCCAGGTTTTATTTTCATTTAGTATTATGTTCGTATGACTACAACATACACGCATGTTGAACGTTTACTGCCTGCCAGTTTGGCTTGAGTTACTTTATTAATCTCGGAACAGTGTTCACAGTTCGACCGATTCCACGTGCAACATGTTCAAATTGTAAACAAAATATCCAATTTCAAAACAAAGTTGATTGGCAATAACGTCAAGGCAAGCAGAGTAAACCGCAATACTTTTTGATGTTTAACTTTCTGACGTTCTAGACAGCAGACATCCTCTTACAAATTACTGGTCTCCCAATTCTGTGCCGAAGAGCTGGCACCCTCCCTTTAACGTAAAGGGACATACTAAAGTAATACATCGCCACTGACTATGTGTAGCAATTTACATGAAGTGTATGTGAAACATTGTCAACCATGTTGACTACATTGACGTTGTGACATCAATAAATTGTCACTGTGATGATAGACCTAAATCTGTCTTAACGAGTTCGTGTGTTAATATACAGCTATGACAGCCCTGTAAAATGGGACTATATGGGTTAATTTATTAACACATCAGTACCACTCCTGACCGCAAAGTTTGCAGGAACTTTACAGAAACGCCACGTCTAGGAGGGTGGAATGCCCCCCTTTTGTGCCACGTCTGGGAGGGTGGAATGCCCCATTTTGTGTCATGTATGGGATGGTGATGTGCCACCTTTTGTGTCAAATATGGGATGGTGGAATGTCCCCACTAAATCTCGCCTGGAAGTCGATGAACTCATTCCATCTCTTACTTACTAAGCCTCTCAAACTTAATCAACAAATCAATCATTCACACATCGACTGACTCATTCACTCATCCACTGACTCCATCACTCAGTCCCTCACTCACTCAGTCTTGCGAGTGAAATAGTCGTTGGTGCATTAGACACTGGCCAGTAGAGTTGACCACGTCATCAAAACCTGATGCATGTGTATCTTCTACACAAGAATGACAGTGGTCCAGACAGGGTTTCCCAAAGCAGTCACGTGGCCCAATACAGTGGTCACTCTGTTACTGTCCAGTGTCCACACAAAATAACACCCAACTTCACAGAAATAATGTATATAATTTACTTATGTACACTTGTTGCAATGTCTGCACATTGATTGTAGACCAACCATATATTATTGATTTTGGCAGTCGTAATATGTTTATCACTCAGTAATACTAATACGCTCACAATTAAGACTACAATATATACAATTACCTTCAATTAAGTCATGTACAGAAAAACAAAGCGTCATGAATAATGTGCCTTGACAAGTCCATTCTGGCAGAAGATTGGGCAGGTAGGTGAGATTATGACTCCATTACAACATAGGGTCGGGCCGCCTCTGTGTAAATCAGCTAGTATACAATAACGTATAATTTTCCTCTCCGAATGTGAGCACTCTATTCTACTAGGCAGAAAACACCGACACAAAGGATAGATGGTCACATGTGCACACACAGT
>OZ024856.1:44576377-44583877 GCA_964017155.1 Oasisia sp. SBJ-2009
AATCACTGCTGGCACCCAGCAATGAAATCCTAACCAAATTGTACAGATATGTATTAATTTGTATTGCGCATATGATACCACGCATGATACCGCATCAACATACATATAATCATCATGTTTCCACTGACAAGGGCATATTCTTGGGGATAATGTTGCAGGGGAACTAGAAATAGGACTATCCCAGTCCAATCATTAACGAACGGAGTTATTTTGATGCGTCGTCTTGTCAGTAGTTGCAGTGTTTGTCGAGCTACAAGGGGTCGCAATTGGAAATGATTTGAACAGTGGAATTGAACGTTTTGGGAGAATGTAAATTTGGACGTTTTTGGGAGACGATCAGCTCATTCCCACGATTACTTATCACATTCCGACACCAGTTTATATAATCTGGTTACGGAGTTGTTACCTGGGTTTTCCTGTTGGTTTTCCGTTGGCGTCTTTCTGCGGCATGCTGATGACCCATGTGTCATAAACAGTCGCTCTGCCTTTTGCAACTTCCTCTGGGTTCGGGTTAGGCACCTGGCGGCGTGATATGGAACAAAGCATATCTGCAATGTCTGACTGACCGATGTATGAATTGCTGCATGAATCTCGATGGCAAGAAAGCGCTCAGATACGCAAAGTCCTCGCCTATATCGTTGTCTTAGGAAAATTATCGTACCAATAGGCGAGGATTCGTCCTTGCATGAATTTAATTGACTAAAAACTAATTTATGCTATTACATAGGTACGACACGAACATTTGTATTGGTACATTGGGACAGTTTAATAACTATAAAAACACTCGCTAATAATCACACGTGTGCATATCGTTGTATAGAGCCATCGGATTGAGCTATTTATTGCGTTTATGTAACTTATCAATATTCCTCAAGTGAGTATATGACATTATATACAATCTAGTCTTACGGAAATGTGTGAGCGTCCGCGAACTTGCCGATGTGCCTGTGTGCCTGTTAATAGCATCGCCACAAGAGATTTACAAGAAATCAGATTGAAAGCGATGGTGGTATTACTGCGTTAGGCAAGTGAACCAATGCCGTCCATTTCCGTAAAGCAATATTATTAATTATTCACCAATACGATGTGCCGTCTATATGTGTATACGATCTGTAAACCCACCTGGTTTGTTGTTTCGTACAGAGGTTGGAATAGCATCGGTAAAGCTCCTCCTGTGAATGTGTAGTTGCCTGTTCGACATAAGCGAATAACATATGCTAGGGCTATCGAAAAGACGAGAGCGGTAACACAGAAGTGCTATAAATATAGCAAACTCAACATATTTATATTGTCCACGCACTGTATTCTGTAGACATTCTTAGACGTTACTAATATTGTATTATGTCGTTTCTAATTCTATGTAATACGCGTTTCGTTATCGTCAATAAACAATTAATTACTGCATATTAACGTGATCGTCACAAATAGTTTTCCTTTGTACAAGGGTTTGTTACAAAAATAACATATCGCTAACTGTTTATGCCACATTATCGTTCCATTCTACCGCGGCTCAGGGGTTGGGCTTCGGACTCTCGATTAAGAGGACCCGAGTTCGAATCCTGTGCTGCTGTGCAAAAACTTTGGGCAAGTGTTTTCACTCTACATTGCTCCAGTTCACTCAGCTGTATAAATGAGTACCTGGCTATAGACAAGTGATGTATATGTGTACGCGCATTAATTGCAGCGTATGGCTGGATACTTCCCAGAGAAGTTGAGATGGTGTCTGAGTGAACAGGTCTGTCAGGGAAGTAAAGGGTAAAACGCTTTGAGCAATCCTGAGGATTGGATACTGTGCTATATAAGAACTTACCTATACTTTACTTTATCTTGACACTGAAATTGTGTAGATATAATTAATAAAAACAGCATATTTGGGATCGCAATAGTACTCGTAGATTGTATTCAACAAGGCACAGAAAAAAGTAGTTATGATTGTTGTACCTTGCATCGCGATGTCCACATTAAGGTAGGCCACAACCCTGTTGCCAATGATATGTCCAAAGTTCTGAAGTAAATGCAAAATGAAGTCACGTTGAGAATCGACGTCAGGAGAACAGCGTAGTTTGTGTGCTGTCGATTGTATCATTATGGCATTATTATAACATTTGCTCAATGAGTGAGAATTATTATTCCTATACAGATGTCCTTCGCGAAATAAAGTGCGTATGTGTGTGTGTGTGTGTGTGTGTGTGTGTGTGTGTGTGTGTGTGTGTGTGCGTCTGTGTAGGTGTCAGTGTGTGTGTACCTGTATGTGCGCGTATGTATGGTTCCGTATACTTATCTGCATATGGTTCCATGTGCAAGTGCATATGCACAGTGCCTACTTAACCGCGTTACGCCCGCTTGCACGAACGCGTGAACCGAATCGACTCCTGTCCGTAACAGCCACGGTACACACCTCGACCCACTCCTGCGAGCCGATGATGCCTTCTTCCTCGGCTCCCCACGCACAGAAGAGAATGGTCCTCCGCGGATGCCAACCTGCAAGTAGAGAAGTACGGACAACGGTCGTCACTACAGATGTAACAGTCAAACAAGTCACCTTGAAACAAAAAACAATGATACAACGACATCATCGCAATGCGTGGTAGAAGTGTGATTTTTTTGTATACAAATGTGTTAGATAGATGATATATATATATATATATATATATATATATATATATATATATATATATATATATATATATATATATATATATATATATATATATATATATATATATATATATATATATATATATAGATAGATAGATAGATAGATAGATAGATAGATAGATATATAGATAGATAGATAGATAGATAGATAGACAGACAGACAGACAGACAGACAGACAGACAGACAGACAGACAGACAGACAGACAGATAGATAGATAGATAGATAGATAGATAGATAGATAGATAGATAGATCATCATCATCATCATCATCATGCTGTCGGTCGCGAAGCGACAAAGACTGCTTCCATCACTTGAGTCTTGCTCTCCATTTGTCTCTCTGCTGTGAGAGTGATGTCCATGTGTCGAGCTTTATGTCTCTCATCTTCAGGTTTCTTTTGATGGTATCCTTGAATCGGAGACGAGGGCGCCCTCTCTTTCTGTGACCAGAAGACAGTTGACAGTAGAGAACCTGCTTCGGTAGCCTGTCTGGTGACATCCTCATGAGGTGTCCAGTCCACCGGAGATTCTTTCTGATCAGAAGATCTTCCATAGATGGCAGCCCTGTCCGTTCAAGTATTTCCTTGTTTGTCACTTTGTCCATCCAGGTTATCCTCATGATCGAACGCAGATGTCGCATCATGAAGGCATGCAGCTTTTTCACCTGTCGTTTGTACACTGTCCAGGCCTCAGCTCCGTACAGGAGGGTTGACAGCACGACTGCACGGTAGATCTTGCCTTTAACCCGCATGGACACATGGTGGTTGTTCCAGAGTCTCTGGCGTAGTCGGCCGAAAGATGCACTAGCCTTGGCCATCCTCCTCTGTATTTCATGATCAATGCATCCATCACTTGATATAGTGCTTCCGAGGTAGGTGAATTCCAGAACAGAGTTCAGCTTGTTTACATCAACCATGATATCCTCCTCTCGGGTTCTTGTAGAGTTGTGTTGGTACAGCACCTCGATCTTCTTGATGTTAATCTTCAGGCCGAACTTCTTTGATGCATCGGAGAAAGCATCCACTATTTTTTGCATCTCTTCAGCAGAGTGTGCAACCAGTGCACTGTCATCTGCGAATAGCAGCTCTGTCATCAGTATCCGAGTAGTCTTGGTCTTTGCTCTGAAGTGTGCGACGTTGAATAGGTCAGCGCTCTGTCTGGACTGTATGTAGACGCCATCCCCCATGTCTCGGAAAGCCTCGTCGAGCATTGCTGATAGGAAGATGGAGAAGAGCGTGGGTGCCAGTACACAACCTTGCTTGACCCCATTTGTGACAGTGAACAATTCCGAGACTTCTCCTCCAACACTAACATTCGCCATCATTCCAGTATGTAGTGCCTCGATCATTGTTGTGAACTTCTCTGGGCAGCCATACTTCCTTAGTAGCTGCCATAGCCCGGTCTTCCCAACTGTATCGAACGCCTTGCTGAAGTCGACAAATACCATGTACAGTGGTCGGTCCTGCTCAATGCACTTTTCTTGTAGTTGTCGTAGACAAAATATCATATCCACGGTGCTCCGGTTACCTCTGAAGCCACATTGTGTCTCCGGAACTACCTCTGGTGTTATGTGGGTAGATAATCTGTTGAGGAGGATCCTAGCGAAGATCTTGCCTGCTATGGAAAGCAGAGAGATTCCTCTATAGTTCCCACAGTCTGTTCGATCACCTTTCTTGTAGATGGTTACAATGCTGGCATCCTTCCATGCTTGTGGTACAGAACCCACCTCCCAGGTATTGGTGATTAGTTGGTGCAGTCTGCTGAACAGATTGTCTCCTCCGTGCTTCCATACTTCTGCAGGAATTCCATCTCCTCCAGGTGCTTTGCCATCTTTCAGGCCGGCGATTGCTCTAGCCATCTCATCCATAGTTGGAATCTCATCGAGGCTTGTCTTGATAATGCGCTGCGGGATGTTGTCCAGAGCTTCGTGATCTATGTCGCCAGGGACGTTAAATAGCTTCTGGAAGTGTTCACTCCATCTTGCCACAACTCTCTTGCTGTCAGAGAAGGTATCCGTTCCATCTGTTGATTTCAGTTGAATAGGTCCCTTCTTTTTGGGTCCCCACACTTCCTTCAATCCATTGTAGAAGCCCTTCATGTTGTTACTGTCAGCAGCTCTCTGCAGCTCCACTGCCTTCCTTTCCCCCCAGTCTGACTTCAGTGCACGCGTGTGTTTGTGTAGCAATCTGCAGGCATCTTTGTATGCTGCAGTGGTAGACCTAGTGCTCCTGGTTTGCAGCACTCTCTGGTGGGCTTGGTCTCTTCTCCTTATAAGAGTCTGTAGCTCCTGGTCGTTGGCATCGAGCCAGTCCTGGTGTTTTCTGTCTGGCTTGCCAAGATATGTCTTGGCTGTGTTGTACACGACCTGCTGCAGAGCTGCCCATTCCTCGTCTGGTGTTGAGTCTTCCTTCTCCTCCCATTGGGCGAGAGCACTGTTCATCTCCTGCTCAAAACTCTCCCTATGGCTGGTGGTACTTAGTTTTGCAATGTTCAGCTTGGTCAGCTTACGTGTCCCTTGCCTGTTGTACCTTTGTCGTATTCTGAAAGCCACTTTTGACCTCAGCATCTGGTGATCGGTCCAGCAGTTTGCTCCACGATTGACGAAAATAACGAATTGCCAATAATACGCCGATCATCATATTATGACTTTGATACATTTAGTTCATTAGCCAAAAAACAAGGAAAAGAATTCAGTATTTTAAGTTCAAATATACAGTCCATAAATGCAAAGTTGAGTGAACTTGAGGCATATGTAAATGACGTATCCTCGTTAAACTTTAAATTCAGCATAATATGCCTTCAGGAGAGTTGGTTATCTGAAAATGATGACTTGTCATTAATCCAGTTAACTGGATATGACTGTATTTCACAAGGGAAAAGCTGCAGCAGTAAAGGTGGATTGTTAATATATATAGATAAACGTTTTGATTATGAAGTTAAGATGAATTTGAATACGTATGAGCATTGGGAGGGTCAAATAATACAAATAACTGGAGGAGGATTATCGCAACCAGTCATTATAGGAAACATTTACCGTCCTCCAAGGCCCTCAACGGAAAATTATAACAAATTCATAAATGAATTTTCAACTGTCATATCAACTTTGCCATGTCACCAAAACAACAGTGTTATCCTTGCTGGGGATTACAACATAAATATGTTACAAATAAATGAGCAAGAACACTGTAGCACTTTCTTTGATATGTTAACTTCATTTAGTCTCTTCCCCCAAATTACACTTCCTACAAGGTTCACAACAAGGACTGGTACTCTTATTGACAACTTCTTTTGTAATTTAACAAAACGTATTTTACAAAGTACAGCAGGAATACTAATTAAGAAATTTTCTGATCATCAGCCATATTTTATGTTTGTGAATACCACTCTTAAAGAGGATCATACTACAAAATTCATACAAGTTAATGTACAAAATAAAGAGGCTATGTTAAAGGTAAAAAAATGAACTTCACTCCTCTGATATATACACAAAATTAGACACCAACCCAAATACTGATCCAAACTATAATTATAATATTATCATAGATGAAATAAACCAAGCTAAAAATAAATATATGACTAGCAAATTAGTTAAATTTAACAAATACAAGCATAAGAAGTCTACATGGATAACTCAAGGACTGCTAACCTCAATAAGATACAGAGATACACTTTACAAACAAATAAAACTCACTAATCCTGAATCTTCGAAATATGCCATATTATTGGTCAATTTAAAAACGTACAATAGCATTTTAAAAACAAGTTTTCGTAAAGCAAAACAACTCTACTATGATAAATGTTTTAATAATTTTAAATTTGATATAAAAAACACATGGAAAACTATAAATGAAATCCTTTCTAAAAATAAAACTAACAAATCCTTTCCCAAATATTTTAAAGACTCTGATTCTATTGTGAGAGATAAATCAGAAATTGTAAACAAATTTAATGATTTTTTTACTAATATAGGTAGTAATTTGGCAAGTAATATAAAATATAAAGGCACTCGTGAACATACATATTATCTAAATAAAATAGTAGACAGAAACTTTACATTTAGCTACGTTGAAGAAGATATTATAAAGCGGACAATAATCAATTTACCTAACAAAAGTAGCTGTGGATATGATGGTCTCTCCACTAAATTACTAAAAATTCTTGAACCAGCACTAACCAAATCTTTAACATTATTAATAAATCAAGTATTAACAACAGGAGCATTCACCGATAAACTAAAAATTGCAAAGGTAATTCCTGTTTATAAAAAAGGAGAAAAAACAGTTTTCAGTAATTATAGGCCTATATCACTTCTACCAGCTATTTCAAAAATACTTGAAAAAAATATATTTGAACAATTATCATCTTATTTAAGAGACTCTAGGCTTTTGTTTGATCATCAATATGGTTTCAGACCGAAACATTCAACAGAATATGCGGCATTATAATTAATAGATAGAATAATAACACAACTGGATAAAGATGAAATACCAATTAATATATATTTAGATCTCTCCAAGGCTTTTGATACCATTGATCATATAATTTTAATTGATAAATTAAAATATTACGGTGTACATGGAACAAATCTCAACTTATTCAGCAGCTACCTAGAAAATCGTAAACAATACACGGAAATTGACAATATCTAATCAAATATGTTATCAATAACAACAGGTGTACCACAAGGTTCAATTTTAGGACCACTATTATTCATCATATACATAAATGATTTTGCACAAGCAAGTAAAATGTTTAACTTTCTCATTTATGCAGACGACACAACTTTAACAAGTACACTAAATGTGTTCAGTGATAACACACATGACCAAAATTTAGAATCTTT
>OZ024856.1:44588877-44636377 GCA_964017155.1 Oasisia sp. SBJ-2009
TTTATGTGTAGGTGCATGTCATCTACTATTAGCACTGACCAAGTTGTGTCCTGAAATCCAGGTCCAAGTCGATATGTGATCGGCAGGTTCCCTCGCCAACTCACAGGCGCCTCGTCACCACTAAGTTGCCTGCAAACACAGCAGATGTATATACGTATATATATATATATATATATATATATATATATATATATATATATATATATATATATATATATATATATGCGGCCCGAATTCTTGATTTCCAGAATGTTCTGTCCTGCGCATCTTCCGGGGTGATCCGCAGTGTCTGCATATCCCTTCGGACGCCATCCATCCTTCTAACTCTTGGTCTCCACCTTGGCCTTTTTCCTGGCACTCTCATGTCACTAACTGCTCTCACTTCGTTTTCTTCCATTCTCTGCATGTGTCCATACCAGCGTAGTCTCATTTCTCTTACTTTCTCTTGTATGCTACTCACAACTAGCTCCTTTCTGATGTCCACACTCTTTACTCTGTCTCTCAATGTTACTCCTTTTATTCTTCTCAACATCCTCATTTCTGATTTCTCGAGAATCTGTTCCTCCTTCTTTCTAACTGTCCAGCATTCTGCTCCATACAGAAGTACTGGTCTAATGACAGTCACGTAGAACTTGATCTTTAATTTCCTTGGCATATTCTTGTCACTGATAACTCCGGATATGTCTCTCCACTTGCCCCACGCTGCACTAACTCTTGCTCTTACTGCTTCCTCTGATCCTCCTTCTTCACTGATGGGGACACCTAAATATTTGAATTTATTCACCTGTCTGAGGCTCGTGCCTTGGCTGCCTTTGATGTTTACTTTTGTTCCTTTCCTGCTGCTGACCATCACTTCCGTTTTCCCGATATTGACTTTTAGTCCCTTGCTCTCCATCCCACTCTGCCATCCAAGCCAACTCCTCTGCATCTCCTCCTCTGTATCTGTTACTACTGCCAGATCGTCAGCAAACAGCAGTTCATTTGGCAACCCGCATCTGAACTCTTCGCTGATGACGTCTAATACTACGATAAACAGGAATGGGCTTAGCCCTGATCCCTGGTGTAGGCCAACTTTGATGGGAAACTCATCAGTTCTGCCATGCGTGGTTCTCACTACTGTTGATGCTCCACGGTATGTTGCTTCTACTAGCCTCACTAACTTCTCTGGGACCCCTCTCCTTCTCAGACACCAATACACCAGATCCCTGGGCACCCTGTCATACGCTTTTTCCAAATCAACGAAGGTAAGGAACAAATCCTTGTGTACTTCTAGGTGTTTTTCTTGCAGTTGCAGTATAATAAATACTGCATCTGTTGTACCTTTCCCTGGACTAAATCCAAATTGCATGTTGTAGACTGTGATCAGTTTTCTGAGTCTGCGCTCTAGGATCTTATCAAACATCTTCATCGCATATTCCAACAACTTAATGCCTCTAACGTTCCCACATTCTAGTGGGTCCCGTTTTTGCTTGTATATGGGGGACTATCTCACTTTTCTTCCACTCTTCCGGCATCTGTTCCTCTTCCCAAACTCTCTTCAGTATTCCATGCATCATGTCCACTCCACTCTCCCCTAAGTGTTTGATAAGGTCTGTCGGGAGGCCTGAGCATCCGGGGGCTTTTCCCTTCTTCATTCTCTCTATGGCTTTCTTCAACTCTTCCCTTGATATTTCATGCACTGGTCATACTGCTGGTACTTCTCCAAGCTATTCCCTGGCGTTTTCGACATTTAGTAGGTTGCTGAAATACTCTCTCCACCTCTCTTTGATCTTTACTTCATCTGTTAGCATATCCCCTGTTTGGTCTTTAATCACATTCACTTCCCCAATGTCTCTTCTTGATCTTGCCCTTTGTTGTGCCACTTTGTAGATCAACCGCTCTGTTCCCAAATTGTCATACCACTCTTTGTATGCCTTGTTTTTAGCTTTGGCCACAGCAGCTTTTGCCTCTCTCTTCGTGTTCTTATAGGCCTCCTTCAGTTCGTTTCCACCCTGCATCTGCCATTTCTTGAATGCATCCTTTTTCCTTCTCAGGCTCTCCTGTACCTCTTCATTCCACCACCAAGTCTCCCTCTCCAGGTGTTTCCCTCCTTTGGTGGCTCCACATATCTCTTCTGCTGCCCTCATGACGACTTTCCTTAATATTTTCCAACTTTCTTCTGCATTAGTGTCTGCCTCCAGCTGGTATTCCTCTTCCACTTTGTCTCTATATTCCGCCACCTTTTCTCCCTTCAGAGTCCAGATCTTAATTCTTTTTTCTCTGTTCCTTCTCCTACGTTTTGCTTCTTTTGTCATCAGGACTGCAAATAGCAGCCGATGCTGAGATACAACCTCCTCTCCTGGTATTACTTTACAGTCTCGCATTTCTTTCAGATAAACTCTTCGTGTCATGATGAAATCAATTTGTGAGCTGTTTCCTCCACTCTTATAAGTGATTAGATGCTCTTCCTTTTTGTTGAAGAAGGTGTTCACTAGTGCCAAGTCTAGGCTCTCCGTGCTTTTCAAGATGTTTTCCCTTCTCTGTTCCTTTGGCCATAGCCTTTTCCTCCATGCACTCTTTGAAAAACACCTAGATTTCCCCCACATGTCCATTTAGGTCAGCTCCTACTACAATATTCTCTGTTCTCGGCACTCTCGTCATCAGATCTTCCCAGTCTTTCAAAAAAAAACTCCTTTATCGTATCTGTTTATCCACTCTGTGGGGCATATGCTGACACTATGTTGAATATCTCTCCAGCTATCACCAGTTTTAGCTTATTAGTCTGTCTGATGGTCTTGACACTTTCTCTTTAAACTCTGGGCTCAGAATGACCCCCACTCCGTTTCTACTGCTTTTCTCTCCACTGTATAATACCTTAAATCCTTCTCCCAACTCTCTTGCACTCTTGCCGGTCCACTTTGTTTCCTGCACACATAGGATTCCTATGTTCCTTCTTTTGCACACCTCTACTAGCTCTCTCCCTCTCCCAGTCATCGAACCCACATTCCAGCTTCCGATCTTGACATTTCTTTCGTTTCTTTCCACTATCTTCTTTAGCTGCGGCCGTGGTCTCCGCAGTACCCCGCGTCCACTTCTCATGTCAGCCGGGGGCTGCTGGCAGGCGTCGCCTCCGGGGGACGCCCTAATATATATATATATATATATATATATATATATATATATATATATATATATATATATATATATATATATATATAATATATATATATATATATATATGAGAGTTGATGATTGTGATGTTGTTGTTGGTGGATGTAACGTTGATGAGAGGTTATGCGACTGTTGTCGATGGTTGTGATTCTTGTAATGGTGATTAAGCTGTTGATGTTACTAGTTGGCATAATAGTGTTGTCAGTTGTGATATTGGTGTTGGTGGTTGTGATATTAGTGTTGGTGGTTGTGATATTGGTGTTGGTGATTGTGATATTGGTGTTGGTGGTTGTGATATTGGTGTTGGTGATTGTGATATTGGTGTTGGTGGTTGTGATATTGGTGTTGGTGATTGTGGTCCTGGAGTTTGGTGGTTGTGGTACTGGAGTTTGGTGGTTGTGGTTCTGGTGTTGAAATCCATCAGTAATACTTACGGTCTCTATGATGCTGAATCAAAAACTGTTTTTATTTTAGTGAAATTCAAATGCTGTCATACAAACGCAAACTATCTTACACTTACTCCAGAAATACTTTTGCGTCGTCGAACCCTATGGGATGAACCGGAATCTTCGGGAGATTCGCGTCTCCATCGGGCAAGAAATACGCGCTCTCTGTAGGAGAACATTCGTCGAGTCATATCGACAACACATGCATGGATTATTTATTATTATATATAGATGTTATCAACATAAAAGTGATTTGCTGGTGAAGCACCCCCACATAAAGACAAATCATTCTTGTAATGATTTTTTTTACTATATACATATATATTCATATATATATATATATATATATATATATATATATATATATATGCGGAGCAGTACAGTGACACAGAGAGAGAGAGAGAAAGAGAGAGAGAGAGAGAGTGTGTGTGTGTGTGTGTGTGTGTGTGTGTGTTTGTGTTTGTGTTTGTGTGTCTGTGTGTCTGTGTCTGTATGTATGTGTGTCTGTATATATGTATATATGTGTCTGTGTGTCTGTGTGTCTGTGTGTCTGTGTGTCTGTGTGTCTGTGTGTCTGTGTGTCTGTGCGTCGTGTGATCGTGTGTTCGTGTGTCTGTGTGTCTGTGTGTCTGTGTGTCTGTGTGTCTGTGTGTCTGTGTGTCTGTGTGTCTGTGTGTCTGTGTGTCTGTGTGTCTGTGTGTCGTGTGATCGTGTGTTCGTGTGTCTGTGTGTCTGTGTGTCTGTGTGTCTGTGTGTCTGTGTGTCTGTGTGTCTGTGTGTCTGTGTGTCTGTGTGTCTGTGTGTCTGTGTGTCTGTGTGTCTGTGTGTCTGTGTGTCTGTGTGTCTGTGTGTCTGTGTGTCTGTGTGTCTGTGTGTCTGTGTGTCTGTGTGTCTGTGTGTCTGTATGTCTGTGTGTCTGTGTGTCTGTGTGTCTGTGTGTCTGTGTGTCTGTGTGTCTGTGTGTCTGTGTGTCTGTGTGTCTGTGTGTCTGTGTGTCTGTGTGTCTGTGTGTCTGTGTGTCTGTGTGTCTGTGTGTCTGTGTGTCTGTGTGTCTGTGTATGTGTGTGTGTATGTGTGTGTGTATGTATGTATGTGTGTATGTATGCATGTATGTATGTATGTATGTATGTATGTATGTATGTATGTGCGTATGTGCATGCTTGTGTGCGTGCATGCGTGCGTGCGGAAGTGCGTGCGTGTACTATAAATGGAAATAATACCGATGCCCGGGTAGCCTGGAGTGAGCGGGTCCACACCCATGTTAATAGAGCCCCGTTGCACGCCGGTGCCGGGGAGCCACCAGGAGTCGGGGTAGACGGAGTGAGTCGTGCCGGCGCTGTAGTCCTTCGGGTCGGAGTATAAGATCAGTCCGCTCGCCCCAAACTGCTGCGCGTGTTTCGCCTGCAATGACACCAACGCCACCACTTAGCCGAACCCTACTGATACGCCAAGAAAATCAAGGAAAACACCTGAAAACTATGCAACAAAATTATACAATATAGATAGATTTAACTCGGGGAACGCCGTAAAGGGTTGATCATGTAAAACCGAGAAAACGTATCCTAATAACAGCTTTTCTTATGTCCGTGTATTTGTTATCCCACGCTGTTACATTAACGCAGTGCCTACAGTCAATGTATTTCGAAGACCGTGGTAGTCCAGTGTGATCCATTGGCAGCCACCCAATGCAGTTATACCAGACATGCCACATTCTTGGGATGGCAATCCGTATTTTGTTTACCTAATATTCTATAAGAATGCGTATCAATCCGTATCATTAATCAGATCTTCCATTTAACTTACCTAAGTTATTAAGGACATTTCAAAACGGGTTTTCCACGTTTATTTTCGATTTTTGGCATTTTGTTTCAGCAGTTCGCGCGTATACCGAAGTTTCACTGCAATCGTCAACATTTTGAAATCAGAAATGCAGGCGCTTTCATTGAACTCGGCGTCGAGCTCTATTTTCTGTACTGCTTTTTATAATCGTCATGCGCCTGTCACGCGCCCCGTTCCCACCCTTTGAGACACCTGCCGCAGTTTTCAGAACTAGAATTTACCAGCACGCCATCTATTATGCGCTACAATACACGGATCTCAATAAACTAATCGGTGGTTTAGTTCGTTCGTTTCGAATCGATTGACTTAGTCACTAATAGTAAACAATTATTCCATTATGCAGTATAGTTTTGTGATGCATACAAGGCATAATGTGGTTAAAAATAATTTCTCCATAAGTTTAGTTAAAATCCGTATCAAAACGGAGTACGGCCGTATCACTTGAAAAATCGCCAAGATCCGTATCGGATACGGGTAATCCGTATCATGTGGCATGTCTGTTATACAACGAAACGGATTTGCCGTTTGGTGTGGAATTATTTCAATTACGCTGCTGGTCGTCTAAACTAACCTTGTCTCCTCGGAATATTTTCCCGTAGCGGGCGATGCAGATGGTGCCAGTGAAGTTGACCTGTTTGTTGTCCTTCAGCCACAGAAAGTCCTTCATGCGGCCGTAGTTGACGTACACCAGAGGGCCCTGCGTGACGAATGACGTCATGAATGCTAAATGGTAGGTTAAAATGGACACCATACAGTTCACACAACCCGGAATTGAAATTTTACTAAAGAACATTGACCAAACGAAAGCTACTGGCCCAGATGAGCTACCAGCAAGGATACTGAAGGAGACTACCAAAGAGATTGCTGGTGTACTTTCTGTGATCTTTCAACAATCCTATGAGGATGGAACTGTCCCATCCGACTGGTTAACAGCACGAATATCTACAATATATAAGAAAGGTGACAAGGCCAATCCATCAAACTACAGACCAGTGTCACTCACATGCATAACATGCACAATTATGGAGCATATTGTATGCAGCCAGATTGGTCGTCACCTAGATCACAACAATATACTGCATCCAAATCAACATGGCTTCCGAAAGGGTTTATCTTGCAAGACGCAACTTGTTGATACCATACACGAACTAGCTTATTCAATTAATCAAAAGACGCAAACAGATGTCATCTTTCTGGACTTCAGTAAGGCATTTGACAAAGTATCACGAGATAAACTTCTGCATAAGATCCGTTACTATGGGATAGGCGGAAAGACCAATACATGGATCAGTGCATTCCTGTGTTCTCGCAGTCAACAAGTTGTCGTCAACGGACAAACATCGCAGTCAGCTGGTGTACTCTCGGGAGTCCCACAAGGAAGTGTGCCGGTCCCTATGTTGTTTTTAATGTACATCAACGACATCGCGGAAGGAGTGACTTCGCAAATGCGCATGTTCGCTGACGACAGTATTGTTTACCGTCAGATACATACTCCCGCTGACCATTTCACACTTGCGTCTGACCTGAACAAACTTCTCTCATGGGCAAAGACATGGCAGATGGATTTTAATGTGTCAAAGTGTGCCGTCTTATCGGTTACTACCAAGAGGAACATATCAACCTATAACTACTTCATGGGGAGCCAACAAATACCACGGACTGACAACCAGGACTAGCTGGGGGTTACCATCAACACAAAATTATCGTGGCAACCACATATCAACAAAGTCCAGAACAAAGCCAGCAAGACACTTGGCTTACTCAAAAGAACACTGCACGCGGCGCCACCGCAAGTGAGACAAACAGCATACGAGGTACTCGTGCGACCAACACTCGAGTTTGCCACATGCGCCTGGGCACCTCACACAAAGACAGGCATTCAGACAATAGAGCGCGTACAAAGATCCGCTGCGCGGTTTGTCACCGGTGATTACCGCAGAACGTCAAGTGTCAGTGATATGTGCACTAACCTGATGTGGAACTCCTTGTACACACGAAGGCGGATAAGAGATGCAACTATGTTTCTTAAAATTCATCACGGACTAATGCACATTAGCTTGCCTGTCATCATCACCACAGCAGATGTGCGCACCAGACGCCAACACAAGCACAAACTACGAACCCTACCTGCTACTTGCACGCCCTACCAGCAGTCATTCTACGTACGCTGTTTTCCACAGTGGAACGCACTTACCGAGGAAGCTGTCACCGCATCTACCGCAGAAGTGTTCCAGAGAGCCGCCATTCTAGTCATTCAGACATTGACATTAGAATAGATTGTTTTAATGTTAATCATGGACTGCCTGCTTTTTTAATGTACTATTAATTTTATTGATCTATTTATTCTAATATTTTATTAACTTATTATTTTTATATAATATTTATTATATTTATCTTATTAATTTATTCATCGTTTTAATGTACAGTTAACTGGATTTATCTATTGTCATATTTATTTTATTAACTTATTATTTTAGCGCACATTATTTTAACCACAACTGCAGGATAGTGAAATATCACTTTTAAGCAGTATAACACTTGAAGAAATCAAATTGTGAAACAAAGTGTATAAGCAAGAGTGAGCGGAGGACACGTACTTACTCATCCTCTTTATCCCCAGAGGGACATAAGGCTATAATACTACTCCACTACAGGGTCCACAACAACACGTGGACCTATATCATTAAGTCACGGGTGGACAACGTAACTTATGAAGACGGTAAGAAGCTATGTGTATGCCAAGTAGATTAAATCTCCGATCACTGTATCAGAAAAATTAAAGATACAGAATAAATATTCAAGTTCTATCTTCGCTCCCATAGTTACATGCGCATATTCATAACACATACACCATACACTCATACACACACACACACACACACACACACACACACACACACACACACACACACACACACACACACACACACACACACACACACACACACACACACACACACACACACACACACACACACACACACACACACACACACACACACACACACATCAACACATCATCATGCATATTTTGTAAATGAGAACAACAATACCGTACAGAAATGGCGATTGATGCAGGGGCCGCATGTAAGGTCGATGCAAGTGTAATGACGCATACCGTCAATGTTCCCTAAGCGACGATAAAGTAATGGTGTGTAGAAAGGGCAATGCCATATATCCCAAGTGTTCCCGAGGTAGAGAAGGGATGTTGCCATATACATTAGGTGTTCCCGGAACGGAAAAAGTATTGTCTTGTTTGTCAGGTGTTTCCGTGATGTATATTAAATGTTTCTGGGTTGGGGATAAAAAAGGATAACGTCGTATACATTGTATATTCCCAGAACAAAAGGGATAATATCGTGTACTTGGGGTGTTCCGGGGACGAAGAAAGAGTGATAGTCTATACCTTGGCTGTTCCGGGGACTAAGAAAGAGTGATAGTCTATACCTTGGCTGTTCCTGGGACAAAGAAAGAGTGATAGTCTATACCTTGGCTGTTCCGGGGACGAAGAAAGAGTGATAGTCTATACCTTGGCTGTTCCGGGGACGAAGACAGAGTGATAGTCTATACCTTGGCTGTTCCGGGGACAAAGAAAGAGCGATAGTCTATACCTTGGCTGTTCCGGGGAAAAAGAAAGAGTGATAGTCTATACCTTGGCTGTTCCGGGGACAAATAAAGAGTGATAGTCTATACCTTGGCTGTTCCGGGGAAAAAGAAAGAGTGATAGTCTATACCTTGGCTGTTCCGGGGACAAATAAAGAGTGATAGTCTATACCTTGGCTGTTCCGGGGAAAAAGAAAGAGTGATAGTCTATACCTTGGCTGTTCCGGGGAAAAAGAAAGAGTGATAGTCTATACCTTGGCTGTTCCGGGGACAAATAAAGAGTGATAGTCTATACCTTGGCTGTTCCGGGGAAAAAGAAAGAGTGATAGTCTATACCTTGGCTGTTCCGGGGACGAAGACAGAGTGATAGTCTATACATTGGCTGTTCCGGGGACAAAGAAAGAGCGATAGTCTATACCTTGGCTGTTCCGGGGAAAAAGAAAGAGTGATAGTCTATACCTTGGCTGTTCCGGGGACAAATAAAGAGTGATAGTCTATACCTTGGCTGTTCCGGGGAAAAAGAAAGAGTGATAGTCTATACCTTGGCTGTTCCGGGGACAAATAAAGAGTGATAGTCTATACCTTGGCTGTTCCGGGGAAAAAGAAAGAGTGATAGTCTATACCTTGGCTGTTCCGGGGAAAAAGAAAGAGTGATAGTCTATACCTTGGCTGTTCCGGGGAAAAAGAAAGAGTGATAGTCTATACCTTGGCTGTTCCGGGGAAAAAGAAAGAGTGATAGTCTATACCTTGGCTGTTCCGGGGAAAAAGAAAGAGTGATAGTCTATACCTTGGCTGTTCCGGGGACAAAGAAAGAGTGGTAGTCTCCTAAGCGTACCAGTCCACACTTTAGAACGCTGTAGTCGGCCTGGCTTTTCAGTGACGGCTCATCGCTATGGAACGATCTACCGGACAGTCTGCGCCTAATCGACTCACTTGAACTTTTAAGTCCAGGTTGAAAAGAGACATATTTTAAGGCCGCATTTGTAAGTTACTTGTAGTGTATTTTATAATGAATTCATTTTAACTGTAATTATAGTTTTGCAATTTGTTTACTTACTTTAGTATTAACTTATTAATATATTTATTTATTTTATCGTATATATTTAATGCTGATAAGCTTAGCTTATGAACTAGGATTTTAGAAGCTTTATTTAATTATCTATTTATTGTCATTTAACATGTTGTCTTTACGTGCAAGTTTAAACTGATTATGAATATTTTTAATATGTATGTGTTGCATTGTATTTTATGCGCCTCTGAGCGGACATTTTCCGGATATACGGTGCTTTACAAATACAAATATTTATTATTATTATTATCATAGTCTGTACTTTGGGTGTTACGAGAGCGAAGAAAGGGTGATAGTCTGTACCTTGGGTGTTAAGAGGGCGAAGAAAGGGTGATAATCTGTACCTTGGGTGTTACGAGGGTGAAGAAAGGGTGATATTCTGTACCTTGGGTGTTACGAGGGTGAAGAAAGGGTGATAATCTGTACCTTGGGTATTGCGAGGGTGAAGAAAGGGTGATAATCTGTACCTTGGGTGTTACGAGGGCGAAGAAAGGGTGATAGTCTGTACCTTGGGTGTTACGAGGGCGAAGAAAGGGTGATAGTATGTACCTTGGGTGTTACGAGGGCGAAGAAAGGGTGATAGTCTCTACCTTGGGTGTTACGAGGGCGAAGAAAGGGTGATATTCTGTACCTTGGGTGTTACGAGGGCGAAGAAAGGGTGATAGTCTGTACCTTGGGTGTTACGAGGGCGAAGAAAAGGTGATAGTCTATACATTGGGTGTTCCGGAGACGAAGAACGGGTGATAGTCTATACCTTGGGTGTTCCGGAGACGAAGAAAGGGTGCTAGTCTGTACCTTGGGTGTTACGAGGGCGAAGAAAGGGTGATAGTTTGTACCTTGGGTGTTCCGGGGGCGGAGAAGGCGATAAATGGCGGCACAACGTCCGAGTGGTTCTGGTCGGGACTGAGGATCTTCTCCGCCAGCTGTGACGTGTGCACGACGTCTCCACTTCCGTCAACCAGGACAATCCTGTTGGGATTGTCCTGGTCCGGGTACGACAGCGTCACTGTGTACGGCAGCGTCTTCACCCCCGTCAGACCTTGCTCCTGCCACAGCCGCGCCCTGTGATATTATTATTGCTATATTATTATTATCGTTGGTAGTATTCCTTGGGACGCACTACTACTTACTATGAGGTGTGCAGCTGTGTAGTACGAAATGCAGTTGACCAGCAGTGTTTATTGATAACTAACTTTTAGATCGATGTAATCTAATTAACGATGCTGTAGTTCTATCAATGTACATTTCTGGGCGTTTATTAACCATTCGTCATCGTAACGCTATCACATCGTCTTTGGTTGGATTGTGGTGAGTTAAACATTTTTAACCCAACATTTTACGGATACATCTATACATGTTTTTATAATACTTTTTTATATCATACCAGCCTTTTGAGAAACAACTTTCTTATTTATAATCTTCTTAAGTACCACAGTAATGGTAATTTATGAGATCCGTCCATTCCGAAGCAACGCATGACTACTGCAGTACGATCGATGCCTACAGATCTACCGTCGATTGAACTGTATTGTTGTCAACACGGCATCGTTAGTCAACCTATATATTCGTTGCTGAATAAATGTCAAGCTTTGCTGAAGGTTTAGAACATTGCCTGTGATAGTGCTCACCGTGCTAGTGCATTATATATATATATATATATATATATATATATATATATATATATATATATATATATATATATATATATATATATATAACTTTGAGTTGGGTTACCTGTGGTGTTCCCGGATGTGTTCCGCGTTGATCTCTCCCAACAGTTTAACTCTGACACTCAAATCGGCATCTCGTGTCAGATGCCGTAACGTCTTCAACCCTGTATTGACCCCTGTACCATAGTAGCCGGACAGGAAGCCGATGACCACTCCGACCACTAACGCAACGATGACCAGCGCTCCAGCCGCCTTCCGAGAGAAGCCCATGTCGGAGTCCCCGATGTTGTTCACGGGCTTACAACCGACGAGTGTCCGTCGGATGTCTGGGTGTGGTGTTCAGTCTGGGTTGTTGGCGTTCCCCACCGGAGCACGGAGGACTCCTGTTTGTGCGGGGGCTTACACTTACAGCGTCATCTGTTGGTTTGAGTGAACTTGATCCGGATCATTACCGCACGCGCTGCCCGCGGCAGTTGGCGCAGATGTCATAGCTGGCGACAGGGGCTGCATCTTTTTACCCGGGCTATAAATAAAAGAGGATATCTAGCATCAGTGTTGTGTCTTGGATCGCGTAAGACATTTTGGAGTTTGAACTACCCTCGATGGAGGGTATTCATGTGTAGTTTCGAATTACCGACGTGTTTACATACCAGCGCATGCAGAGGGTCGCTACTATGTTTTTTGCACAATCGTGTTACGTAATGTAGTATCATTGGAGACCGGTGGCGTATCTAGGGTGCTCGGGGCTAGCTTTTTCAAACGTTTGCCATTCGTAAACAGGGGCGTATCCAGGCATAATAAATGCACGTGGAACCATACATTAATTATATCAATCTACATTCTGTCATAAGGCTGTGTTGCTCAAAATGTTGCGTAGCATGTGTGACGACCCAATCAGTTGAAATGTAGTGTAGTCAGGAGGAATATCCAGAATATGGCCCGGAGGGTGGAATATTGTACAGACTTTTTTGATGGTTGATATGAGTCAACAAGGGCCTTTGCTCATAAGATCCCGACGGTGTGCAACATTTCGTTCGGTGGCATTTGTGTAAATCCAAGATGGCCACCATCGCCGACCGCTATTATTAAATGGTCATACCTCGGTCAATATTTGTGGTAGAGTCTTGATTCTGGGCTCTTTATCTAAGCTTAGAGACACATGGAATCGAATAAAAGGGTTATTTATGTGATTTGACAACTGCAACGCAATATGGCGGCTAAAACGTCCACGATGACCTGCTAGTTATGGGGATAGGATATGGAAATTAAAATTAAAATTCCATTCGTTCAAACAAATAACTTTATTGACATTTATGTTGCAAACGATTGGTAATCAGAGCATGATTTGTGCACATTACTCATCAGTGTCTTCGTCTGGTTCAACGGATTCTTCGTCCGATTGGTTTCGTGTCAGAGGGTTCTTAGTCTAAGGCCCTGCGCGGGGCGGGTTTCGGCCCGCAGCCCGCGGCGACATAGTCTTGTGTTGTAGCCGTTGTATTCAGGACACTTCGATTCCGTATATATGTCCTGCAAGAATGCAAATTTGTTCTCCAATGCTCGTTGTTTAGTGAATGCTTGGGATTGCTTGAGTACCCCTTATGCTACTTGGAGATATGTTGGTTGGAAGCACTCTGTCCCTGTTATAATGTTCCTTATCAACGTCATTGCCAGCGACTCTTTGTCGAATTTGGTTTATATCTATATGATATATATAAAAGAGCAAAGGAATAGTGTTGCCAACAGATTCACGCACAAGTTCCTCGTCAATATTTATGTGGTACACGTTTCTCTTTATTGCCAAGGCAAGACACTCATTGGTCACTGCCGATGCCACTGTGTCCACGCAATGTTCTACGTCTTCATCAGTGTTCTTTACTAAGTGCAATGACTGCACCAATTCACCTCGGAATCCCATGACATCTACGAAGCCATGAGATGACATAATCAACACATTTTCTCCGTGATATTCACTCAGTTTTCTGAACAATGTTTGGCGGCACATGCACGAACCACCCTCGTCTACATACAGTGCAAAAAGCTCAACCGAGCACCATGTATTTTTTCGATCATGTAGCATTTTGTTGCACACATTACTAAATGCGTGGATTTTCTGCTTGGATTTTCTGCTTGTATCACTACAGTGTTGACCATTATGTGTTGAAACATACTAAAGTTGAATAGCTTTCACATACCGGTATGTAGTCACTATGTACTACGACAATTTATTACAAATTGCATCTAATGGTCAAAACATGAATTCAATTATTTCATAGGGTATGTTGGTGGCAATTTTGGATTTCTGATGGTGACACAGTTGTTGAATCACATAAATAACCCTTTCATTCGATTCCGTTTAACCAAAAACCTAAGTATAGACACCAGCATTACATCTCTAGCACAAATGTTAACTGAGTAATGGCCATTTTAATTATATCGGTCAGCGATGGCGGCCATATTGGATTTGCAAAAATGCCACCGTACTACAGTTGGCACACCCTCAGGAAATTATGACCTGATGCCATAATTAACACATATCACCCGTCAAAATTCCTCCAGAGTAGGGCATTTTAAGTCACAATATATCATAAGTAAATAAAAGACACTAAGGAATAAATAAAAACTACACATTATTCTTACGGAGTGAAACACATTGAAAAGGCGGAGGACTTGAACGGTTAATATACTATATAGAACGTTTCGCAGTGACGTCATACGCCGAGTCACATCGTCGTCTGCGGCGACTGGTTGGCAGAAGAGAGAATCTAATTGTCGGCCATCTACCATGTGTTTACGCTTTACAGTAGTGCGACTAAACAATTGTGGTGATGTCGTGTGTTGTTGTGGGGTGTACTAATCGATGTGTGGATAGTTCGTTGTCATTTCACCGCATTCCCAAGGAAGAGAAACGACGACAACTTTGGCTGAATGCGATCAAGCGCCAACACGGGGCTGCGTCTCCGAACAACAATGACCGAGTTTGTGGATGGCATTTCATTTCAAGTTTTGAACCGTTTTAATTATTAGCATAACAAGTTACTAGTCATGAGTACTGATGGCAGCTACATAAACATAATTTACTGCAAAACAGACTTTGACCTTGTTTCTACATTAGTCGCTTGTTATGTAGGACTGGTGGCTGGCTGGCCGGCGCGAGCTGTCACTGTCAGTACCGACCGGCGTAGGCGTAGCTGGCTGACAAACTGCATTACTGGGCCGGAAGCTGGACCCGGGACCCGTAAATTGGGTCTTACAGGATACTTCGATGTTGAATATATATTTTACACTTGAAAGTAAGCGTCCAGTGAATTGTATGCCTTCATCGAGGCTCGACTGAACATTTCTGGCGTGTTTGTAACGTAATTGACATTGTAACGGCTAATTGTAAATATCGCTGCGAACGTTAGATTCAAGATCATTTTACCAGCCGTTTTGCATAAAATACGTATCTGGCAACATGTCAGCGCCATCACCGTACTCTAGTTTCTTTTCATACCAATCTCTCGCGCGGACATATAAAGAATTAACGTACAACGAATACTGGCTATTCATAATTGCAGCGTTACAACCAGCATTTGTTGGCTGGGCTGGATGGCAGCACATGTTTGAATGTGCTACATAATAGGCTATCATCGTTTCTTGTTGTGTTCAGTGTATACTACAACATTACAATTAAGTAAGAAAATCGATATTACAGTAAGCTATGTACTCATTATAGTAATAAAAAGCTATCACTTTGCAACAGTTACAGCCTTTTAATCATAGCCAAAATACAGACATCACCATCACTATGACGATTGCAGTGTACATGTTGGGGTATAGGTCGGGATTGATTTATTGAATTGCATTGTCGTATGTTTCTGGTTTCCCAGCGACATTCATCGTTTCCCATCTTGCCTTCCAGCGACCCACTTCGTTTTGTGGTTGACGCATATATCCAGGCATGTCGTCTTGGAACAGTTCATACAGCTGGCCCGGACTATTCTTTCTGGTGTCAGATCCACAAGTTGTTTCCATGAGATGTATTGAGCCATGTAGCGATCTTGAGCCACTAACAGTTGTGTGTTAATTTCCTGAAGCAAGTGGTCCATGAAAGGTAGGTACATCTCCCTCTTCCAGTTCTGACAAGGGGTGTTAGCGGGAACACTTTCGCTGGCTGTGTCTTTCTTTTTTCAGCCTGGCTTGTTCGGTTGAACATCACATTTCGCTGCCAGTTCCTTAGCGCCTGCGTCTGGAAACTGAATACAATGTTGTCAAAAATGACGACAGATTGTTACAAGTGAATGATGACTTTTCATTGCCAAAGGTTAAGAACACATCTGGGACCCTCTGGCCACTGTTTGAAGCAGGCATTTTGTGGTTGCCATACTAATACATTTATTTCAGGTAAACATTTAATATAATGGTATATATATATATATATATATATATATATATATATATATATATATATATATATATACACACCAGTACATTTCGTTTTTACCTGAAGTAAATGTATTAGTATGGTATAATAAGGCAATCACAAAATGCCTGCTTCAAACAGTAATATATATATATATATATATATATATATATATATAAATATATATATATATATATATATATATGTATATATATATATATATATATATATATATATACATATATATATATGTATATATATATATATATATATATATATATATATATATATATATGTATATATATATATATATATATATATATATATATATATATGTATATATATATAAATATATATATATATATGTATATATATATATATATATATATATATATATATATATACACACCAGTACATTTCGTTTTTACCTGAAGTAAATGTATTAGTATGGTATAATAAGGCAATCACAAAATGCCTGCTTCAAACAGTAATATATATATATATATATATATATATATATATATATATATATATATATATGTATATATATATATATATATATATATGTATATATATATATATATATGTATATATATAAATATATATATATATATATATATATATATATATATATATATACATATATATATATATATATATATATATATATATAGCCTTTAAAAGGTAATCGCCGTGGAAACCCTGTTCCACGACATGCAACAACAAGCATACATTCTGGAAGTTCGATATGCACGCGCATTCACTATTTCTTGAAAGATCGGTTCACTTTCTGTATAGAATTGTTGGCATGACAGAATTGTCACTCTTATCAACGACGTGATGTCGTCAGGCGCCTGCAGTACGCTTGGTCAACTTAGATGATAACTGTTGATTTTTATATGTAGCAGTGATTGTGTGTAGTTTTGTTCATTGAATTGTTGCTATTCATGTATATAAATGTCTACTTTATAGACGGATATAATATTCAGACCATCCCTTGTATTCTAGTAGTAACCGGGCAGCCGCGCTTGTAATTTTTTCTATGCTGTGATCGGAAGACAACCGGACTCGTCAAACTTATATGACCGTAGACATTAACATCGCATAATATGCTATATTTGTTAACAACCAAGAATTTTGGTCGGTGAAAGTTGCTGATTAAATGATCTACTACCTATTTGTACAGAGCCACAGTAACTATACGTTCGTGTGTTTCCGTAATTGCCATAGATACTGCCCACAGTTCAACGCTTGTGTGTCATAGCATTGTGACGTGAACACATATCACATGCGCTTGATGTTACCCGTTCTAGAAATGAAATTTCACTCAGATTCCTAAATTGCTGAGTACGCATAAATGTGAAGCGCCAAGAATAATTCTGAGCAGTTGCGCAGGTATGAAGACGGGACATTGCGAATCGTGTTTTCGCTGCCAGGTTGAATCAACGGGTAAAACAGCGCTGAAATTGCATCGACGGTTCACACGTTCTAACATGTCTGTTATTTACCTATCGAAACTAAGTTGATGTATGCATTTCTCGTCAAAATGCACACGCTATATTGTTGCACTAGTCTATCAAATGCATGCAAAATCACTCCTTAGTTACCATGCAACGTATTGCGTTATCGTCGGGACTACCATGGCTCACGACATGCGCAACACCACGCAACAACTCTGGAAGTTCGATATGTATGCGCATTCGCTGTTTTTTGAAAGATCAGTTAATTTTCTGTATAGAATTGTTGGCATGACAGAATTGTTACTCATATTAACGACGTGATGTCATCGGGCGCGTGCAGTACGCCATGTCAACTTAGGCGATGATTGTTGAATTTTATGTGTAACAGTGATTGTGTGTTGTTGTGTTCTTTGAATTGTTGCTCTTCATGTAGATAAGTGTCAACTTTAGAGACGTACATAATATTCAGACTATCCCATGTGTTCTAGTAGTAACCTGGCAGCCGGGCTCGCGATTTCTCCTCTGCAGTGATCTTACGACAACCGGTCTCTTCAAAGTAATATGACCGTATCAATTTACATCTCATAATATGCTATATTTGTTGACAACCAAGAACCTTTGGTGTGTGAAAGTTACCGATTAAATGAACAACTACATATTTATACAGAACCGTGCACCGCTACAATAACTATATGTTCGTGTGTTTCCGTAATTGCCATAGATACTGCCCACAGTTCACCGCTTGTGACGTGAACACATATCACATGCGCTTGATGTTACCAGTTCTAAAAACGAAATTTCACGCAGATTCCTAAATTGCTGAGTACGCATCATTGTGAAGCGAAAAGAATAATTGTGAGCAGTAGCACAGGTATGAAGACGCGACATTGCGAATCGTGTTTCCGCTGTCGCGTTGATGAAACGGCTAAAACTGCGCCGAAATTGCATAGACGGTTTTCTCGTTCTAACATGTCTGTTGCTTACCTATCGAAACTAAGTTCATGTATGCATTTCTCTTCACAATGCACACCCTTTTTTGTTGAAGTTGTCTATCAAACGCATACAATGTGACTCCTTAGTTACCATGAAACGTATTGCGTTATCGCCGTGGCTACCCTGTCCCACGACATGAGCAACACCACGCATTAACTCTGGAAGTTCGATATGTATGCGCATTCGCTGTTTTTTGAAAGATCAGTTCATTTTCTGAATACAATTGTTGTCAAGACAGAATTGTCACTCATATCAACGACGAGATATCGTCAGGCACATGCAGTACGTTTTTTAAACTTAGGTGATACTTGTTGATTTTTATGTGTAACAGTGATTGTGTTTAGTTTTGTTCATTGAATTTTTGCTATTCTTGCAGATAAGTGTCTACTTTATAGACTTGTATAATATTCAGACCATCCCTTGTTTTCTAATAGTAACCGGGCAGCCGAGCTCGCGATCGGACGACAACCGGTCTCTTCAAAGTTATATGACCGTATAAATTTACACCGCATAATATGATATATTTGTTGACAACAAAGAACGTTTGGTCTGTGAAGGTTGCCGATTAAATTGTCAACTACATATTTGTACAGAGCAGTGCGCCGCTACAATAACTATACGTTTCTATATAAGATAGGCCAACAAAGATTGTACTTCCTGAGAAAACTCAATGCGTTGCACATAGACAGAAACATTTTATTTGTGTTACACGATTCATTTATAAAAAGTGTTATGACGTTCGGTCTTTTTTGCTGGTGGGGAAATCTCTCGGTCAAAAACAGAGAAAAACTAAACAGAATATACACCATTTCTTGCAAAATGGCTATGTGCTGTACACCCGATACCACTGGAGCAATTGTATAAGGCAAGAACACTGCAAATGGCAACCAACATCTTATCTGACCCCACCCACTTCTTACACGACTGTTATGAACTTCTCCCCTCTGGAAGGAGGGACAGAATGCCAACAGTAAAAACCCAGCGAGCCCTTAGATCCTTCATTCCATCCTCCATCAAGTATCTGAATCAGCCACACAAAAATAATCCTTGAACTATCACATTCTCTACCGCTGCCAATGTAATGTTGTTTCATCATATTAATTAATTAATTAATTTCTCTTATTATAATATTGTCATGTTGTTTTAGCATATTTATTTATTCCAATATATCTCATATTTATATTTTTAGGTAACGTTTATATATTTACATGCTTGATTTTACTGTATACATGCATTACTACGTGACTTAAATATTGTTTTTTATGCAACCTCCAAAGTGCAAAATGTATTTCCATTCTATGAATTGGACAATAAAGGTATTATTATTATTATTTTTATTATTATTATTAAGTTCATGTGTTTCCGTAATTGCCATAGATACTGGCCACAGTTCAACGCTTGGGTGTCATAGCACTGTGACGTGAACACATATCACATGCGCTTGATGTTACCTGTTCTAGAAATGAAATTTCACGCAGATTCCTAAATAGCCGAGTACGCATAATTGTGAAGTGCCAAGAATAATTGTGAGCAGTTGCGCAGGTATGACGACGGGACATTGCGTAGCGTGTTTTCGCTGCCACGTTGAAGCAACGGCTAAAACAGCGCCGAAATAGCATCGAAGGTTTTCTCGTTCTGACACGTCTGTTGCTAACCTATGGAAACTAAGTGGATGTATGCATTTCTCTTCACAATGCAAATCCTTTGTTGTTGCAGTAGTCTACCAAACGCATACAATATCACTCCTTAGTTATAATGAAACGTATTGCGTTATCGCCGTGGCTACCCTGTCACACGACATGAGCAACACCGCGCATTAACTCTGGAAATTTGATACGAATGCGCATTCGCTATTTTTTGAAAGATCCGTTCATTTTCTCTATAGAATTGTCATATCAACGACGAGATGTCGTCAGGCGCGTGCAGTACGCTATGTCAACTTAGCTGATAATTGTTGATTTTTATGTGTAACGGTGATTGTGACTAGTTTTGTTCATTGAGTTGTTGCTATTCATGTAGATAAGTGTCCACTTTATAGATCTACATGTACGATTGAAACCATCCCATGTGTTCTAGTAGTAACCTGGCAGCAGGGCTCGCGATTTCTCCTCTGCAGTGATCGGACGACAACCTGTCTCTTCAAAGTTATATGACCGTAGAAATTTACATCGCATAATATGCTATATTTATTGACAACCAAGAACGTTTGGTCTGTGAAAGTTGCCGATTAAATGATCAATTTCATATCTGTACAGAGCCGTTCACCGCTACAATAACTATGCGTTCGTGTGTTTCAGCAATTCCCATAGATACTACCCACAGTTCAATGCTTCAGTGTCATAGCTTTGTGACGTGAACACATCTCACATGCGCTTGATGTTACCAGTTCTAGAAACGAAATTCCACGCAGATTCTTAAATTGCTGAGTACGCATCATTATTAAGCGACAAGAATAATTGTGAGCAGTTGCGCAGGTATGAAGACGCGACATTGCCAATCGTGTTTTCGCTGCCGCGTTGAAGCAACGGCTAAAATTGCGCCGTAATTGCATCGACGGTTTTCTCGTTCTAACAAGTATGTTGCTAACCTTTCGAAATTAAGTTAATGTATGCATTTCTCTTCACAATGGACACCCTTTGTTGTTGCAATAATCTATGAAATTAATACAATATCACTCCTTAGTTACCATGAAACGTATTGCGTTATCGCCGTGGCTACCCTGTCCCACGACATGAGCAACACCACGCATTAACTCTGGAAGTTCGATATGTATGCGCATTCGCTGTTTTTTGAAAGATCAGTTCATTTTCTCTATAGAATTGTTGGCATGACAGAATTGTCACTCATATCAACGACGAGATGTCGTCAGGCGCGTGCAGTACGCTATGCCAACTTAGGTGATAATTGTTGATTTTGATGTATAACAGTGATTGTGGGTAGCTTTGTTCATTGAATTGTTGCTATTCATGTAGATAAGTGTCTAATTTATAGACGTATATAATGCGTCTAGTAGTAACCGGGTAGCTGGGCTCGCGATATCTTCTCTGCAGTGATCGGACGTTAACCGGTCTCTTCAAAGTTGTATGACCGTAGAAATTTACATCGCATAATATGCTATATTTGTTGACTACCAAAAACGTTTGGTCTGTGAAAGTTGCCGATTAAAATGATCAATTACATATTTGTACAGAGCCGTGCACCGTTACAATAACTGTACGTTCGTGCGTTTCCGTAATTGCCATAGATACTGCCCACAGTTCAATGCTTGTGTGTTATAGCATTGTTAAGTGAACACATATCACATGCGCTTGAAGTTACCAGTTCTAGAAATGAAATTTCACGCATATTCCTAAATTGCTGAGTACGCATAATTGTGAAGCGCCAAGAATAATTGTGAGCAGTTGCGCAGGTATGAAGACGGGACATTGCGAATATTGTTACTTGCTGTGGTACGCACGAACGGCGTTGGTTGCGTATCTGTCACAGAGACCTGGTTTAAGCCGTAGATGTCGGTTTGACAGAGTTTTGTTATGGGAGAAAAGCCTGCCTTGAAAAAGGAGGCGCGGGTGTGGCATGTTATGTGGCCGAGACTGTTGCGCATGAACGTTTGCACGATCTTGAAGATGATTAACGCGAAGTCATATGGCTAAACATTAAATAAAAAAACTACCAAGAAAGTACTAGTGCATTATGTTAGCATGCAAACATTATCCAACTCCAACCGGTGCTAAGAATTGGTCCATGCGAGTATACATAATACAACGTCTGGACACTGTTTTGCGTTGTAGCCCAGACTGTGGTGTTATTTTAACTGGCGATTTTAATCAATTCAAGGACACTTTTTACGAAAACATTATGGTTACGAGCAGCTTGTTAAGACTGCCACATGTAATTTTGCAATATTGGACAAAATATGGTCTGACGTGTCACCTGTATATGGCTTACCGTCAGTGATTGATGAACTAGGAACATCAGACCACAATATGGTATTACTTGTCCCAGCGTGGTATCCAACCCTCGATACCGAAATGGTCCAGAAAATGGTTACCAGGGGCATGGGTTAAACTGAACGCGCATTGTTTACTTTGACCCTGGAAAGATCAGATGGGAGAATGTGTACACACCGCCTACGTGCGAGGAATAGTTTACGTTTTCCGAAGAAACTGTGGACCATTTATTGGATATATGTTGTCCGTTCAAGGCTGTAACACGACACAGCACAGATAAACCATGGGTCACCGACGACTTTCGCCACCTGATTAGGCAGAGGCAACGTGCACGCATGGTGGGTGACGTGGAATGGGCAAAAAGACTCCGTAATCAAGTGAATCGCGCAGCGCCGAAATTACGACGCCAATTCTACCAATCCAAAATGGCATCAATAGAAGCAACATCATCACGGGATTGGTGGAAGCATATGTAGTGAGGGCTCTTAATGTAATACATTTTCACTGCTGGACAAAAGCATGACATTTGGCACAGATGACCTCCATGCCATACTATTTCAGAATTTTAATGGAAGCAACCTGAGATTTTTATGCTTCCACCATTTTTTGCAATATTCAAAATGGCTGCCATCGAAAATAAAAAAACTTGCTTTTCCATATTTCATAAACAGTTTCACATAAAACATCAAAATTAGGCTTAATGTATACATATCTGGGTATTATAATTTCAAATATGGTATATTTGGACTTATCCGACATTCACATCCGCCATTTAAAAAGATGGCGGCCGTATTAACTAATGTTGGTATATCTGATAAAGTATGATACTTAGAGTCGTTGTTTTGGCATCAGTGTATAGATAACTGGATATCGATTTCTAATTTATCAAACATTTCACATCTGACCTTAATTTGACCTTCACAACCGCCATTTAATAAAATGGCGGCTGTAAAATCGAATTGTTTGTATATCTTTAAAACGAGATATTTGGAGGGAGTCTATACGGACACTTTTTCAATATATACATATATTGAGGTAGATATTTTAAATATTTTACTTCTTGACCTTGACTGACATTCACATCCGCCCTTTTTTTTAAGATGGCGGCCGTATTCATTAATGTTGCAATATCTTATCAAATAGGGCACATAGAGTCTTGATTTTGGTATCAATGTATAGGTAAGTGGATAGCGATTTTTAATTTATCAAACATTTCACGCCTGACCTTAATGTGACATTCACAACTGCCATTTAATAAAATGGCGGCTGTAAAATCGAATAGTTTATGTATCTTTAAAACGAGATATTTAGAGGGATGCTATACAGACACTTTTTCAATACATACATGTATTTTGCGAGCCTGCGCCCTTCCCACTCGTAAGTGTGCCCTTAATACTCCCTAATAAACTACAGCTGGGCCTGTTTACGGTAGATCAATAAGACACAAAATACCTTGTAATGGTAATATGGCAATCTAGATATTTGATTTACAACTGGATTGCCTGGCGCTCACTTGAAGTGTGCGCTATGCTGATTGTACCTTGAAAGACACAGTATTATGGTAAATGATAAGCATCCAAGTACAACAAAAAGCCTATCGTACTACTTGCATGTATACTGATACAATGTAATGCATAATAGTGTATCGACAGAAAACACATGCGTTAAGCGAAAGTATACATTGACAGAAACCGTAAAGGGGGAAAAACAACCCCACCCTCCACTGGAACAGTGGAGCCTACCCCCCAGGCGAGTACCCGCACTAAAAACCCTGCATTCATCGCTGAACAACCAGCGCATGAAAGGCAAAATGCCAAACCTCATGTACTGAACTAATGCAGGGAAAAGCGTCAAATAACGTGTACGTCACATTCATGAGTGATGGTGCACAAGCGTACACAAAGAACAACAGTAAGGGATATACACACAACCAAATAAGCCACAACTGAAGGCAGACCGCATAATGTGCAGACATATAGAAATTGTTGTAGTTTACAAGTCCACACGTAAGACATGAACACACAATGTAGTACCAAACCTGTAAAGGGGACACACCAGTCGAAAAACAGGGAGGGCGGGCGGGAAATTTCGTTAAAACCAACAGAGGTACCGACAAACCCTGTTGCCAAGTCAACGAATACAGCGGAACTGCCGGTTCGAGGTCACCGGCCAGGTGGCTGTCACACTGCCCTCTCCTGCCCGGGGCTGGGCGACGGGAAACGTTGACCTTAGGTGGCCTCCTTTTGGGTAGCTATTTTAAATATTTTACTTTTTGACCTTGACCGACATTCAAATTCGCCATTTTTCAAGATGGTGACCCTCAAAACTAATTTCGTTATATCGTGTGAACTTTACCATCTAGAATGGATATATTTATACCATGATAAAAGTGAGTGGTTAGGGTTTACAATTTAATGAAACATTTAGCATTTGACCTCCACTGACCTTCATATCCGCCATTTTACCAAACATACAATATAGGTTTGCTATGCGCTTACTGACATTGGCCAACATCATATTCGCAAGTTGGCGCCACGAGCGACGAACGCAATGCATCGTGATATTCTATCCAGGGCATCGGAAAACAGATCCAATGGAAGTGGAAGAAGACTTGGGCGAAGACAAGTACGTCCTGAAGTTGGGAGCTCTTCACATTGAGTTTGTGATTGAGGCGGTTGAAGGAAAACTGACGGATGGGTCTGGATTTTCGTACATCATCAGTGAGGCCCGAGTCCTGACATTTGGTCATTCAGAAGCAGTATCCTCGCCAGCCCCAGACCACCATCTCAAGCGGACGAGATATGTTCATCAGGTGTTCTTGCTTGCTGGTAGTATATTGAAACTCGAAGCTTTCGAGGCCCGTCAAGCATCAGCTGGTCCATGTCAGAAAGAGAATTGGGATGCTGCAATGAGGATGTCATCCAAGCAGTTCGCGATCTGGTCTTTGGTGATGGATCTGGAGATGCTGCAATGCCACTTTGTTCGCTCTCTAAGAGAAGGTGATTTTGACTTGTATGTGCAGGTTATTGATGAACTCTGTGGGTGGTTGTTCATCTTTGACCAGACACATTACTCGCGGTGGCTGCCAATTCACGTGAAGTATATGGTTGAACTTGAGAAGAAGCACCCACATGTCCTAGAAGAGTTCCGCAAAGGCAACCTTGTCGTGCAGAAGAGTGAGAAGAATTTTTTACCCATCCCCAAAGACCACAGCCACGAGCAAACAACCAAGCTCAGGAGTTGCCAATCTCTTTGATATGCCAGATACAATGGACGAACATGTGATGGCACTAAATGAGAAGTTGCAAGCACTCGCTGCCTTCGAGGATGCTGCTGATATCGGTGCCACTGCACAACATCTTTGTCATCACGAAGAAGGTCACAGCCTGCAAATGAGATTCGCAAAGGATGACCTCTTAGTTTTTAGTGTTCTGCGACCGATAAACCCTTTCTTATCACACAATGGTCCGGATTTGGTCACGCTCCATACTCGAGAGGTCATGCCATCTGCAATTGCGCAGACACTCTGCAATGCGTACAACAGAGGCAAGGGTCTCCATGACGCCTTCGTTAGTGACCGTCTGAGGTCGTGTTGCCATCACAGACACCATCAAGAGGTCAGCTCTCCAGACGTTCGCAAAACGTACAGATGATACAAAGAACAGAAGCAAAGTCATTGCACTGAGAAAAGACATCTCACTCGTTCCACTCTTTTCCTGTCACTGCAGTCCCGGCCAGATTTAGACTTGGACAACTTCTTCAAGTATGAAAACCAGAAAGAGCCACCATCGTTGTCTGACCAGGGAAATCTCAGATCCGGCAGAAAGTCTGATGTCCTACAATGTCTGACTATCCCAAAACTCATACCTCCTGATGATGTTACGGTGAAGGTGTTGGATGGCCCAGCTGTGGTTTACATGGTTCGCCCAACCTACAGAACTAACTACCAGCAATATGTTGTGCGTCACTTCATGCCATTCATTACTAACAGTACCTCGTAACTGTACACGTTTCTGGCAAATTCAAGAAACAAGGTGCAGCTGATTAGGTTCCTTTCAAAAGCTGTCCCTGACTTCGACACGATCATGCCATGCAATCACCAGGAGGCTAACAGCAGGATATTTCTGCATCTTTCTCACGCCGCACAAGGTCATTCGAAAGCTTTCATCCGCACAGTCGACAGTGATGTTGTCATCATTGCTGTTGGACGTTTTGGCAACCTGGGTGTGATGGAGTGGTGGATAGGCTTTGGAACTGGAAAAGCCTTCCAACACATCCCAGTTCATGAAATCACCCAAACACTTGGTCTTGAGAAGTCGCTGTCATGTCCACTGTTCCATTCGTTCACGGGGTGTGATACGACATCATCGTTCCTTGGTATCGGGAAGAAGACAGCCTGGGCAGCATGGCAGGCATACCCTGACCTTACGGAAACACTACTCACTCTTTCCGATGATCCTACGCTCTTGACACTCGACTCCATCCACATGGCACGCCTTGAACGCTGGACTGTTGTCATGTACAGCAAGAGCAGTGGCTGCTCAAGGGTGAATGATGTGAGACGTCAACTCTTCACCCATGGTACTAGGACGCTCGAATATATCCCCCCCCCCCCCACACAGGAAGGGCTGATTCAACATGCAAAGCGAGCTCTGTACCAGGCAGGTTACATCTGGAGACAAGCAAGGCAGCGACACCAAGATGTCCCGGATGCTTCAGCGTGGGGCTGGACGCAAGACGTGAACACGAAACTCTGGGTGCCATTCTGGACTGTTCTAGACGACGCTGGCAAAGCGTGTGCTCTCCTCCACCACTGCGTGCAGAGGAAACTGCAAATGTCCCAGAGCAGGAATCAAGTGCACTATTCTGTGTAACTGTGAAGGCGGGTGCATCAACAACGATGGAGTGTAAGTTATGCGATGCTACAAATAGGGACATCTGTGACTGATGTTACGCCCTACGTCATGATCTGAAGGATATTCTTTTCACCGATTTGAATTAAACTTCATGTTTTCTACCACAACATATTTATGTTTTAACTTTATAATTATCATAATGTGATATGCATTGCCTACATCATATTCCATGACAGAGTCAGCACCGCTTGCGCTGTACATGTAGCTTTGATATAGATTCTAGGTGGTAAAGTTCACAGGATATAGCGACATTAGCTTTAAGGGCCACCATCTTGGAAAATGGAAAAACATTTAAAATAGCTATCACAACATACGTATATTTTGACAAAACCGCCCATATAACATCCCTCCAAATAAATTGTTTAAACAATATGTAAGCAATTCGATTTTACATGCGCCGTTTTATTAAATGGCGGTTGTGAAGGTCAAATTAAGGTCAGGTGTAAAATGTTTGACGAATTTGAAATCGCTATCTAGGTACCTATACATTGATACCAAAATCAAGACTCTAGGTGCCATATTTGATAACATATAGCAACATTAATTAATACGGCCGCCATCTTAAAAATGGCGGATGTGAATGTCGGTCAAGGTCAAGGAGTAAAATATTTAAAATATATACCCCAATATATGTACATATTGAAAAGGTGTCCGTATAGCATCCCTCCAAATATCTCGTTTTAAAGATATACAAACAATTCGATTTTACAGCCGCCATTTTATTAAATGGCGGTTGTGAAGGTCAAATTAGGTCAGATGTGAAATGTTTGATAAATTTGAAATCGCTATCCACTTATCTATATAATGATTCCAAAATAACGACTCTACGTATCATACTTTATCAGATATAGCAACATTAATGAATACGGCCGCCAACCTAAAAATGGCGGAGGTGAATGTCGAATAAGTCCAAATATACCATATTTGAAATTACAATTCCCGGATATGTATACATTAAACCTAATTTTAAAGTTTTATGTGAAACTGTTCATGAAATATGGAAAAGCAAGTTTTTTATTTTCGATGGCAGCCATTTTGAATATTGCCAACAATGGTGGAAGCATCAAAATCTCAGGTTGCTTCCATCAAAATTCTGAAATAGTATGGCATGGAGGTCATCTGTGCCAAATTTCATGCTTTTGTCCAGATGTGAAAATGTATTACATTAAGAGCCCTCACTAATGGGTAACTCACCTGGCGGTCAAAATGAGATTATGTGTTTGGCAAATGCATTTACTGGTGGAGATATGGATATTCTTGTTAACCGTATAAATGCATGCTTCCTGTCGATCAGTGAAGACTTGCCAAGACTGTGAGCTACACACCCCATATTTGACATTAAAGAACCACTGCCAGCTAAATTCGCCATTAGCGTGAGTGACACTAAGTTGACACTTGATAACATCAAAGTGAACAAAGCTACGGGTCAGGACAGAATACCCCCATGGCCGTTGAAAGAGTGTTCACACCTTCTTGTGGCGCCGGTATCTGCTATATTTAATAGTTGTCTTAGAGAAGGTGTACTGCCAAAACTATGGAAGACGGCAACTGTTATTTCTTTGTCAAAAAAAACACCCCCAGTAACTATTGAAAATGACATAAGACCGATATCACTGACACCAATTATAGCTAAGGTTTTTGAATCACTAGTACTAAAATGGGTCGATGTTTATGTTAAACCACAAATTGGTGATAAGCAGGATGAAGGAATGGCAGGGACTTGTACCACGGATGCTCTTGTTGAAATGCTTCACAAATGGTATGAAAGCACTGATGTAACGGGCAATTTTGTAAGAATGCTTTTTCTTGAATATAGCAAAGCATTTGATCTGATTAACCACGATATAATGTTAAACAAAATGACTGGAATGGAAGTACCTGCACATCTGGTTCGATGGATGGCAGCGATCTTACTAGATCGCGAACAGAGAGCAAACATCTGGGACGCTGTGTCAAAATCAGGGTATCCCAATGGGGGCGTTCCTCAAGGGACTTTATCACGGCCAAAACATTTTTTAGTCCATATCAATGATTTGCAAACGCCTTGTCATATTTATAATTATGGTGACGACAGCACTATATTTGAAATATGCAACCAAGACATGGTATCGGTTATCTAGGATATCGCTGGTCTGGTTATCTTCCTCGATTTCAATTTTATTTTTCTTCATCGTTTTCTCACTTATTTTGCACTACTTTACCTAAAACTGCCTTCGGTACATTTCCCTAAGACATAAAGGTATGACGGATGATTTTCTTATAAGTTAAAAATAATTAGAGAGAGACATTTATGTATATAGATCCAAAATATGTGCGTATAGCATCTGATAGTGATACAACTCCATGGGTCTGCTTCCAGGCACCCCACATACACGGCGCACGTTACACAAAAGGCCCTACAAAAAAGGCTGTGCCATCAGTATTTGACTGGGTGCAATAGCCATTTGACTGTACAAAGAAACGGGCGGTGCGAGCGAAGTTTCGCATGTGTCAATAAGAAGAGCCCCTGGACGAGCCAGCATTCGACCCCAACCTGCACGAGGAAGCAGCTGCTCCTAGCTTCGAGCAAGTGGATAGAGCAAGCCAGACGACACACTCTGCCAAGCTGTCAGTTGAAGAACTGACGGCGAACCCCAAAATGCTCCAGTAAATGCAGAGAATACACTTGTTCACCTGTGTAAAACAGTATAAATTTAGACCATGTTCATTACTGAAACAACTCAATGTAAATTCATAATAGTATTGAAGTTGCAGTTAATGTCTTTGTAAACGACATTGCGTGCAGCAGCATGGGCATCAAGCGTTTCACTGTCACATGTTTGAACCAAGTGTGTGTTCATGTCTTTGTGCAAATAACGTTTGATATTTAACAGTATGTGAATATAATTCATATTTACATAGTTTACATATTTTAAATAAAATGTTTTAACTACCACCTGTCATCGTAAAGTTATTTTGCGTTTCTGTTGAGGCTGGTTCCTAATGGGTGGAGAAACTGGTCGACCGTGTGTGTTGATACGGGTGGGAGAATAGTGTTGCCTGTGACATCTCTGTAGTGGGTAGCATGGGGAACAGACATGTGCCAGTCATCATCATGGTTGAGATGACTGGTGGTACAGCCAAAATTGCTGTTCCGGTCATATGCCTCCAATCTGAAAATAACGTTATGCAGTGTAAATTATACTAGTACGTAGTACAATATAGGTGTACAATTATTATTAGTATCCATTTTATATTTTAAAAAATTATTGACATTAAAACCAATACTTTGTTAGCTATCCTACGTAAGTATGTACATTAACAAGACAAGCCCAGCACACAAGAGCATATTAATTATCACCGACCTGCAGTCCAGGCTACAGAAATTACAACTCATAAGAACATATGCCTGTTAAAAGTCTGCTACTGTGTTGCCTGGTGGCTTTTACCAGAATAAACATTGGGCATCGCTCAACACACGTTCACACCTAACAACAATAATTTGCCAAGATAATGGTAGTTAGCCTGTGTGTATTCACTGGTCTGAATGCACGTTGACTGTCAACACGTATTCAGCTGTGCGACTCCAATTGCGTAACATTACGTAACCATTCAATGGCTATTCGCCAGACTGACCCTTTTCCCGTTACTAGTCCACAGTTTACACCTAAGTAACGAAACTCATCAATTCATCTGTAATAAATTATTCTAAAGTCACTGTTTACTAGTCGTCTGGATATGTATGTATGTATGTATGTATGTATGTATGTATGTATGTATGTATGTATGTATGTATGTATGTATGTATGTATAAAATAATTCAAAGTTACCCCATTATCGTTCAGCGTGCCACTTACCGTTCAATCAACTCATTTGTGCGGTCTCCTCGTCTCGACCCTCTCCTTAACAGTTCTCTCTTAAGCACCGGCAGAGTTAGCTGATCATATTTTCCCATCACAACAGCAATTGTAACAAATGAAACGCACTTAAATCACTATTTAAAACTCACACGTAGAAATAATACCGTAAAACGTGGGATAACCGCGTGAGGCCTAGTGCCGGTACGGTAGTGGCGCCGCGTAGCGGGAGACAGTGCTCGGCTCCTCATTATCCCGCCGAAATCTGAGGCAATACACGTGACACCAGTACGTGAACAAGGTCCGTAGCTGACGGATCGAAACGTCGTACTCATCTTCGAAATTAAGCTCCAAAGTAAGTTAATTATACTACAATAAACCATTCTTGGAGCCATGAACAATATATTCAATATCAAGCACTGATAGTTTAATTGCGACACTTGCCTCTCCATGTGCCTCCATATGCCAGGTGCCTATCAATGCAAACACCAAGACACTGAACACAAAGTCCGACTTCGATTGAGCTACTCGAGTTACTCGCGTAACCCCAACGTGGTATCCGGTTTATGATAATTTACACTGCGCGCGCCATCACCGACCTCAACATGTGGCATTAATTAGGTCAAAGTTAGTGCGACTTAAAACTTGGCGCTAATCGCCTGTGCGTTCACACTAGCAATCTGAACCTGTTCAAAATTAAACCGGAGGAGGTTGATTAGTTTAATACCGTTCATCTCACTGAACCGGTTTACATTTTGTAGTGCATGTGAACGCTCAACTAGAGCGAAACCGGATTCGAACCGGATTAAATTTGCTAGTGTGAACGGGGTATTAGATACACCACCGGTCCCCAATGACACGACATTAAGTAACACATGTGTATAAAAAAAACACAGTATAGCGACCCACTGCATGCGCTGCCTGGTATGTCAAGCGTAATCGAAGCTACAACACATCGAGGGTAGTTCAAACTCCAAATGTCTTACGCGATGCAAGACACAACACTGACGCGATAAATCCTCTTTTATGTATAGCCCGGGTACAAAGGGCAGCCAGCTACGACAACTGGACCAACTGCCGCGACGCCAGCTGTAATCCGGATCAAGTTCACCCAAACCAACAGATAACGCTGTAAATGTATGCCCCCGCACGCACAGGAGTCCTCCGTGCTCCAGTGGGGAACGCCAACAACTCAGACTGAACACCACACCCAGACATCCGACTCACACTCGACGGTTGGGAGCCCGTGAACAGTGAACAACATCGGGGTCTCCGACATGGGCTTCTCTCGGAAGGCGGCTGGAGCGTTGGTCATCGTTGCGTTAGTGGTCGGAGTGGTCATCGGCTTCCTGTCCGGCTACTATGGTACAGGGGTCAACACAGGGTTGAAGACGTTACGTCGTCTGACTCGAGATGCTGATTTGAGCGTCAGAGATAAACTGCTGGGAGAGATCAACGCGGAACATATCCGGGAACACCACAGGTACCCAACTCAAAGTTGCCCCGTTCTAATTACATGATTAAATTAAACATAACGTGTTATTATAAAATAATAATGGCATATAAATATATGTATATGTATATGTATATGTATATGTATATGTATATGTATATGTATATGTATATGTATATGTATATGTATATGTATATGTATATGTATATGTATATGTATATGTATATGTATATGTATATGTATATGTATATGTATATGTATATGTATATGTATATGTATATGTATATGTATATGTATATGTATATGTATATGTATATATATATATATATATATATATATATATATATATATATATATATATATATATATATATATATATATATATATATATATCATGGTGAGCACTATCACAGGTAATCTTCGAAACCTTCAGCAAAGCTTGACATTTATTCAGCAACGAATATATAGGTTGACTAACGCAGTCGTGTTGACAATACAGTTCAATCAACGGCAGATCTGCGGGCATCGATAGTGCAGCTGTATTCATGCGTAGCTTCGGACTTGGACGGACTTGGACGGATCTCATAAATTACCATTACTATGGTACTTAAGAAGATTATAAATAAGAACGTTTTTCTCAAAAGGCTGGTATGAAACAAAAACACTATTATAAAAACATGTATAGATGTATCCGTAAAATGTTGGGTTAACAATGTTTAACTCACACTCCACTCAAAGACGATGTGATAACGTTACGATGACGAATGGTTAATAAACGCCCAGAAATGTACATTGATAGAACTACAGCATCGTTAATTAGATTACATCGATCTAAACGTTAGTTATCAATAAACACTCCTGGTCAACTGCATTTCGTACTACACAGCTGAACACTTCATAGTAGTAGTGCGTCCCAAAGAATACTGCCAACGATAATAATAATAATAATAATGATATAGCAATAATAATAATAATATCACAGGGCGAAAATAACATGATAAGTCAACTTTGACAGGGAACTAACACGAACGCCCCACCTGGCGGGCACCGAGGCGTCCCACCAGATGGCGCGACACATTGCGCGGCTGTGGCAGGAGCAGGGTCTGACGGGGGTGAAGACGCTGCCGTACACAGTGATGCTGTCGTACCCGGACAAGGACAATCCCAACAGGATTGTCCTGGTTGACGGAAGTGGAGACGTCGTGCACACGTCACAGCTGGCGGAGAAGATCCTGAGTCCCGACCAGAACCACTCGGACGTTGTGCCGCCATTTATCGCCTTCTCCGCCCCCGGAACACCCAAGGTATAGACCAGAGATGGAGTAATCGTACTCGTGTACTTGTACTCGTACTCGAGTACGAGTACTTTTTGAGTACTCGTACTCGTACTCGAGTACGAAGCAAAGTAATCGTACTCGTACTCGAGTACATTACCAAAGTAATCGTACTCACGATTACTTCTCACGATGACATTTTTTTCATATGAACAGTTGCAAGCAAATATATTAGACAGATAAAAATGGCAATATTAGAAGTAATCAAATAAATGTAATAATAATCAAGGTATTCATTTTCTATTGAGCATTTAAGTTAAATAAATATTCAGTCAGATTTCCCTAATTAATATCTTCTCTTCCCAGAGAAGCCACATCTCCTCACCCTCCTGCTTAGTACAAAGTACAAGTTATATTGTGACAGTCCCTAGGAAGCACTGCAGGAGATAAGCATCCTGTAACATCTTGCTTTGTAATTTTAGAAGCCATGCCACAGCCCCACCTGTACTGTTTGTTCTGTCAGTATGGTGTGAATGACTGGGCAGTTAGCTGCTAAATCCTTGTCCATTATGTTTAAGTTTAAACTGTAAACCTGTCTAAATCCCCAACTATTCTGTTTGTCCCATCTGATATATGACATATTTGAATTGGATATTATTGTTAATATATTTTCCTCTTGATACTTCATTGACATAGTTGAACCACCAGTAATTTGGCACTCATTATAACACTTGTATGCTATTTGTTACAGTATCACTATGACACCTTTAATTTGACATCTTGAGTATCAATCCAGTATTAAATAGTTCATTCAACACATAAGAAAGTCATCTGATTATTAATAATAATAATAACATCTGGATACTGGATAGCAGTTAGCAGTAATCAGTTAGAACACTAGATATTGGCACAGCAACAGAAAAAGAATGACACCTGATTCCATGGAGGTCGCCTTTACGGTAGAAACAGGATATTTATTAAAGTAATCGTGAAAGTAATCATGATTACATTCTAAAGTAATCGTGAAAGTAATCATGATTACATTCTAAAGTAATCGTACTCGTACTCGAGTACATTGTAAAGTAATCGTACTCGTACTCGAGTACATTTATTTTCTGAGTACTCGTACTTGTACTCGTACTCATGCATGTTCAAAGTAATCGTACTCGTACTCGAGTACATTTGTATTGTACTCGCTCCATCTCTGGTATTGACTATCACCCTTTCTTCGCCCTCGTATCACAAAGTACATATTATCACCCTTTCGTCGTCCCCGAAACACCCAAGGTACAGGCCATCACCATTTCTTCGCCCTCGTAACACCCAAGGTACAGACTATCACCCTTTCTTCGCCCTCGTAACACTCAAGGTATAGACTATCACCCTTTCTTCGTCCTCGTAACACTCAAGGTATAGACTATCACCCTGTCTTCGTCCTCGTAACACCCTAGGTACAGACTATCACCCTTTCTTCGCCCTCGTAACACCCAAGGTACAGACTATCACCCTTTCTTCGCACTCGTAACACACAAGGTACATACTATCACCCTTTCTTCGCCCTCGTAACACAAGGTACATATTATCACCGTTTCGTCGTCCCCGAAACACCCAAGGTACAGACTATCACCCTTTCTTCACCCCCGGAACACCCAAGGTACAGACTATCACCCTTTCTTCGCCTTCGTAACACCCAAGGTACAGACTAGCACCCTTTCTTCTTCCCCGGAACACCCAAGGTACAAACTATCACCCTTTCTTCGCACCCGGAACACCCAAGGTACAGAATATGATAATAATAATTTGTATTTGTAAAGCGCCGTATATCCGGAAAATGTCCGCTCAGAGGCGCATAAAATACATTGCAACACATACATATTAAAAATATTCATAATCAGATTAAACTAAATTTTAAATGATAATAAATAGATAATTAAATAAAGCTTCTAAAATCCTAGTTCATAAGCTAAGGTTATCAGCATTAAATATATACGATAAAATTAATTAATAAATAAATAATTAAATATATTAATAAGTTAATAATAAAGTAAGTAAACAAATTGTAAAACCGTAATTACACTTAAAATAAATTCATTATAAAATACCCTACAAGTAGTTTACAAATGCGGCCTTAAAAAGTTCAAGTGATTATATTAGGCGCAGACTGTCCGGTAGATCGTTCCACAGGCGCTGAGCCGTCACTGAAAATCCACGCCGACCACAGCGTTCTAAATTGTGGCGTGGTACGCTCAGGAGACTATCATCCTTTCTTCGTCCCCGGAACACCCAAAGTATACGACATTATACCTTTTTGTCCTGGGAATATACAATGTATGCGATGTTTTCCTTTTTATCCCTATCCCAGAAACATTTAACACACATAACGGAAACACCTAACAAACAAGACCGTTCCGTCCCGGGAACACCTAATGTATATGGCATCCCTTCTGTACCTCGGGAACACTCGGGATATATGGCATTGCCCTTTCTCCATTCCGTAACCTCCTATCATACACACCATTATTTTATCGTCGCTTAGGGAACATTGATGGTATGCGTCAAATTAAATTACACTTTCATCATTGTGTGTGTGTGTGTGTGTGTGTGTGTGTGTGTGTGTGTGTGTGTGTGTGTGTGTGTGTGTGTTTTGTTTGTGTGTGAGTGTACGGTGTATGTATTATGTATATGCGCTTGTAACCAAGGGAGCGAGGATACAACTTGAAAATGTATTCTGTATTTTTATTTGTTCTGATTCAGTGATCGGAGATTTAATCTACTTGGCATATATATAGCTTCTTACCGTCTTCATAAATTACGTTGTCCACCCGTGACTTAACGAGATAGGTCCACGTACTGCTATGGACCCTGTAGAGGAGTTTTATTATAGCCTTATGTCCCTCTGGGGATGAAGAGGATAAGTAAGTACGTGTCCTCCGCTCACTCTTGCTTATACACTTTGTTTCACAATTTGATTTCCCTTCAACCTACGATTTAGCATTCATGACGTCATTCGTCACCCAGGGCCCTCTGGTGTACGTCAATTACGGCCGCATGGAGGACTTTCTGTGGCTGAAGGACAAGAAACAGGTCAACTTCACTGGCACCATCTGCATTGCTCGCTACGGGAAAATATTCCGTGGCAACAAGGTTGGTTTAGACGACCAGCAGCGTAATTGAAATACTTCGACTCCAAACGGCAACTCCGTGTCGTTGCATAACTACATTGGGTGGCTGCCAATGGATCACAATAGACTACTACAGTCTTCAAATAACATTGACCATAAGCACTGCGTTAATGTAACAGCGTAGGATAAGAAAAAAACCTACACGGACATAAGAAAAGGTGTTGTTAGGATACGCTTTCTCGGTTTTACATGATCAAACCTATACGGCGTTCCCCGAGTTAAATCTATTTGTAATATATAATTTTGTTGCATAGTTTTCAGGTGTATTCCTTGATTTTCTTGACGTAGCAGTACGGTACAGCTAAGCGGTGGCCTTGACGTCGTTGCAGGCGAAACACGCGCAGCAGTTTGGGGCGAGCGGACTGATCTTATACTCCGACCCGAAGGACTACAGCGCCGGCACGACTCACTCCGTCTACCCCGACTCTTGGTGGCTCCCCGGCACCGGCGTGCAACGGGGCTCTATTAACATGGATGTGGACCCGCTCACTCCAGGCTACCCGGGCATCGGTATTATTTCCATTTATACATAACGCACGCACGCACACAAGGATGCGCATGCGCACATACATACAGACATACACATGCACATGCACATGCACATGCACATGCACATGCACATGCACATGCACATGCACATGCACATGCACATGCACATGCACATGCACATGCACATGCACATGCACATGCACATGCACATGCACATGCACATGCACATGCACATGCACATGCACATGCACATGCACATGCACATGCACATGCACATGCACATGCACATGCACATGCACATGCACATGCACATGCACATGCACATGCACATGCACATGCACATGCACATGCACATGCACATGCACATGCACATGCACATGCACATGCACATGCACATGCACATGCACATGCACATGCACATGCACATGCACATGCACATGCACATGCACATGCACATGCACATGCACATGCACATGCACATGCACATGCACATGCACATGCACATGCACATGCACATGCACATGCACATGCACATGCACATGCACATGCACATGCACATGCACATGCACATGCACATGCACATGCACATGCACATGCACATGCACATGCACATGCACATGCACATGCACATGCACATGCACATGCACATGCACATGCACATGCACATGCACATGCACATGCACATACACTCTCTCTATATATCTCTCTCTCTCTATCTCTGTGTCTCACTGTTCTGCTCCGCATATATATATATATATATATATATATATATATATATATATATATATATATATATATATATATATATATATATACTTAATGTTATTCTCATTACGAGGACGTGAGGGTGCTTCACCAGCAAATCAAATCACTTTTATGTTCATAACATCTATATATAATAATAAATAATCTATGCACGTGTTGTCAATATGACTCGACGAATGTTCTCCTACAGAGAGCGCGTATTTCTTGCCCGATGGAGAAGCGAATCTCCCGAAGATTCCGGTTCATCCGATAGGGTTCGACGACGCAAAAATATTTCTTGAGTAAGTGTAAGATAGTTTGCGTTTGTATGAGAGCATTTAATTTTCTCTAAAAGAAAAACAGTTTGATATTCAGCATCATAGATACCGTAAATAATACTGATGGATTTCAACACCAGAACCACAACCACCAAACTCCAGTATCACAACCAACAACACTAATATCACAACCGCCAACACTAATATCACAATCACCAACACTGATATCATAACCACCATCACCAATACCACGACCACCAATACTAATATCACAACCACCAACGCTAATATCATAACCACCAACACCAATAACACAACCTCCAACACCAATATCATAATCATCGACATTAATATCACAACCACCAACACTAATATCACAACTGCCAACACTAATATCACAACCACCAACACCAATATCACAACCACCAACACCAACATAACAACCATCAACCCCAATATCAGAACTGCCAACACTAATATACTAACTAGTAATACCAACAGCTTAATCATCATCACAAGAATCACAACCATCGACACCAAATTCACAGCAAGTAATAGTAAAGTCACAATAAAACTATTTATATTACTATAAACGACGCCAGTGGAACAAACATGTACCCGAGCAACACTAATTGAAACAACCTCTCATCAACGTTACATCCACCACCACCAACATCACAATCATCAACTCTCATATATATATATATATATATATATATATATATATATCCATCCACTTTCATATATATATATATATATATATATATATATATATATATATATATATATATATATATATATATATATTCCATCAACTTTCATATATATATATATATATATATATATATATATATATATATATATATATATATATATATATATACGAAAGTTGATGGAAATATATATATATATATATATATATATATATATATGAAAGTGGATGGATATATATATATATATATATACATATACACACACACATATATATATATATATATATATATATATATATATATATATATATATATATATATATATATATACGTATATACGTATATACATCTGCTGTGATTGCAGGCAACTTAGTGGTGACGAGGCGCCTGTGAGTTGGCGAGGGAACCTGCCCATCACATATCGACTTGGACCTGGATTTCAGGACACTACTTGGTCAGTGCTAATAGTAGATGACATGCACCTACACTTAAACTGTAGAGAACAGGTAGAAAAATGTGCGTTACGTGATACATACTTGCTTATTGCTTCATTTTCATTCATTTTATTGCAACGAAACAAATGTCTATTCTATTTTTGGAACGACGTCGAGGTTTTTATAATTTGTCTATGTTATAGTTTTATATGCTCGTGTGGATTATTACTTTGTTAAGGGAATGTTTGAAAAGTAACTTGCCGATTACAATAAGACAGTTTCGTATAACATGGTGCATAGTGTGTTACCAGTAAACATGTATGTTACAAGATAGCACGTGTGAAATGTATACTATGTACAATAATATTAATAAAAAAGAAAAAATCAAAGCGGGTATTCACACACAGATCATTGCAAAACATAAGTCCACTTGATTAGATACAGAAATATGTGAATTTTTTAATCTCGAAATGTACGGTGCACATTTTAGAAAATGAAAGTTATGAAGCTAGATTAAATTAAGGTAAATGTTACAAGCAGCCAACCATTTTGCAAGTTTTCTACTTATATAACCGATTATGGAATGAACCTGCTGAGATTAGTTAAATTCGTAATATGGCTCTATGATACATAATAATAAAGTTAAGGAACAAATTACCCATCATTAACTATGTCTTGCCAGCGCATTGTACTATGACCGATGACATATGTGGACAAATACTAAAATGGCTGGTAGCAGTAACCGACTGATATCATCCCGAAACAATGATTAATAGAGTTGCATGGTAACGTGTTGGTAAAATATTGCTTATTCAGAACGCATATAGATAAACAAAAAAGTTACGTATATAGAGAACGTTACACTGGTTGGAAGCTTAATATTGTCATTATGGCCTACGAATCCATATTACTGTTTTGATTAAATTGATAAACAATGTTACATAACAAATGTTTTCAGACCTAACGGGTAAAAAATCACATCAAGTCCATCACACAATGTCATAATCAGTAACGTATATACAGAACACGTAAAATGGTTGGCTGCGTATAACAAAATACCGTCAAATGTAACAGTTCGTCGCCTGGGTCGCCTATCTGTCTGTACAGCAATTGTTGTATTTCTTGCAGGAATATTCAAATGTTCATTTCAACGCACAACGAAAACAGAACAACGTACAATGTGGTTGGGTTCATAGAAGGTGACATCGAGCCAGGTACGTTGTCAGAGTGTGTAGTGAATAGCGTCTGATATTCCAGAAATACGTATATAATTAGCTCACTCTGTTTCCGTCCGTCCGTCCGTCCGTCCGTCCGTCCGTCCGTCCGTCCGTCCGTCCGTCCGTCCGTCCGTCCGTCCGTCCGTCCGTCCGTCCGTCCGTCCGTCCGTCCGTCCGTCCGTCCGTCCGTCCGTCCGTCCGTCCGTCCGTCCGTCCGTCCGTCCGTCCGTCCGTCCGTCCGTCCGTCCGTCCGTCCGTCCGTCCGTCCGTCCGTCCGTCCGTCCGTCCGTCCGTCCGTCCGTCCGTCCGTCCGTCCGTCCGTCCGTCCGTCCGTCCGTCCGTCCGTCCGTCCGTCCGTCCGTCCGTCCGTCCGTCCGTCCGTCCGTCCGTCCGTCCGTCCGTCCGTCCGTCCGTCCGTCCGTCCGTCCGTCCGTCCGTCCGTCCGTCCGTCCGTCCGTCCGTCCGTCCGTCCGTCCGTCCGTCCGTCCGTCCGTCCGTCCGTCCGTCCGTCCGTCCGTCCGTCCGTCCGTCCGTCCGTCCGTCCGTCCGTCCGTCCGTCCGTCCGTCCGTCCGTCCGTCCGTCCGTCCGTCCGTCCGTCCGTCCGTCCGTCCGCCCGCCCGCCCGCCCGCCCGCCCGCCCGCCCGCCCGCCCGTCCGTCCGTCCGTCCGTCCGTCCGTCCCTCCGTGCCTCCGTGCCTCCGTGCCTCCCTGCCTCCCTGCCTCCCTGCCTCCCTGCCTCCCTGCCTCCCTGCCTCCCTTCCTCCCTGCCTCCCTGCCTCCCTGCCTCCATGCCTCCCTGCCTCCCTCCCTCCCTGTCTCCCTCCCTCCCTCCCTCCCTCCCTCCCTCCCTCCCTCACCCTTTCTCTGTATGTCTGCCTGTGTAGCTGGTCTCTCTCTCACTCTGTCTCTCCCTCTCTCCCTCCCTCGTATATATATATATATATATATATATATATATATATATATATATATATATATATATATATATATATATATGTTGTATTATATTGTATATATATATATATATATATATATATATATATATATATATATATATATACGAAGAGAGAGGGAGATATATATATACATATATATGAAGAGAGAGGGATATATATATATATATATATATATATATATATATATATATATATATATATATATATATATATATAATGTATGTCTACTATATTAACACTCGTACAGTACTGACCTAGATGCCGCACTTGTAGATCGTTACGTCCTCGTCGGCAACCATTACGATGCGTGGGTGTTCGGAGCCGTGGACCCGTCCAGTGGCACGGCGTCCATGCTTGAACTGTCGCGGGTCTTCGGCAAGCTGGCCAAAGAAGGTGCTTTTTATTGAGTTAGTAATACGTATATCACTATCAAGGGCAATATACGAGATATATGGAACTATTTGTCATCATCTATAATTGTTAACTGTATTTTCAGCACAAACATAATTTTATTTTACCTGCTACATTATAAGAGTGAGAAAGTTTCAAAAACGAAAACAGCAACTAATGTAGGATAAATTAGTGTCTATCTATCTAACATATTTGGATATAACTAAAGCACGCCTTTAGCACGCATTGCGATTATATCGTTGTATCATTGCACTGGTAGGTAAATGCTTCAAGGATGAAGCAGGACTGGGGTAATATGAATGGGAGTGGGACTACTACAGGGTAAATGCTTCGCAGCTAAAACACGTATGAGGCACGAGTTAAAGTAAGGAGACAAGCCCCCCTCCAGCCCCCCGCCACACCTCTCTTTTAAGACACGAGCTAAAGTAAGGAGACAAGCCCCCACCCCCCGCCCCCTCCCCCCTCCCCCCGCCCACCTCCTTCCGACCGTCCCCAGTCCAGCCGCCGTCCTCTCACTTCCCCGTTCATTCATATTTCCGGCTGAAATGTGCGCTGGCATGCTGTCCGTGGCAGGCTTGACTCCGTGTTCGTCCTACCACCAATCAGAATTTGAGCCCAGGCCGTCACCAGTGGTTGAATGCCCACCCCCACCCCCGATTTTGCCGCGTGTTTGCCTATTTTCCACCCCAAATCAAAATTATGCGATCTCGCCCCTCCCTGAAACGAAATGATGGTGACGCTCTAACGTAGAGCATCCACTTTTCGACTCCGCGGCAAAACGGAAGAGATACACAGACGGCGAATAATGAGGAGATTGAGATGTACAACAGTACAACACACGTTTGACACCAGGATAGAGTGGATGATGAGTGTGGGGAACTTTGAAGTACTGAACTGCGTCTTGTGAGAGAATTGCTGTGAGGAAGATATCATGTAGGCGTCACTGGAGTCTACAATTTTGCTCAACCCTTGAAATCAGCCTCGCTTCATTTCGATACCGGGCGTGACGGTGAGATGTCTTGTCACGATATCCTGTCGAGCAAAGAATCCTGGAGGAACCGGTTGGTTGCAGCGGTACGGACATAAATAGTTCGCGGTGCCACTGAGTCGAGGGTTCCCAAGTAATATTCGACATGCGATGTGACCGTCGGTGGTGAGGAACGTTCTGCAGTGACGCAATTTCAGCCGGAAATATGAATGAACGGGGAATGGAGAGGACGGCGGCTTGACTGGGGACGGTCGGAAGGAGGTGGGCGGGGGGAGGGGGTAGGGGGCGGGGGGGGAGTAGCTTGTCTCCTTACTTTAACTCGTATCTCATGCCTGTTTTAGCTGCGAAGCATTTAGTAGTCCCACTCCCATTCATATTAGCTCAGTTCTGCTTCACCCTTGAAGCATTTACCTACTAGTTTTATTCCTTTACCCGCGAAGCCTCTGTACATGCAATCTCGCTCGTGGATGGAGCTATCGCAAAAGTAAGGACAGATTTGGAACCAGTGAGAAAAACTAGGTCGGATAGGCTCTTTAAACCATCCAATATGTCAACAGAGCGAAAGTCAAAAGTTTGAAACATCGAAAACTCGAGTGGTGGGACGAAAATCAAACATTGACGATTTTGCGTATTCTAGGCTTGCTCTGGGCTTTCCCAAATGGTATAGCACATGTCGCTGGATCGCTGGATCAATTCGTATCACCTTAGTGTTTAGGAAACTCTTAGCCATTCATATTAGGAAGGGTACTGCCGTGCCCTTCCTGGTTTTAGTTTCAAGGTGACTTGTTTGACTGTTACATCTGTAGTGACGACCGTTGTCCGTACTTCTCTACTTGCAGGCTGGCGTCCGCGGAGGAGCATTCTCTTCTGTGCGTGGGGAGCCGAGGAAGAAGGCATCATCGGCTCGCGGGAGTGGGTCGAGGTGTGTACCGTGGCTGTTACGGACAGGAGTCAATGGGGTTAGGTCACGCGTGCATGCATGCGGGCGTAGCGCGGTTAAGGAGGCACTGTGTATATGCACTCGCACAAGGAACCATATGCACATAAGTATATACATACATATATGGAACCATACATACGCGCACATACAGATACACACACACTGACACCTACACAGACCCGCGCACATACACACACACACACACACACACACACACACACACACACACACACACACACACGTATACGCACTTTATTTCGCGAAGGACATCTGTATAGGAATAATGCTTGTCACTCATTGAGACAAATGTTCTAATAATGTCACAATGTTACAATCTACAGCACACAATCTACGCAGCTCTCCTGATGACGATTCTCAACGTGTCTTCATTTTGCATTTACTTCAGAACTTTGGACATATCATTGGCAACAGGGTTGTGGCCTACCTCAATGTGGACATCGCGATGCAAGGTACAATAATCATAACTACTTCTTTCTTTGCCTTGTTGAACGCAAGCTTCGAGTGCTAACGCGGTTCCGAACCACACTGTCTTTATCAATTATATCTACACAATTTCAGCATCAATATAAAATAAAGTAAAGGTAAGTTCTTATATTGTGCTGTATCCAATCCTCATGATTACTCAAAGTGCTTTACACTTCACTTCCCTGACAGACCTGTTCACTCAGACACCATCTCAACTTCTCTGGGAAGCATCCAGCCACGCCTAGACTACTCGTACACATATCCACCACTTGCATATAGCCAGATACTCATTTAGACAGTTGAGTGAACTGGAGCAATGTAGAGTGAAACAAGTTACCCAAGGTTTTAGCACCGCAGCACAGGATTCGAACCCAGGTCCTCTTTGTCGATAGTCCGAAGCTCTATCCCTGAGCCGCTGCGCTCTCGGAATGGAACGATAATGTCGCATACACAGTTAGTGATATATTACCTTTGCAACAAACCCTTGCACAAAGGAAAACTATTTGTGGTGATCACGTTAATGTGCAGTAATTAATTATGTATTGGCGATAATGAAAAGCATATTACATAGAGACGACATAAAGCAATAATAACAATTATCAGTAACATCTAAGAATGTCTACAGAATACAGTGCGTGGACAATATAAATATGTTGAGTTTGCAATATTTATTCCACTTCTATGTTGCTGCCGCTCTCGACTTTTCGATAGCCTTAGCATTTGCTGTCCGCTTATGTCGAACAGGCAACTACACATTCAGAGGACGAGCTTTACCGATGCTATTCCAACCTCTGTACGACGCTACAAAACAGGTGGGTTTACAGATCGTATACACATATAGACGGCACATCGTTGATGCTATTGCTGAATAGTTAATTATATTGCTTTATGGAAATGGACAGCATTGGTACACTTACCAAACGAAGAAATATTACCATCGTCTTCAATTTGATATCTTGTAAATGTCTTGGCACTCTCTTGTGCGATGCTGTTATCAGGCATACATACCGGCACATCGGCAGGTTCGCGCACGACAAATTCGAAGCAACTTAGCAATTTATGTCGTTTAGGATTACAACATGCAGTGTGCACTTGTATATAGGCGTTATCAACGGAATTAGGCAACATCTTCTAAACCAAGTAATCACGATGCTTTGTGTTACCAGACTTGCCAGACAATTCCAAATACATGAGGCGCGGGGAAAATACTCACTTGAGTAATCTTGATAAGTTACGTAAACGCTATAAATAGCGCAATCCGATGGCTCTTTACAACGATATGCACACGTGTGATTATTAGCGAGTGCGTTTATAGTTATTAAACTGTCCCAATGTACCAATACAAATTCGTGCCGTAACGACGTATTAGCATAAACTCGTTTCAGTAAATTAAATTCATGCAAGGACGGATCCTCACCTATAGTATGATAATTTTCCTAAGACAACGATATAGGCGAGGACTTGCGTATCTAACCGATTTCTTACCATCGACATTCATGCAGCAATTCATACATCGGTCAGACATTGCAGATATGCGTTGTTCCATATCACGCCGCCAGGTGCCTAACCCGAACCCAGAGGAAGTTGCAAAAGGCAGAGCGACTGTTTATGACACATGGGTCATCAGTATGCCGCAGAAAGACGGCAACGGGAAACCAACAGGAACACCCAGGTAACAACTCCGTAACCAGGTTATGTAAACTGTTGTCGGGATGTGATAAGTAGTCGTGGGAATGAGCTGATCGTCTCCCAAAAACGTCACATTTTACATTCTCCCAAAACGTTAAATTCCAATCTGCATTTCCAATTGCGACCCCTTGTAGCTCGACAAACACTGCAACTACTGACAAGACGACGCATAAAATAACTTCGTTCGTTAATGATTGGACTGGGATAGTCCTATTTCCAGTTCGCCTGCAACAATAGCCCCACAAATATGCCATTGTCTATAGAAACGTGATGATTATATGTATGTTGATGCGGTATCATGCGTGGTATCATATGCGCAATACAAATTAATACACATCTGTATAATTTTGGTAGGATTCCATTGCTCGGTTCCGGCAGTGATTTTGCGCCGTTCATCAAGAAGATTGGAGTTACATGTGCCGACTTGCGCTACCATTTCGACGATAAACTGGGTATCTCTAGCTATCCGTTATACCATTCAGTCTATGAAACATTCCATCTCGTTGACAAGATCATGGACCCGACGTTTGCAGTAAGTTGCATCATTGCACAACTAATGTTCTGCGTGCCTCGCCTGTCCGCATAGTACATTTAGCGATACTATGTTAAACATTCATGCTACCTTTCATACAATAACTATGTATACATATTTAAGTTCCATTACTTTAAATTGTTTTATACAAATTAAATAATCAACATGTGCGTTGGAACGAGGAGGTTGGGGAATTATTGGCCTTAACCATTACTATTATTTATATTGACAGCTTCTAATCCTCCCAATATTAAGATAATTAAGATGCGTACACTACTTTATGTTATTGTTTTTGTAGAAATAAATAACGATATAATTACATGATGGTAATAGAATCTAGAATGTTCCTTCACTCAGGTTAAACCTAAAAGGCACTGTACCCA
>OZ024856.1:44641377-44661377 GCA_964017155.1 Oasisia sp. SBJ-2009
CCGCGGACACACGTGGACAAACACGGACACACGCAGAGACGGGGTGACACGCAGACACACGCAGACACACGCGGACACCCGCGGATACATGTCGACACACGCGGACACATTTAACTGACGCGGATACACACGGAAACACGGGGACACAACGGGATACACATGGACACACATGGACACTCGCGGACACACACGGACACACACGGACACTCACGGACACACGCGGACACACGTATACACACGGACACACGAGGACACACAACGAAACACCCTACGAACTATTGCGGACACACGGACACACATGGACACATATGGACACACGCAGACACATTCGAGGATAAACGCGGACATACACGGACACCCGGGGATACAGATGGACACACGCGAACAATCGCGAACACATGCGGACACACTCGGACACAAGGGGCACACGCTGACACACGCAGACAAACGCAGACACCGCGTGTGTCCATGTTTATTCGCGTGTGGCCACGTGTTTTCGCGTTAGTTCGCGTGTGTCCTCATGTGTCCGTGTGTGTCTGAGTGTATTCGCTTGATTCTGCGTGTTTCCGCGTGTGTTCGCGTGTGTCAGCGGGTGTCCGCGTGCGTCCGCGTGTATCCGCGTGTGTGTGCGTGTGTTCGCGTGTGTGTGGGTGTCCGCGTGTTTACACGTGTATCGGCGTTTGTCCGCGAGTGTGTCCACATATGTCTGCATGTGTCCGCGTGTATCCGAGTGTTTCCCTGTGTCTCCGCGTTTTTTCGCGTGTATCCGCCCGTGTCCGCCTGTGTTCGCTAGTCCGTGTGTTTCCGCCTTTTTTCGCGTATGTCCACGTGGGTCCGAGTGTGTCCGCGTTTGTTCACGTGTGTTCACTTGTGTCGGTGTGTTTCCGCCTGTTTCCGTGTGTGTCCGTGCGTGTCCGAGTTTGTCCGCGTGATTCCAGGTGTTTCCGCATGTGTCCGCGTGTATCCGCGTGTGTCCTAGCGTGTCCCCGTGTGTCCGCATGTGTCCGTCCATACGTCCCCGTGTGTCCAAGTGTGTCCGCGTTTGTCCGCGAGTGTTAACGTGTGTCTGCGTGTGTCCGCGTGAGTCCGTGTGTGTCCGTGAGTGTCCGTGTGTGTGCGTGTGTCCGTGTATATTGCACTATGGGTAGTTTATTCTGGGTAAATGAGACGATGACGTCAGGACGCAGTTCGTGTTACATTTGTTCTTTCTCACCATGTGGCTCCACTGTTTAGTGTCGTATCTTCAGGTTTTAATAAACAACATTTTTATTACCATAAAGTGCCTCCGTTCTCAAAGTGGATTCACCCGAGACAATATTAACATTCTCGTAGTTGTATGACACCTGTTCCATAATCTACTTAGAATAGACAGAACACCTCCCAACTAAATTACTACCAAGATAGTGGCCGCCCAAACGATGTTGGAAAGAATTATGTTAAACATCGCACATTGGAACAGAAAAACATCTGGGTTAGACAGAAGACGAAGGTCAGAAGTTGGATGTGGACCTGGCGGGGCACTTCAGGGTGATGTCCATAAACGATGCACATTGCACATCACCATCTGGAAACCTTACGAAGGGAAACTATATAGAGGAAGACCGGCGAGTCTACAGAGAGACGAACACTGGAATGGCTCTCTGGCCGTGCCTAGCGCAATACAGGCAGATGTAGAAATAGCACTCTGAAACCTCTGCTCAACCACTGGACACTAAGGCTGCACAGTGATGATGACGACGACGACGACGACGACGACGACGACGACGACGACGACGACGACGACGACGACGACGACGACGACGACGACGACGACGACGACGACGACGACGACGACGACGACGACGACGACGACGACGACGACGACGACGACGACGACGACGACGACGACGACGACGACGACGACGACGACGACGACGACGACGACGACGACGACGACGACGACGACGACGACGACGACGACGACGACGACGACGACGACGACGACGACGACGACGACGACGACGACGACGACGACGACGACGACGACGACGACGACGACGACGACGACGACGACGACGACGACGACGACGACGACGACGACGACGACGATGATGTATAACGGGTTGCGAATAATATTATGTAGTGTCGTGTTTCGCGCTACCCGACATATCGCAATACAACAGTATAAGAGTTACTGCTTCGTTAGAACAAATCGTTTTGCTACATCCTCTCATCAGTATTTATCACATAGTAAGCTGTTATGTAGATTCAATCGTAAGTATTTCATAGCTTCTGTTGGTGAATAACGTAATATTTATTTCTTCTAGGGGACGAATCTTTCTACAGCACACATTAACAGTACGCTATTGAAAGAATTCAACGCGTCATATAGACATATATCAGAAAATGATGACGTAAGTGGACAATCGGTAATTGTAAGGATGGAGAATGGGTGACGAATGAATGAATGATCGGAAAAAAGACAGGTTTCGAAAAGGACAGATTACAACAAAGCAAAACTAGGTCTAATTCGCGTCCCGTCATTCTTCTGGACCCTGTTCTGGCAAACCCTGAGTTAAGGTAAGATGCAGGGGGAGATGATTCGTGGAATACAATTCACCAATTACGATTGTTGTTGCCTTCTGTAGCTTTTGCTTCTCACACAGCAGTTCTTCGTAGGGACGGAGTCATCAGAAACATTTGCGTGCCACAAAAGCAATATTTTCATTTTTGTATTTACTGGCTGTTTCAATAGTTAGATGTGCGTATAGTTATACTCTCGTCGTTTCGTGCTGCCACGTGTCATTCACTGGTTGAGTGCTGCCACCGGTAAACAATTTATCGCGTGTGAAACTGCCATCAAACTCTGGGGATCTGACACGGTTGCAATGCTTGCTCAAAGACAATTCCAGATCCTAAGACCATACATTCCTGCCTTACAGATACAGCGTAATGTGAAACAACGTGGAGGGAATCAAATTACCCAACTCTTTCAGGTCAGAAAATGGACACGAATTTCAATCCCCCACGCTTTAGAATACGAATTATAACCACTGTACCCCGGCCTCGATGTCCAATGTATCCGATGATCCGTAGGGCGGTATCATGAGTTCCCAAAGTCCAAAACACTAGTTGGTCCAGAACTGGTTCAACCCTCATCCCACCAACATGTGGTTTAGGATCTGTGCAAGTTACGATCCAAAACGGTTATTACTATTAGCGCCGATTAGTATTGCGGTGTGTCTCAATCGCTAGAGGGCGTCACTGCAGCAAAATTTCTCCCCGTGATTCGTTAACCTCTCCCTTCTACCTGCAGTTCTTAAACTGTTTTCGGATTTTTTAATGGTGCGCCCGAATTTTAGCTGAATAGGTTCGGGGAAAGGAGAGTGTTGTGATAAGCGAATTAAACTTGTTACGCATGTTTGCCGTTATAACTATAGTTCTCGCTGTCCCTGTTCCACGTTTCACCTGTTCCATGTCACCTAGTCATAGGCCTACGAAAATGTAATCCTAGACCCGTCGGGAAAAAAAACTGTTAGATTATATTTTGGATTTATGGAACATTACTGATATGAAATTGTGTGTGCTATGTAAGACCCGTGTGCGCTATAGTTTTATATAGGCGTATTAAAGTAATAAAATTCGAAATGCGCGTCACACCCAGACGCCCACGCCCACGCCCACACGCATACGCATGCGTAGAAGTACGCGACCGTACACGCACGCACGCACGCACGGACGCACGCACGCACACACAATCGCACTACTCGGAAGCACATTTTGTGGTTTATATATATATATATATATATATATATATATATATATATGTATATATATATATATATATATATATATATATATATATATATATATATATATATATATATATATATAATACTGACCCGTCATTTAAATAAATAATAATAATATTATAAATTAAATTAATAAAAAATAAAATACAAAATGTACATAGCGCCATAATCACGCGGTGCTTTATTTCGATAAGTAAGCATGCTGGGCATTGAAATATTTGTCTGAGAAGGTGTGTTTTGTATGTTTCTGTACAGACTGCATCGATAACGACACCAGTTGTTTCTGGTATGTGCTTCACGGGGCTTCACGGTGGCATAAAATGTGCCCATGTGAAATGCACACCTAACGAATATAAACCATTACATTACATGTCGCCTTATTCTGAACTATAGAAACATTAATCATCTATCGTGAAAATGTTCATCAAGTTGGCAGTATATTATTCCAAACAAATTTCATAATTACACAACCAGCAATGTTCTACTTACGTCTACGTTTCGACCACCATCAGCGGCCTTCTTAAGGAACTGAATGTTCAGTGGTCACTGCTTGCTAGATGGCGTGGCGAACAGACTGTCCCACACGTGACATGTGGAACAGTCTGTTCGCCACGCCATCTAGCGAACAGTGACCACTGAACATTCATTTCCTTAAGAAGGCCGCTGATGGTGGTCGAAACGTAGAAGTAAGTAGAACATTGCTATTTGTGTAATTATGAAATTTGTTTGGAATTACTCATCTAACGTGCACATAAGGTGGGAAAAGAGGACACAAACTAAATTCGGGTTTACGTAGGATACTTGGCTCCCAAACAACACGACGTCGACCCGTTGTAGATGTGCGAGAAAGAATCGCAGACAAATCACACGGAGTTGTGGTGATCATAATATGCTGTTAATTGTTTTGAATGACACAACACGTGTAGTCCGAGTGTAGACGGTGTAATTGTGTTCACGATAATTACATCATAAACATCATACGCCTTCACGATGTTGACAAAAGATACGTAAGCCTATCATCACATAACCTATTCGATGTGTATTAAGTCGCTTAACAAACTAATACGGTAGAAACATGCATGCCTTTTAAACAGCAACATGTGCTTACTAACAGAAGATCTAACAACTTCATCTAGCGAACTATGCACTGATGAGTTACGTACAAGCAACCGAGATAATCATTCGTGGACATCGATAGATTCCAATGTCCGTCTCGAGAGTGTGTGATTATTTGTTCTTAAAGAGTTTTTTGCTGCAGCAGTAATACCAACGACGGTTATACGCCTTCTGACCGCAGCAGGCGGCATTGTCCGGTCTCGGCTGAGGCACGCCATCGCAGCAAATCGTCGTCACCGCATTGATCGGCTCAGGCCCGCAGCACTCGGCATTCGGCGGTCTCGCCTGGAGCTCTCCGGCGCAGCAAATCCTGTCGTCAGTCTTGAAGTACACCTGGTCTCCACAGCAGTCCAGGCACGTCATGAGGCTCATCGGCTTGATGTCGTGCTTTTCCAGGTACCACTCTAGGACGATGTCAAACGCAGCCAGGTACTTGCGGAGTTTCTCAAGATAGATCTTATTGAACTCGTACCTGTCCATTATCTCGCCGTGACAACACAACTGCTTCATCGAGTTGTACGCCTTGGACCCGCAACACATGGCATTCGCTGGTCTGAGTTGGATCTAAAAGAGATAAAAGCAAGTATTAACACAAATAACAATTACTACTACTACTACTACTACTACTACTACTACTACTACTACTACTACTACTACTACTACTACTACTACTACTACTACTACTACTACTACTACTACTACTACTACTACTACTACTACTACTACTACTACTACTACTACTACTACTACTACTACTACTACTACTACTACTACTACTACTACTACTACTACTACTACTACTACTACTACTACTACTACTACTACTACTACTACTACTACTACTACTACTACTACTACTACTACTACTACTACTACTACTACTACTACTACTACTACTACTACTACTACTTGCTGAAGTAGAAATTAAATTCCTTTGCAGCACGAATGTTGAAATTGTATTGCTCTAATGTACCGGCTATATCTAGCATAGTACGTGGACTATTTTCAAACATAGCAATCGTTTGTTATTTACATATTTACATATTTACATATTTACATATTTACATATTTACATATTTACATATTTACATATATACATATTTACATATTTACATATCTACATATCTACATATCTACATATCTACATATCTACATATATACATATCTACATATCTACATATCTACATATCTACATATCTACATATCTACATATCTACATATCTACATATCTACATATCTACATATCTACATATTTACATATTTACATATTTACATATTTACATATTTACATATTTACATATCAAAAATATATACCCAATTACATTGTTTACTGTGTTGACTTTGCCCATAACCAAATAAATAAACGCGCACTTTCCACATTCTTGTTTATACATAAAATCCCTTTCATTAACAGAAAACCATTTTGTTTACCTAAGACACCATACCGGCAGAAGAAAAACATCTCGTGAATGGGAGGCCGCTATAGCTATCTTTTAAAATAAAATCCTAACAGACGGTACTTAATAGGAAATATGAGACGGGATTTAGCGGTAAACGTACCAATCTGTTTTCTTGCTGCAACATTTCGTGGTTTTTTTGTTTTCGATTTGATAAATGCATACGTGTATGCAGGAAGTACCTTGTGTGAGTGCGTGAGTGCGTGAGTGCGTGAGTGCGTGAGTGCGTGAGTGCGTGAGTGCGTGAGTGCGTGAGTGCGTGAGTGCGTGAGTGCGTGAGTGCGTGAGTGCGTGAGTGCGTGAGTGCGTGAGTGCGTGAGTGCGTGAGTGCGTGAGTGCGTGAGTGCGTGAGTGCGTGAGTGCGTGAGTGCGTGAGTGCGTGAGTGCGTGAGTGCGTGAGTGCGTGAGTGCGTGAGTGCGTGAGTGCGTGAGTGCGTGAGTGCGTGAGTGCGAGAGTGCGCGAGTGCGCGAGTGCGTGAGTGTGTGTGTATGGTAGGTATGATCGTGAGACTGGCGTGTGCGTGTACATGTGCGTGCATATTGTGTGTGTTTGTGTGTGTGTGTGTGTGTGTGTGTGTGAGTGTGTGTGTGTGTTGTGTGTGTGTGTGAATGTGTATGTGTGTGTGCGCGCGCGCGCGCGCGTGCATTCGTGTTTATGTATACATGCCTCTACTTGTACGCAGATACGTGCGCACTGTGTATAACCCTCTCTCGCATGTTTTCACTATACTACTACTAATGTTAATTGCACATTGCTGCTAAAGTGTACCTGTTTATCGCAGCAGATTTCCTTCAACTCGTTGTACGGCTTAGACCCGCAGCACTTTCCGTTGCTGTAGTCTGATCGAGGATAGAGGATGTCGTCGCAACATATGTACTTGTGGTAGTCATACCGCTTACCCTTGCAGCACAGATCGTCGACACACGGATCTACAGGCAGGAAGACAAAACAATACAAAACCCACCATTGGCACATCACCACCATTACTGGCTATCGTCGAATAAGTATCGGAGTTATTTCTGGCGCGATCGCAATACAATCCCAACCACAACTCCTAGCTGGGTCGCAGAGAACGACGTCTTGTTTACTAGCGCATTTCCAGTGAACGCAATAAACAAACCCGTAAACATTAACGCCAATTAACCATCTTGCCACTTTTAGTGAACGACGCAAGTAACTGAAACATCGTTTGCGTGTTTGAATTGCCATTGTTGTTCTGTCTTTGAACCGGTACGTTACGTAGCCGGTGTTATGTTGTCTTGTCTTGTCTTGTCTTGTCTTGTCTTGTCTTGTCTTGTCTTGTCTTGTCTTGTCTTGTCTTGTCTTGTCTTGTCTTGTCTTGTCTTGTCTTGTCTTGTCTTGTCTTGTCTTGTCTTGTCTTGTCTTGTCTTGTCTTGTCTTGTCTTGTCTTGTCTTGTCTTGTCTTGTCTTGTCTTGTCTTGTCTTGTCTTGTCTTGTCTTGTCTTGTCTTGTCTTGTCTTGTCTTGTCTTGTCTTGTCTTGTCTTGTCTTGTCTTGTCTTGCCTTGCCTTGCCTTGCCTTGCCTTGCCTTGCCTTGCCTTGCCTTGCCTTGCCTTGCCTTGCCTTGCCTTGCCTTGCCTTGCCTTGCCTTGTCTTGTCTTGTATTGGCTTGTCTTGTCGGTATACTACCCTGGCCAACACTCCTGGTGGAGTCAAACGGTCAGGGTTGGGTGCGCATGCTGTTGGGTTGTTAGTCATGTATTAAAGCTTGTTTAACATTTTGTAGTTTAGAAATGTTAACTATTGCATCTGGCAGGGAATTCCAGTCTCTTATTGTTCTAGGGAAATATGAATATTTATAGCAGTTCTTACTGGCATGGATAGTGTTGAATGCTTTATTGTTTAAATGTCTTGATATGCGTTGTACGGGCTGGAGGAGGTTATTGACAGGCAAGGATAGGTGTCCATAGATGGCTTTGTGGAGTATGGTGAGGCGTATGTTTGTACGTCTGGTTTTTAGTTGATGTATTTGTAATTGATTTAGTTGGTTTCATTGGTTCACCGTCAACGCTACACAACAAAATTTCGACACGATAGTTGAGGGTGCCATCACAGCAGCTATACTTGCTGACGTCATACGGTTTTTCGTTGCATCATATGTCATCGGGGCAGAACGATTTAGGTGGGAAGTAAAGGTATTCGTTAATCGAATCATTCAGTTTCAGTTGCAAAAATGCTTAAAACGACGTTTTCTGTTCCTTGAACTGTTCCCAGGATGTTCGCTGGTATATATATATCGACGTCGGTACGTCAATCAGAAAGTATGTTTCGATTTTTAGTTTTTTAACTAATTAGCTATGATTTGGTTTCATACCAGGCGCGGTGAACGTATACATATATTTTAACGTATATATCGGAACTTACTAAACATTAATAAGCATTTTATGGCTACAACACCAGAACAATTCATAATATCAACTACAGCAAAACCGGGAGATTTTGTTTGAAACTATCGGATATATCTAGTCATCTCAGTGGACTTATAATGTAGGTTGGTTGCGAATGAAATGGCTGACTTACTAGATGGTTTCTCCTGGGGCGGCTTGTCTTCGATGCCACGTATTTCTCCACTGCAGCAGTACTGATATTGTGTATCGTAGGCTTGACGGCCGCAGCAGGCGGCATTCGGCGGCCTGTTCTGTGCGAGACCATCACAGCAGATCATCTCCACCGAGTTGATCGGCTTGCCCCCGCAGCACTCGGCATTGTCTGGTTTCTGGTAGAGAATTCCCTCGCAGCAAATCTCCGAGGCGCTCGCGATGTAGACACTTTTTCCGCAGCAGTCGAGACACGAGACGAGACCGATTTTCTCTTTGTAGCTATCCGGGACGTGCTTCTCTATTGACACGCCGAACAGTGCCAGGTACTCTATTAGTCTGCCGAAATGCTCGTATTGGAATTCTCGTTTGTCGATGATTTCGCCGCCACAGCACATCTGGAGGAGGGAGTTGTAGGCTCTGTCCTTGCAACATTTGGCGTTCGCCGGCCTTTCCTGGAGCTACAGGAAATGGAATTAGTACAGTTAGTTATAATGTGTGTGTGTGTGTGTGTGTGTGTGTGTGTGTGTGTGTGCGTGTGCGTGTGCGTGTGCGTGTGCGTGTGCGTGTGCGTGTGCGTGTGCGTGTGCGTGTGCGTGTGCGTGTGCGTGTGCGTGTGCGTGTGCGTGTGCGTGTGCGTGTGCGTGTGCGTGTGCGTGTGCGTGTGCGTGTGCGTGTGCGTGTGCGTGTGTGTGAGTGTGTGTGTATGTATGCGACCGGTGCTTGAGTAAGTGCGTACGCGAGTGTATGCAGTACCTTGCGTGAGTGAGTGTGCGTGTATGGTAGGCGTCGGCGTGTCGGCGTGTCGGCGTGTCGGCGTGACGGCGTGTCGGCGTGTGCGTGTATGCGCGCGGGCGAGTGCGCGCGTGCGTAGGGTGTATATGTGTGTGTGTGGAGTGTTTGTGCGTATATTCTTCTAGTTGTTCGCTGATGAGTACGTACTCCGTATATCTCTAATACTCATGTTGTTACTACGTTATTTGTACGTTGCTGTTACATTATACCTGTTTATCGCAGCAGATTTCCTTCAACTCGTTGTACGGCTTCGGGCCGCAGCACTTTCCGTTGTCTGGTCGAGGATAGAGGATGCCGTCGCAACAGATGTACCTGATGGTGTCATACAGCTCACCATTGCAGCACAGGTCGCCGTCACACGGCCCTACGGACAGGAAGACAAAACAATACAAAACCCACCATTGGCCTATCACACAATTACTTGTATTACTGGCTATAGTTATCGGATGAGTTATTTCTGGCGCGATCGCTTCACCATTTTGGGACTATGCCAACGACAGGTAACATTCTATTCGCATCGCTGGTTATGCGAGGCGCCACGAAGAAATATCCAATAGAATGTAAGTTACTGAGAATGCCATAAAATACAATCCCAACCATAACTCCTAGCGAGGTCATAGTGGTCGACATCTTGTTTACTGGAGCGTCTCCAGTGAACGCAGTAAACAAACAAACCCGTAAACATTAACGCCAATTAATCATCTCGCCACTTTTAGTGGAAGACGCAAGTAAATAAAGCAACGTGGCAGTTCGAGTGTTTGTATGTTGCTTTCTTCTTTCTTTGAACCGGTACGTCATTTAGCCGGTGTGATAGTCATCACCAGCGCTACACCTTGTTGCCGTTATATCAAGGCATACGTGTCTTGATTTATACAGACACGACATACAAACACCATTGTAGATAAGAAACTACGACTTACCGCCGTCACCGCCGTGAGGGTTGGGAGTCATCGTCGTTGACGTAGTTGTCGTCGTTTCCGTCGTTGTAGACGATGTATCGATAGCCGTAGTCTTCTCCGTAGTAGTCGTTTCAACTGTTTCGACACAACACTTCTCAGTCAGTCTGTTGTAGGCCCTCCGTCCACAGCAGTCGGCGTTTGGCGGTCGGAGCTGAGCAACGCCGTCGCAGCAGATCGTCATGACCGTGTCGATCGCTTTACGTCCGCAGCATTCTCCATTCGGCGGCTTCGGCTGCAGGACCCCGTCACAGCAGATCTTGTCGTCGCTCTCGTAGTACGGTTGGTCTCCGCAGCAGCCCAGACACGGCAGCATACTGTCGAGCTTCACGCCGTGCTTCTCGGCGTACTGCTCTATGGTGATGCCAAACAAGGACAAGTAGTCCATCAGCAATTGGTGGTATTTCTGTTGGTACTCTTCCTTCTTGATGACCTGACCGCCGCAACAGATCTGTCGCATTGAGTCGTATGCCCTCTTGCCGCAACATTCTGCGTTCGGTGGTCGTTGCTGTTGGACACCGTCGCAGCAGATTACGTCTGGGTTGACGGGCATGATACCGTCCCCGCAGCACTCGACACACGGCAGGAACATGTAGAAGCCCTCCTTGATGCCTCCTTTACCGGTTTGTTTGCCCTCCTGGTACAGCATCTGCTTGATGTCGAGGACTCGGCCGTTGCAGCATTTCTGTGTCTTTGTATCGTAGGCGCGCTTTCCGCAACACTCTGCATTGCTCGGTCGGTCCTGGAGCTGTGCGGGGAGGTCTATGGTATTAGATCGGTCTATACTGGAGCAGTGAGGGGACATCTATGGTATTAGATCGGTCTGTACTGGAGCTGTGAGGGGGGTCTATGGTATTAGATCGGTCTATACTGGAGCTGTGAGGGGGGTCTATGGTATTAGATTGGTCTATACTGGAGCTGTGAGGGGGAGGACTATGATATATTAGATTGGTCTATACTGGAGCTGTGAGGGGGAGGTCTATGGTATTAGATTGGTCTATACTGGAGCTGTGAGGGGGAGGTCTATGGTATTAGATCGGTCTATGCTGGAGCTGTGAGGGGAGGTCTATGGTATTAGATCGGTCTATACTGGAGCTGTGAGGGGGGTCCATGGTATTAGATTGGTCTATACTGGAGCTGTGAGGGGGAGGACTATGGTATTAGATTGGTCTATACTGGAGCTGTGAGGGGGAGGTCTATGGTATTAGATTGGTCTATACTGGAGCTGTGAGGGGGAGGTCTATGGTATTAGATCGGTGTATACTGGAGCTGTGAGGGGGAGGTCTATGGTATTAGATCGGTCTATGCTGGAGCTGTGAGGGGAGGTCTATGGTATTAGATCGGTCTATACTGGAGCTGTGAGGGGGGTCTATGGTATTATATTGGTCTATACTGGAGCTGTGAGGGGGAGGCCTATGGTATTAGATTGGTCTATACTGGAGCTGTGAGGGGGAGGTCTATGGTATTAGATTGGTCTATACTGGAGCTGTGAGGGGGGGGTCTATGGTATTAGATCGGTGTATACTGGAGCTGTGAGGGGGAGGTCTATGGTATTAGATCGGTCTATGCTGGAGCTGTGAGGGGAGGTCTATGGTATTAGATCGGTCTATACTGGAGCTGTGAGGGGAGGTCTATGGTATTAGATCGGTCTATACTGGAACTGTGAGGGGAGGTCTATGGTATTAGATCGGTCTATACTGGAGCTGTGGGGGGAGGTCTATGGTATTAGATCGGTCTATACTGGAACTGTGAGGGGAGGTCTATGGTATTAGATCGGTCTATACTGGAGCTGTGAGGGGGAGGTCTATGGTATTATATCGGTCTATACTGGAGCTGTGAGGGGAGGTCTATGGTATTAGATCGGTCTATACTGGAGCTGTGAGGGGGGTCTATGGTATTAGATCGGTCTATACTGGAGCTGTGAGGGGAGGTCTATGGTATTAGATCGGTCTATGCTGGAGCTGTGAGGGGGGTCTATGGTATTAGATCGGTCTATGTTGGAGCTGTGAGGGGAGGTCTATGGTATTAGATCGGTCTATACTAGAGCTGTGAGGGGGGGGGTCTGTGATATTAGATCGGTCTATGCTGGAGCTGTGAGGGGAGGTCTATGGTATTAGATGAGTCTATACTGGAGCTGTGAGGGGGGTCTATGGTATTAGATCGGTCTATACTGGAGCTGTGAGGGGGAGGTCTATGGTATTAGATCGGTCTATGCTGGAGCTGTGAGGGGAGGTCTATGGTATTAGATCGGTCTATGCTGGAGCTGTGAGGGGAGGTCTATGGTATTAGATCGGTCTATGCTGGAGCTGTGAGGGGGTCTATGGTATTAGATCGGTCTATGCTGGAGCTGTGAGGGGAGGTATGTGGTATTAGATCGGTCTATACTGGAGCTGTGAGGGGGAGGTCTATGGTATTAGATCGGTCTATACTGGAGCTGTGAGGGGGAGGTCTATGGTATTAGATCGGTCTATACTGGAGCTGTGAGGGGGAGGTCTATGGTATTAGATCGGTCTATACTGGAGCTGTGAGGGGAGGTCTATGGTATTAGATCGGTCTATGTTGGAGCTGTGAGGGTAAGGTCTGTGGTATTAGATCGGTCTATGCTGGAGCTGTGAGGGGAGGTCTATGGTATTAGATCGGTCTATACTGGAGCTGTGAGGGGGGTCTATGGTATTTGATCGGTCTATGCTGGAGCTGTGAGGGGAGGTCTATGGTATTAGATCGGTCTATACTGGAGCTGTGAGGGGGGTCTGTGGTATTAGATCGGTCTATGCTGGAGCTGTGAGGGGAGGTCTATGGTATTAGATGAGTCTATTCTGGAGCTGTGAGGGGGGTCTATGGTATTAGATCGGTCTATACTGGAGCTGTGAGGGGGTTCTATGGTATTAGATCGGTCTATACTGGAGCTGTGAGGGGGAGGTCTATGGTATTAGATCGGTCTATACTGGAGCTGTGAGGGGAGGTATATGGTATTAGATCGGTCTATGCTGGAGCTGTGAGGGGGGTCTATGGTATTAGATCGGTCTATGTTGGAGCTGTGAGGGGAGGTCTGTGGTATTAGATCGGTCTATACTGGAGCTGTGAGGGGAGGTCTATGGTATTAGATCGGTCTATACTGGAGCTGTGAGGGGGAGGTCTATGGTATTAGATCGGTCTATACTGGAGCTGTGAGGGGGAGGTCTATGGTATTAGATTGGTATGTACTGGAGCTGTGCGGGGACATCTATGGCATTAGGTCGGTTGCGCATACAAACTTAATATGTAATAACACACATATGTGTATTGCACGCAATCAACTCAAATCAAAATATGCAATACGATTCACGTTTAAAATATTAATGAAAAGACAATGAGTTCAATAAATATTAGGACTGCCATGCATTAACACTAAGACGTTTGTTATGCAGAGTAAAGAACAAAACAGTATTTGCTATTACGGTCACCTCGCTATCTAGGTGGACATCAATTATGACATTTCACTGAACATATAACTTGATAAATTCTGACTCGCTGCACATAGAACAGTTAAAACATCAAGTTCAGCTGATGAGTGCATCGGAAGAGTTACCTCATTGTCACAGCAGATTTTCATCAGCGAGTCGTACGCTTCACGGCCGCAGCATTCTGCGTTGTCAGGTCGGAGGACTTGGACATTGTCGCAGCAGATGTACTTTTGGTAGTCGTACGGCGTGCCGTTACAACAGTAGTCGTCGGGACAGGTGGGAGCTGACGGACACAATGAAGTAGCATACATAGCTTACACCATGAGTTACATGACGTTATGACGTTCGGGTCAAACTAGTCGATTTAGCCGGCGTTTCCTGTGGAAAATGCAGCCGGCTGCGAACAAGGTTTAGTAAATGCGGCCACCCCTCCCCTCCCGCAACGGGCGAATATCGAGAAAAAAGCTAAACAACCCCAAAGCTAGATGAGATCGCATTAGTTTTATACTAAATTGACGACAATAAAGCCAATTTTAAAGTATGACCGCAAGACACCAAGGACACTTTCGAAATTTGGTAAATATAAGAACCATCCCGAAGTTTGTCATATGCAAGGTGTAAGTGACATGTATTGCCAAACGACCATTTCATGAACATCCGCGAACTTCCCACATTAACACTGTTTTCCGCTAGTAGTATTAGTATTAATATCAGGCCTCTTATTGACAGCACCAGAGGGTTTAGGTGCCACATAATATTATGTTTACAATTAATACTCTACATCCCTAAATGCGCGTATTATATTACAAAATACAGCTGACAGCACCAATACAAACACAGATCATCTCGACAATACTGAGTTCACTAGAAATCACTGTGCTTTTGGGGCCAGCGGAGTAGAATACATAACAGGGTAAAGTAGCCTACGGTATTCTCCGATTATTTGTACCACTCCGCCTCCATTGATCTGCTGGCAATGCATTGTGGGAGTACTTACTGTCGGCGCCGACTGTTGCAATGACGCCGAGAAGAAGAACGGCCGTCACAGCCCCTGACCTGACACAACGCAAGGAAACACGGGTGTGTGAACTTTATACAATCTCCGAACGCACGGATGTTCACACATAGCACATAGACACCACACACACACACGCACATGCACCAATAAGCTTGCGCGCAAGTACGCATGCTCGTACATACACACACACGCGCGCGCGCGCGCACACACACACACACACACACACACACACACACACACACTCACACTCACACACACACACACACACACACACACACACACACACACACACACACACACAGCACTGATAATTTAACACGCAATCTAATCGTCGTCGAACATCTTCGGGTGCGTTAGCGTGTGAACATTGTGAGAACGTGTGTGTCTGTCCGAGTATTGTGATTGTGTGCGTGTATTATACACCTGCGCTATAAGATAGCGCAACGCCAGTGAACCGTACAATCGGTTAGTGCATCAACAAACCAGCTTGCAACGCAATAAACAATTAGCAAAGCACTTTGGTGAAGTTAGGCATTTCCGCTAGAAAGTGATTACTCGCAAAACAATATGATCTTACAATAAAGCAGATCTGGTAAATTATTACGCGAAATGTATATCGTCATAACAGTTAGTTATGAATGTTGTTTAAAAATTCAACTATGGATTAAGATATCAACGCATAGTTATGACGAACTCGTAGGAAGCAACACTTACATGTTTCTACGGTAGGTCTGTCGCTTGATCTTCACAAGCAGCCTGGCGTGGAACTTGCTTCGATATATATCTGCTGTCAGCGATGTCCAGTCTTTTATAGGTAAACGGGATGGGCATCGGTGTTCTAATTAACCAATCTACTAGCAATGTGTCATCACGTGATGTTTTGAAGGTGACATCCCTTAGGGCGGTGCCTCGCACTGCAAGGCGCCGTTAGGGTGGGACAAAGCAGGGTGGCGATGCGATCGAGTCGTGTCGTGTCGTTCCACCCTCGATGAATGACAATGAATATGCAAATGTATGAGCAGACACCGTCATTCGCTGCACCTAGTGGCTGGCAATCTGGGTGTAACTGGAGCGATCAAAGGCCGTTCGTTAATCGAGATCTACGAGGCGTGACGATGCGGTTGTGTCTATCTATCTGACACTAACAAATGACGTTAACCGTACACGCCTAAATGAATAACACGCATCTTGCCAACTGTAAGTTGTAGACTCTTAAACTGAGCATAGGCAACAAAACAAACTAAATATTATTATTACTTTCCTAATTGTGATTGATTTATATGTATATGTATTCAAGTGAGTGAGTGAGTGAGTGAATGAGTGAGTGAGTGAGGGAGTGAGTGAGTGAGTGAGTGAGTGAGTGAGTGAGTGAGTGAGTGAGTGAGTGAGTGAGTGAGTGAGTGAGTGAGTGAGTGAGTGAGAGATATAGAATACGGGTGACTAAAGGCCGGTTTACATTGCACGACAGCAACGACAAATCACGAGCAGGTCCGTTTACCCATAGCGCAGCAATCTTCGACGGCATATGCAAATTTGCGCTATCAACAAGCCCAGGGAACAACATGATTGAGCAAAAGACAGAGATTGACGCAGGACTCGCGCATACTTCTGATTGTGACGTAAATAAACCGCGACGTCATCGCCCTATCCGTGGCAGAATGCGTACTCACATTCCTTTTTCAGTGATCATAAGCTATCATCGAAAGTAGTGCGGTGGTTAAAAATTAATGTTACTGTTTTGTAATGAGAGCACGCCGTCTGTATACAAGATGGCGCGGTCCAAAGACAACCAGTTCTGTGATCCACTAGCTTTGTCGTTGCGATCGAGCAGTGTAAACGGGCCGTAAATGTGTTTTTAATTATATTGTGTGTGCGTGTGTGCGTGCGTGCGTGCGTACGTGCGTACGTGTGTACGTGCGTGTGTATGTGTGTTAATCAGTGCGTAATCGAGTGAGATGTAAGCGGTTAGACGAGTCAGTGAGCAGTCAAAACACGAACCAAAGTTTGATTAATTCAAGCAGAAAGTGAGTGAAAATGATCGATATAGGCCTATGTATAGAATATGCGAGCAGCTGAGTGGTGAGTGAATGATTGTATGTGTCAGAGACATTGTCAGTGAATAGGTGAGTGCTGGAAATACTCGATCATGCACACACCTGCGACATGTGTGGTATATGAGAGATCGTTTACGGCGAAAGACAACCTTTGTCTTTGCGTATCAAAACACCCCTATGTAGATCAGACGTCCTTGTAGATACCTGCGCATGTGCACTACTTAATTAACTAACTTCTGTCAAGTTAAGTTCACGCGGGTCAAGAACGAACAATGCAGTGTCCGCCTAACGCATTCATCTTGGTTTATGTCCTTATATTGTCACATTTTACGACGCATTGGTTAAGTGGGCAGGAAACTGACCAATTAATTGTGTATGCACATAAATAAACATTAGTGACCCTTTGATTTATATGTTAGACCCTCAACGCGATGGCTCTGCCAATGGTAGTGTAAAAACGACACATCTATTTCAAAATTTATTTCACAAAATATGTTGATTTAATTATACAAGTGTAGGAATTTGACATAATAGTCTACCTGTCGTTAAACTGGTGCAACTTACTGTGTAGTTGTTAACTATTTCGCGATCCAACTGACATGCGTTGACATTCAGGAGATCAAAGTGAATGATGGTTTTCACAGATTTGACTGGGGAGTGCCAATGAGGAATGATCGTTGTGAACCGTTCATAAAGAAAGAGCAACGTCTGTCTATTTATCTTCATTGCCGACTAATCTGTATGTGGGATGTCTTTCAATAGTAAATACCCCACAGCAGTATACACGTCAATGTGTACGTCATAGTGGTCAAACCATTTGGGTTTATTTATTAGATATTTGTCACACGCAAACACAAATCAGCAACACCCTTTCAAATAGCTGAAATGCGCATCCTCGGGTCTTAGCTAAACATTTCAAATTCTCCCAATAAAAATGTAAGGCTACCTTCTATCTACTACAATATGTTGGTTTATTTGAGCAAATTTCCTATGTAGATTTTGTGACATTACCGTACACATTTACACATTTATTTAATACCTGCCTAAGCATCACAACTACTTCAAAACATGGCACAGGGCCACGACAGAAGTGCTGCACGTATGTCATATTAAAAAATATTCGCACCCAATAGTTAAACTATTAACACATTGTACATGTTGGTAGGCCTTATAACTGCTCTGGATTCCTGAAGCTTAAAAGAGTTAAGGACGAAGCTGCAAGTCCTATGGTTTTCAAAAAGGAACGTTCAGTTAACGTTTGACACGAGTGTGTGTGTGTGTGTGTGTGTGTGTGTGCGTGCGTGCGTGTGTGTGTGTGTGTGTGTGTGTGTGTGTGTGTGTGTGTGTGTGTGTGTGTGTACGTGCGTTCGTGCGTATGTGAGTTTGTGTTCGGGGAGGGGCTGAATAGTTCTTCCGGCAATGATCAACACCTCAATGCTCTGGCTGCCCTTCAAAAAGCTCGATTTGCACGTAGCCAGGGCTTGACAAAAAATTCAACCTGAACCCATATTGCATCCTTTTCCAAAAAACATAGGGGCACTAATCATATATATATAATGTTGGAGCTCCGTCCCTTCCTAGGCTTTCCAGCTCCACTACACACTTTATTTCTTCATTCTTCTACTTCTCATTGTTTTCTCATTAACTAATACGTCACAGCCTGTTCAGATTACTCACTAAGATACTGGTCCATTTTGAGTGTTGCTGTATTTCAGGCGTGGCCGGCTTATTTTCGTGTCGGGCAAAGCGCCAACATATGCAATTATTGTATTCAGTCTTGGATATTTTGGTCGAACACTAATACTAGACGATTGTTGTGATATCTAACAGCGTTAACATATCAAAAGACATCCTGTTTGAGAGATTGCCGTACCACGGCCCAGGGCTACGCCTTTGAGTGAATGTCCCTATTAATAGCTTCTGTCAATGAAATACAGAGATTGTACTTTCCGAATTCATCTCGTTATCGCGAACAGTGTATTCAACTGCAGTAGGTTCAAATGGTGGCGGTACGAATCTCAAACATGTAATTTAAAAATCAAATATTTCCGTGACACGTGGAATATTTTATTATGGTAAGAGATTGAATACGCAGTGTCATAACGATAATGGTTTATCAAGCATATGAACAACTAAAACTTCTATACAACTACAACTACAAAATTTAATATATATATATATATATATATATATATATATATATATATATATTATATATATATATGTATATATATATATATATATATATATATATATACACATATATATATATATAATATATATATATATATATATATATATATATATATATATATATATATTATATATATATTAAATTTTGTAGTTGTAGTTGTATAGAAGTTTTAGTTGTATATATAGACAAAGAGAGAGAGAGAGAGGAGGAGGAAGACAGAGAAAGAGACAGACAGAAACAGAGGGAGACAGAGAGAGAAGCACACACATACATACACACATATACACACATACACACATACAAACATACACGCATACACACATACACCCATACACGCTTACACGCATGTGAGAGAAAGAGAAAGAGAGAGAGACAAAGAGAGAGAAAGAGAGAGAAAGAGAAAGCGAGTGTGTGTGATATGATAGAATCGCGTGCACAGCGAGAGTGAGAGGGAGGGATTGATGGGTGGATGGAGGGAGGGAGGGGGGGGGGGGAATAAAGAAACAAGAAATGTGTGTGTAATGTATGTATGTGTGTGTGTGTGTGTGTGTGTGTGTGTGTGTGTGTGTGTGTGTGTGTGTGTGTGTGTGTGTGTGTGGTGTGTATGTGTGTGTGTGT
>OZ024856.1:44666377-44763877 GCA_964017155.1 Oasisia sp. SBJ-2009
CACACACACACACACATACACACACACACACACACACACACACACACACACACACAAGCGAGTGCGCACGCACGCACGCAACACATGTTTCGACTGTGTCCATTTTTTAGTAACTGTTCGCAACATGGTGCTCCAGCGAAATAAACTCACTAAACCTGCGTTGTTTAGTAACTTAAGATGACACTCTATATTACACAATGAAGTTTCTCATGTCATTGTGTTACAATAATGTGTACACGTATATTACATGTTTCACAGAAACCTGGATAGCAAGAACACTAATAAAGAAGGTGGTAAGATTGTGAACTTACAGTAGGTACTTTTGAATATATTACCACGGTTCATGGTCTGTGGCGCAATTATTCCACGATTCCCACGAGGGACTGCGGCTTCCTGCGTGTGTCTGCTGGGCAGACACGCATCGCGCATTCGGCAGTGGTCAAACGACGCAACACCCGGGCACGCCAAACGATGTGGTTGGACCCGTTTTGCTACCAATCTGTAGTTCTACGTGTTTTTCAGCAGGTGCCATGTCGTCAACCACTGCTTCCATCGCTACTTGTAGCTGGAATGGCCGAGTCTTTCCAATGCCGTTATCACCGGAGCGTAAACCGCATTTGTGTTCACAATGGGTTCTGGTCAATGAGTCGTTGTAGGGTAGCCCCGGGGGTAGTTATAACAAAACACAAGACATTTCAAGATTGCAGGTGGATTTCTTAACCGATCGGAAGTTTTTTCATGCAAGTAATCAAGACATATTTTGTATAATTAGTTATATGAGGTGTCCTAAAATGTTACAATTTACCCCGATAAGGGCCAAGTTGTACCAGCGGGATAAATTGTAACACATATGTTGTAGAAATATAGAACACTACGCAATTGGTGCAATTTCTCTCTTTATGTATAATTTAGGCTATGCAAATAGCTTGCTTCTTAACAATTACCATATCAACCATGATATACAATCACAGTTTAGTAAATTTGGTAGACATTTACCTTTCAAAAATTGCATTTAACAAAACCGTTTTCATGACCAAAAACACACAATAATGCCACCATTTCAAGTACAATGACCTGTAGAGTATAATTTGTAACTGCTTAGGCAAACATTCCCATATGTAAAAACAGTGATTTGATTGAACATTTATTGTGAATATGCAAACCTATGTAGACATGCCATAGTTACTGACATACATGCTGTGAAATTCGCACAGATGACACAAATACTACAAACACATGGAAACACAAGGACAAACACACAGCAAATGCGTTTCGTTAGGAATCCAAACTCAAACAAGTGCGCGTCACCAAAATGTCTTAATTTAACAATGGTGGCACATCTACTTCATTTATTTAAAAAATGGCCTCGTCACATATTTTTTAAAGCTTATTCCCCCCCCCCGTCAGAATGAGGCGAGGTGTGTAGCTGTTACCTGCTATGTAAAGGGTGAAATGATGGATAAACAGTCGACGTTTTGTTGAAAGCTGTGAACGTCATAAAGTTACTACAGCCCTGCAAACTATGTGAAAGAATAATGTATCTCCCCATAACGAGATAAAACATGAAGCTGTCAACGAAGATACACATTTACTGCTCACTCAACTTGCCACACAGTGCATACACTAGAATGACGACTACGTCAACCGCACATCAGAAAGATACCGCCCATCAGAAAAAAGAACCCACCAGAGAAGCGCATCAACTCCTATTCAACCCAAGTGTCCACACAGCTGGGCACGTCACGGATGGCGATGCTTGTCGTGTGACAAGCCACGTGTTCTATACCGAAGTGGATCCCGGATCAACTACCACATTTCATTGGAAAAAATGGGTTGGGGCTTTCATTTACCGGGGAGGCGGATCCGCTTACAGTTTCACAACGGCCACGAGGTCATCCACCGCTAGCCGTGCTAGCGGATGCGTCTGTTGCCGATGTATACCGTCATAGCATTTCATGTTTGATGAAACATATTTACATATCTAATAATTTCATATACACTGTATATGGTTGACTAAAAAAGTATTAGTTAGAAGCTAAAAACGTGTGTGTGTGTGTGTGTGTGTGTGCGTGTGCGTGTGCGTGTGCGTGTGCGTGTGCGTGTGCGTGTGCGTGTGCGTGTGCGTGTGCGTGTGCGTGTGCGTATACTATGTTTTTAGCTTCTTGTATATTCCTTCAAACAACAGTATGTGTATATCGTGTTGAGATGGTCGTAAACGGTAATGTTTGTTGAATGTTGTTTGAATAAATCATATTGAAGTTAAGTACCCAAGATCATGGAACTGCTTATCAAATTATGCTGCCATCTAGCGGACTATGTTGACTGACGCACACCGGATAGGGATTTGTGCTATGTGTCGTGTTTAGTGATCATACTAAGTGGGGTTAATAAAGTTAGTTTATCCATTGTGGTTCGCTCGTTCACAAACACATGGCACCACAAGTGTCCGAGATGTGACCGTTCAGGGGCGGCTGCCTGTCACGTAAAACGCGGTTCAGAACGTCGTTCTACTTCCACTCGACTCGTGCATGGCAACGGTTAGCGCCTCTATTTTCGGCCTAGTCTCGCTTAACCGACTGTCGGTGCAGCCTAACTATGCCGAGAAGACAGTCTGGCGACTTTACCGGCTTTTGGATATAGGGCGTGTAAGTCTCGCGCGCGAAAACGAGTCTGGGGGCAGTTGGGGACAGGAAATCCATATTCTCCATGTTAACATATAGGACTTTGTTTTGTTTTTGTTTGTAATATTCTAGCTGTCCCCAAATAGCGTGTTTCAATTAAATTGTCCGAAGGATTATTACAAGCAGAAGCAATCGAACACTTTGCCGGTGACAATGATCACGGAAATCATGAATTTTAATCGATTATTATGGTGGTTGCCATGGCATTAGCGGCAAGTATTTGTGTTTGGCGATCTTGACTAATAATGAAGAGTGCCATTTTTCGCGCTGTACAACATGTTTGGAGCAAACGTATACATGTGTTATGGTTATGTGCATTTAGACAACTTGTCAGATATAAGGGCTTATCGAAACCACAACGTATAGCAAGGTAAAATGCAAATCCCGTAAATATAAAGATAAATACGGCCTAAAATTGTGTTTATTATCTGCACTTCGTAAATCGTTATATGTTTATGATAGTGTGGTAAACTCAATATTAAATCAGGCATATAAGATAAGAAAGGTATAATACAAGATATTTAAGACCTGATTTTCCTAGTATTCATCAGTCGGAAGCTACAACTGTCATCCATCGTTCGAAAATTATTCTTGTGTGCAGTCCCCAATCAGCTCCAGTCGCGCAGAGTCTCGCCATGTATCGTGACCCACTTAAAGGCCCTATTACCCGTGTGGGCTAAACAATGCAGCCACCTCACGGATACTGCCATTACTGGTTAATCCTGCCGTAATTCCTATTCTATAAACAACTGCAAATGTAATTATATTTGTGTTAATATGAGTTTAATTTTAAATATTTTTTATAATACAGCATTATCTGATAAAATGTTATTTCAAATTGGACCGGAGAACCAATCAACGTCTCTAACCTAATCTGGGGTAAAGGTCGCCCTGGCGATTACATCGGCAGCCCAGGCGGAATTGAGGGGCTGAAAAGTGCTGCCACCTCACGAAGTCTGGTTAATCGAGGCTACTTTCGGCCCGCAGCTTAGGTAGTGGTTTCTTGCTAACCACCCACGCACAAGTTCCCATTGTGGTTGCTCTTATGTAGAATAACGTTTGTGGTTAGTGTTAGGTTAGTTTTTTAAAGGGTATCTTTATTAATTTTGTATTTGAAATTCGGCCTGACAGTCATTCAGAACCTCTACCACATTCAGGGATAAGGCCGCCCTGGCGGTCACTAACGCGTAGCAGTTCCCAGTCCGTAGTATGATTATTGGTACGGATTATAGCGCAGGAAGTAAAGTGATCTGCGTTTGCTCTGGAAATGCGACTACGAAAATGGTTTGCATAGTTTTGATTTGAGACATACAACTTGCAGCAATGTTGTTAATGTCCCTTGCACAAGTTGTCCAAAATATCTGAAAAAAAAGATTTACTCAATATGAGGTCCAGTGATATACTCACAATTATTTACTAGGTCTAGGCCTAGCCCTAGGGCAAAACCGACATGGCAACGATGAAGCAGAAACCGGACGACTAGCTGAGATAAAGAATACGAATACGTTTGTTTCCTGCACTTGCCTTATCAATGACGAACTGCGGACAGTTACCAACATTGGTTTTGCCTCTGTCAACATTGCCTTAGCCTTAGAGCCTAAGCCTAGTCCAATATGTAAACCATGAGCCTCGCCTTCATATCGATTATAAATTAAATGTGCTCTGCACGTGCCTTCACATATAAACAACAACTTCGAACATGCGCAAAGCGAATCTCCCTTGCGTTTGCTAGTTCACAAAAAAAACTATTTCTTTTACTCGACAACTTGGTGGCGCGTGTGTGGCGTGTGCGTGCCGTTCTCCGATTGGCTGTTTACCTCACTCGTTGCTGACATGGTCGAACCGGTGAGGCGTAGTTTCTTTGCGTGCTGTTCTTTTTTGAAATGTTACCAACATTAGTCATATTAGCTTGGTTTGACGATGTAATTATGTTTCGTTAACTGTTTTCGCAAAGATGAGTAATTGTTTTTTTTAAATATTGCATTTATCATTATCTACTTGTTTCAATTAATTTACGTTGCAATATTTTATTTTAGACCAATACTATAGTAAGACTTTTAAGACCATAATTATTATGAAATCTAGCAAAATAAATGTAATGATGCAGAGGTCGAGTAAGTGACTAAACATACATATATGTATACATACATAATTTTTATAAATTGTGATAAGATAACATTTATTATTGTAATACCACTGATTTCCCCAGTCAATCGGGAAATGTCATTTTTCGCGCGCTGTTGAGATCACGTGTTGTTTATCGGATTACTGCTGCTGAGATTGGGAGCGCGTCACTGGTCGCGTCAAGTCAGTGATAGTTGATACATTACAAACCACACGTGAAATGACACATTGTAATTCATTGTTATGTCGACACAAAACGGATTATGCAGTCGTGTGCGTTGTTTGCATCGTATGTTATGCGATACGTTCATATACTTATAATGAATCACAGTCACAGTATGAATGAAAAAGGACGTTAGTCATGACAATTAAAATGCTTTAAAAAAGCCTTTATTGTCTTTAAATATTATTACATGTACTTGTTGAAGTACTATAGTTATGACACGCATAGCCAAAGACTAAATCCATCTATATTTAATTTTATAATCAGTCTGACTGAAGATGGTGTTAATCAACTTGCTGCACATTAAAGGGAATAACAACAAGGCATTATTGATTATATAAATTTCTTTTGTTGCATGAAGTATACTATTATATGTGACATTTGAGTGTGTTTAAAAAATACATAAAAATATCTATATGTTTAAAATGTTATATTAAATACGGCATCCCCGCAGATCCCGCGGAATTTTCAGATTTAATGAACTAAGCGTTTTACCAACTATGACGTCACATCCCAGCATCCGTAAAAGCGCGGCAAAATTATGCATGTTTCAAAAAGCCCACTAACATTTCTAACAGTGTGTACTATTACATCCTTATATGTATAGTCATACCCACCAAGCAACAACAACAACAAATGAATTAGAAATTCCACACTTTATGCAATGCTAGTGGTTTTTTGAAACATGCATATTTTTGCCGCGCTTATACGGATGCTGGGATGTGACGTCATAGTTTAGTTAGTAAAAACGCTTAGTTCATTAAATTTGAAAATTCTGCCGGATCTGCGGGTATGCGTATTTAATATAACATTTTAAACATACAGATATTTTATGTATTTTTAAACACACACAAATGTTACATATAATAGTATACTTCATGTATATGCAACAAAAGAAATTTTTATAATGCCTTGCTGTTATTCCCTTTAACTACAAATCTATTTTGCCGCGCTTTTACGGATGCTGGGATGACGTCATAGTTGGTAAAACGCTTAGCTAATTAAATCTGAAAATTCCGCGGGATCTGCGGGCTAGCCGTGTTTAATATAACATTCTAAACATATAGATATTTTTTATGTATTTTTTAAACACACTAAAATGTTATATATAATAGTATACTTCATTTATATGCAACAAAAGAAATTTATATAATGCCTTGTTGTTATTCCCTTTAATCTCCACATTACATCCCGACAGGGGCGTCATGGTAGAGTTGTCTCGCGAATCTGCGACCTAAAACTGTGACCCGTCTGGCCGCCATTGCTCTAGACAAGTGTAGTGACATCAAAAACTAGAATTCCCCAAGAATGTTTGGAAGCGTTATGCAAATTAATGTTCGACCTATTTTGATGCTCACGTGAACCAGTTAAAGATCGATCTACGTCACCACGAAATTCCAGTTTTTTTCCCGATGGACGCTAGCGAGGTGAGTTTACTTTTACCTCGTTAAAACTCGTTTAGAAGTACCATTACTATTTCACGGTGCACTTGTCACAGAGTTTCGATGTATATCTACGTTAAAATGGTATAGTCATGTTATCTATATGGATATGCATGCAAGAATGTAATTGATCGTTACAAACAGGCATGTTACTGTTTGGAGTTGAAAGTTGAACAGTGAACTTTATTAGCGGCGCGCGCTGTGCCTGTGCTGCGGTGCGCGGTGTTCGCGGCACGTACGCCACGCGTTGCATTACCTTACCTTAGGTAGTTAGGATACCTTAGGACGGTTCTGATCGTAGGATTCTGTATTCCTCTGTGATCAGCTCTTCGTTTTCATTATCTATTAATATTAAACCGCGTGTTCCGGTTCTATTGTTAGTAATTCTTAACGGTGCTTCGAAGTCATATACAAAATCCTGGTTATACCAACATTTGTCTGGTCGTGTTTTAAATGAATTTAGAGATTTTGCTGTTACCACTGTGTCAGGGAGACTATTCCATGGTTCGGTAATTCGAATTGGAAATAATTTTTTTCTTACGTTTAGTTTGGCTCTTTGTGTGAATAGTTTTATAGAATGTCCTCTGTTTCCTGTTCTTTGTGATGTCTCATTGTTTTTCAACAGATTTGGTACAGATTCGTGGTCATAAATGTTGTGTTTTATTTTATAGACTTCTACCATTAGTCCAGGCTCTGCCATATAGGCCCGTACAAATTTCGAGGTAAACGCAGTTTTTCTTTTGATTTGTATTCTACATACCATGTCTTTCAACAATCCAGAAGGTGCTTTTTGAAAATCCGTGGCATAAGGTCACTGGAGCGTGACATCCAAAATGGCCGTCGCTTTGGATCTAGAAGGGCTAGATAGCCAAACTTGGTATCAATTCCGTCTAAAATTGACATTCCCGACACGCTTGACCTATCCATTTTACGATTTGACGCAATATTTGATGATAAATCCAACATGGCCGCTCATCCACGACGACTGTCGACTGCAGAAACACAATAAGCCGTAACTCTCGATCGAAATGAGCTAGAAACTGGATTTTTATGTCCGTCTCGATGATTGTGATTATTCCCAATCAAATACATATTATTTCGTTACCTTTCAGGTTGATCATATAGGTCAAAGGTCAAGTTAATGGGTTAAAATCAACATTTTCAAAGCATATCTGGTCACAAAACGGGATATAACTGGTATATACATGAGCCAGATGTCGTATCTCAGTTGCTACCATCATAGTTCTGCTGAGATAAAGTCAAATTGATGAGATTATGTTAACTTTTAAAGGTTCTAAGCGCTATGTCAAGGTCATAAGGTCGCTCATCCCTTCATGAAGCCCGCAATACTGCGCAGTTGATTTACTTGATGATTTGTATTTGTCTTCCCTATGTGCCCCATGGAGGCTTACGTCCATGTGATGGCATTGATCACCATTGCATATGTTCTTTTGATATGTGGGGGGTTCCCGCCAACCCGCCCAAACCCTGTGACAGATTATACCATTGCGAGAAAGGTCATAATGTCCGCATGCAGCTGTATCAGACGGTGATGCCCGTTTTGTGAGATGATGGCGTGTTTCACACGGTTGCAGATATTCTGAGTCAGTCACATTGGTGGTGGACATCTATGGCATGTTTGGAGTGTTTCACTATGCGAAGATTCTACTACGATGCATTGGTTGCTACATCAGAGGTTTAGCATTCAACATTCTAATGGCCACAGGCACAAAACTCCTGCTATAGCGAGATGTTTTACATTTTATACAATTTGTAAATGACAATTTTTCATCTAAGATAACACCGAGGTACTTGAAAGAATCAACTTGTTCCACAGGTTCACCGTTGATGACTATTGACAGTTCTATTTCGACGGAAGTCAATGCACATTTCTTTGGTTTTGGAAACATTCAGATATAGAAAATTGTTACTGCACCAACTCGAGAAACGTACCACTGAAGAAACATATGACTGGTATGAGACAAAATCACTCAAAAGAGCGAGCATGGCTGTATCATCAGAAAACCTCACATATTGGGTAGATGGATTCACACTCCGACAGTCATTTGTATACATATATTGCTGATGATTTTCAAGGTGACTAATACACCTGCAGGTGCTTATGGGCGGGAAGAATACCGAAGTAGCCCGTTCCACATGTATTTTCACTCATACAGCCCTTGCTTATCAAGTACAACACTTTCCCGATTGAGTATCAAGCTAAGTTTGATATGGCTGCATTCAACATAAACATCAAGAATATGTTCAACCTATTCATGTATATCACCATTTCAGATCAGGAGAGATGGCGGTGACCAATACATGTATCCTGCATGTAAATATGTTGCGGTAGTTATTCAGGAGTTCGATGGAGTCAATTGCTAGGGGTCGTTCTACGTTAGGAAAACGTAGTTGTTAGAGGCGGAAGCCTCAGAACCCTATATGTGTGACAGCTTCAACGACGTCGAATTAGATATAAAGTTGGAGCAGTCCATCCAGCGGGCATCAGAGAGCCAGACACTAATGTTCGCAGTTGTAGCGGAGTTTGAGCTGATCTCCCATGAGATTCTGATCATACAGAACAACTGCCGTAAGCTCACAGATGAGCGGATGATGGAGTATCATAAGACCATCATATACCAGGAACTCAAGAGCATCACGGCCGTTATTTTTGATGGCAACGTCTCCCGTCTTCTTGACTTTGTGCGAGCTGTAGCAAATCCCTTTATTATCAAAGCCTCTGGCGTCAGATTGCATAACTTCGCTTACCGAACATTTAATCAATGCTGAAATAATGGATGTGTTCGAGAATGGAGAAAAGACACAGATGAGAGAGCTGATTTTGAAGACAAAGAAGCTTGCAGTAACAATACACAGGTGTAACCTGCAGAAGTGTGATACTGTCGGTAATTGACACCAAATATAATAGAGCATCCTACACAACCATACCTAAACTGTGTGGATCTGCCGAGCGGGACATTGAGATCGCCCGGGTACGTGGAATAATTCTCGCGGAAGTCTTTTCGCATGACGACCACCTCCTCAACAGCCACCTATTTGATGGCGAGTTTACCTCTGTCACACGTGGCTCAATTGGAGGCATATTTCATCGATGATGTTGGTGTTGGGAGTGAACATAATTATAACGTAGTTCTGTAGTGTCTGACGATACACAATAATACAACTACTGGAGACCTATCTCATGAAGGGTTGAAACAGTGACCCTGCCGGAATTTATGCCAATGGTTAGGCAGTACGCCAACCAATCATGCTTCGACCATTTCGGTCGAGTTGTAAACAAAGTCCTGTCAGTCGGATAGTTGTATCTTCATCTTGTGAAGCCCTTCAGGTTATTTGTGATAGCTACATTGATGAGTCATGGTGTTAGCAATATAGTCTCAAGAGAGCTCTATCCCTGATGAGTCCACAACGCAGATCGATAAATGTTGGGTATCATCGGAGAGAAAAAGAAAAAGGATCAGTTGCTGCAACTTATTCAGAAAATAGTGGTTGGTCAGTCTTTCTGTAGTATCGATTGTGTTGAGTGTCACGGTAGTAAACCAAGAACAAGTTCCAGCTCCCCTCCATAGTAGAGAGTAGACAGCCAATAGTGATTTTCCAGAGCCTGAAAGATGCAGATGAAAGGATCGTGCCTCATGCCATCTGGGCAGTCCAACATGGGTGCCAACGTTTAGTCGTTATGTTAAATGATACAGACATAGACATGCGCCTACTGCATTTCACCCATACGCTAATCCGTGATAATTTAAAAAACCTCTAGGTCAAGTTTGGGACAAGTGAGAAGAGAGAGAGAGAGAGAGAGAGAGAGAGAGAGAGAGAGAGAGACCGCCTTCCCCTACATCGCGAGTGGGCGAGCATCGCGGCCTTGTGGGCAAGCATCGCGGTCTTGTTCTGGAGAAGGTTCACGCATTCACTGGAAAATATGTCACCAGCAGAATTGGCACCAAGCATGCATTGATGCATTGCAATCGCAATGTATATCTGAGTTTGTCGATAGAGCAGAGCTACCGGAAACGGTGAACGCGCAAGTGGAAGAGTACCTTTTGCTGGGCTGGGCGGGTGCAAGATGTAAGCCATCGGCAAAGAAGTTGTTATCAATTGCATCTCCAGGTCCACACCAGTGTCTCTGTCCCCATTGCCATAACCAAAATGCCCCCGCATCGAGTGTTGTGCGTAGACACATCACCAGAGTATTATATTGTTTTTCAAGGGGTTATAGCCAGTGAAGGAAGGCGCCTAAAGATTTGTCAGAGTGAGTGGGAAAGTGACGGAGGCACCCTCAAACCGTTGACACGTCATAGCTCCCTGTCTACTAATATGCTATCCATGTGCAAATGTGGTAATATGCAGTGCCCGTGCAGGAAATGTGTGGTGATGTGTGTCATTTATTGCCACAAATCACGAGTTCGAAATTGTCAGAATCGTTGTTAGCTAAAAGTGTGATGGAAAGTTTGTTGTACGTGTATACATGCTAGCTAGATATATAGTACATTAATATTACAGGTGCTTAATGTTATAAATTACTTGAAAGGTTACAATAGTTTGTGTTTGTCATAATATGTTAAAATAAACAGTGTGACCTATGTCAGATATCATGAATTGACCATCACTTTCAATTCTTGGTTTTCTATATTAAAAGGAGGACACGATTTATGCATATGTTTAGGCACATTTGACCTTGACAGAGCGTATACAACCTCTAAAAGTTAATATAATCTGATCAATTTGACTTTATCTCAGCAGAGCTATGGTGATAGCAACTGAGATGCGACCTCTGGCTCATGTATATACCAGTTATATCCTGTTTTGTGACCAGATATGCTTTTAATATGTTGATTTTTACCCATTAACATGACCTTTGACCCATATGGTCAACCTGAAAGATCATGAAATAATATGTATTTGATTGGGAATAATAACAATCGTCGAGAGGGACATAAAAATCCAGTTTCTAGCTCATTTCGATCGAGAGTTACGGCTTATTGTGTTTCTGCAGTCGACAGTCGTCGTGGATGAGCGGCCATGTCGGATTTATCATCAAATGTGGCGTCAAATCGTAAAATGGATAGGTCAGGCGTGTCGGGAATGTCCATTTTAGGCGGAATTGATACCAAATTTGGCTGTCTAGCCCTTCTAGATCCAAAGTTATAGATAAAAGCCTGGTCAGCGGCGGCCATTTTGGATTTCACGCTCCAGTGACCTTATGCCACGGTTTTCAAAAAGCACCTCCTGGATTGTTGAAAGGCATGGTATGTAGAATGCAAATCTAAAGAAAAACTGCGTTTACCTCGAAATGTTTACGGGCCTATATGGCAGAGCCAGGACTACATGTCTCCTCTTAATCTTCGATATGCTAATGTAGGTAGTTTAAGCAATTTGAGTCTTTCTATATGATAGGTCCCTCATACCTGGTAATTCTTTAGTGGCTCTTTTCTGAATATTTTCTAAGGCAATTTTGTGTTTAATCTTATATGGGTGTCATACTGCCATAGCCTAGTCTAGGTGTGATCTAACCATTGTTTTGTAGAGTAGCAAAAAAGTATGTTTATCTAGAAATTGGAAGTTTCTTCTAATTATTTTGGTCATTTTAGTTGCCTTGTTTACCACTTGGCTTATGTGTTGATTAAATGTGAGTTTTGAGTCAAAGGTTACCCCTAGGTCTTTTTCTTTATCATGTGTGTCTATTGTTTTTGTGACATTGTTCATTGTTGTGTAGTATTGATTTTAACCTACATTATGTTTTCCAATTTCCATATGTGTACATTTATCTGGGTGTAGTGTGAGCATCCAATCATGTCTCCATTTTTCTATGGTGGCTATGTCCTGTTGTAGTATATCTTGGTCATTCGTATTTATTATGGGTCTAATTATTTTAATATCATTAGCAAATAGAAATGTGTCGGATTGAGTAAGGTCTGGTAAGTCGTTTATGTATAATACAAAGAGTAGAGGTCCTAGGACTGTTTCCTGTGGTATTCCAGATGTCACATCATGCCAATTCGACTCTTCCATTTACTGCCACTTTTTGTCTTCTGTTAGAGATGAAAGCCTCTATCCAGTTTGCTATTTCTTTACTAATATTTAGACTGTTTAATTTACTTATTAGTCTTTTGTGTGGTACAGTGTCGAAGGCCTTTTTAAAGTCCATGTATATAACATATGTGTGGTGTCCTCTGTCTATTTCATAGGTCCAGGTATCTAATATTGTTATTAGTTGTAAGACTGTAGATCTGCCAGAAATAAAGCCACACTGTTTTGGACTGAAAATACCATTTGTTTCATATAACTGGTAATATGTTTTCTGATTATTTTTTTCCATGCATTTGCAGACTATGCTTGTTAGACTTATTGGACGGTAATTACTGGCTAGTTTTTTATTTCCATTTTTGCAGATTGCTGATATCTTTGTATCCTTCCAGTCATGAGGAATACAGGATGTTTTTACTGATGTTTCAAATATTTTACACAGAGGGTGACAAATTATATCTGACAGCTCCATTAGTAGCCTAGTGCTTATTTCGTCAGAACCAGGTGATTTACTAATGTTAAGTTCTTTTATAATTTATAATATTGTGTTTTCAGTTATAGTTAATTTATCCATTTCTGTTTTGTTGTTAACTGTGGGCATAGTTGGAATATACCCTACCTTGGCTGTTCTGTAGTAAAGACACTAGAGAAGAAGATTTTCTTCATCTATTGTTGTTGTTTGTGATTTTGAATCTATGTAATATGTGTTTAATTCACCGATTCCTTGCTTGATTGTAGTTTAGAATTTGTAGTATCTCCAGAATACTTTTGGGTTTTTCTTTGTCTGGTTTGCTAAGTTTCGTTCAAACTCCTTTCGGAGCTTTCTTGTTATTGCTCTGAGTTTTGTTTTACTTTTGCAGTATTTTAGATATTTTGTCCCATTCCTGGTCTCCATGTATCTTGTCCATAGTCTGTTTTTACGTCTGATTAGTTTTCTGGTGTTAGCGTTTAATGGAAAGTTTCCCTTTCTATTACTTCAGACTTTTGAGTCACATTTTCTTTTATCTTCTAATGTATGTAATATTGTTTTAAGGATCCCCCATTGATAATTTACATTGTCCTTACAAAGTCTGAATTCATCTTCCCAGTTTATGTGTGCGAGGTTGGTCCTCATTTCATCATAATTAGCCATGTTGAAAGCTTTCTCTTTTTTGTATAATTGTTCATGGTGACATTGCAGAGAATGTTAAATCTGATGACACTGTGATCACTTTTACCCAAAAGGCTAAAGTAATTAATTTCACCTATATTGTCTTCCGCATTTGATAAGGTTAGATCTAAGAGATTTGACTTATTTGTTCCTCTTCCTCTAGTTTTTTTTAACATGTTGGAACATAAAGTTGTCCCTGAGGCATTCGATGAATTTAAAAGATATATTATTTGAGTTTTCTGATTTGGTTGTCCAAAGATCCCAGTTTATGTCTGGTAGATTGTAATCACCTGTGAGTACAATAATGTGTATAATTAAGTTTGGACACTGACCCAATCATATTTAGGAGTTCAGTGTTGTTTTCCTCTGTCCCCCATCACTTCTATACAAACATCCAAATAGTAGTTTTGTTTTGGTTTTAAGTTTGACATCTATAAATAAGCATTCTTTGAAAGTTGTGAGAATATTTATTTGTTCTGCCTGTAGGGTGCTAATTGTATACATTATGATACCTCTACCTTCACTAGAATCAATGTTTTTGGTGAACTTTTATGGCAAATTCTGGGATTGTTACATTGCATTTTGGGTTTTTGGGTTTTACCTCGTTTATAGCAATTATGTGGGGTTTTAATTCTTCAATTCTTCTTTCAAATTCATTCAATTTATTTCTTAGTTGATCTGCATTTGTATAGAAACACAGAATATTATTCACATCAGAATTTGCATTTATTGTGTTGATCTTTCTGTCTGCATGTTTTTGCGGGTGTGTAGTGTTTATTGTGTTTTCCTTATCTTTCTTATTTTTCTTTCCCATGGTGGACCCCTGACTCTGTATATGTAATGTTATGTATTCCCACGATTGCTGAACTGCTTCCTGCCTCTTTGCTTCTTCAAATAGTTTTTTGATTCCTCTCTTTCTTGTTTTGTTTTGTCATGGTCTATTTTGATGTTTCCAAATTTGTCATTGTTTTTCAGTCGGTGGAAATTTCTCAGAATAGATCGTTTATTGTCAGTGTTTGGAAATTTGATCAGAACTGGTCTGGGATTGCTTGTATCTTCGCTTAATTTTCCAAGTCTACGATTTCCATGTGCATGATGTCTGTTTCTGTGAAGTTGTTGTATATTTCTGTGCATAATTCCAGGATTTGTTGTTCGTCGTGTTGCTGTTTTGTGGTTTTTAGCTGGGATGTTGATTCAATAAGGTTGAAGATGATCACATTGTTGATTCTTTTTTCTCTTTCTTTAGCTTATAGGTTTTGCTCTTTGACTTGGTTTTGGATGACTTTTTTGACTTCGTTAGACATAATTTTACTGTCTGTCTGGGCTGATGTACTCTTTTCTAATTTAGCTGCTGCGAGTAGTTCATTGACACGTTTTTCATCCACTTTGTTATTTAATTCTTTTTCTAGGTGTGTAATCCTTTCTTCAAATTTGTTCAGTAAAATTTTGCATCTTTCCTCACAGCTTTTGTCATTCTTGATGTTTTTCATGACTGATTTTCACAAGGTGGGCAAAACCAATGGATTTCTGCTTTGGCTGTCATCAATTTATATTCTTTGTCATTAAAGCTAACACATTCTATACAAAAATGTTCATCGCAGTACTCACATTCGAGTAATTTCTAGTTTTTGTCCCTTGAATTTTTGTTTACAGGTAGTGCATTTCCAACATTTTTCTTCAATTATCGTCCCTTCAAATTCTGTTTTAGTTTTGTTCTAGATTTTGTTTCTCCAATAGTTGGTTGAACTTTAGGTATGTACGGATTTAAATATTTTTATTTATTATGTTTATATATAGAAATGTATATTATTTAGTTGGTGCAAGGGGCCAAGGCAGTGCTGGGGGAGAAAGATTTAAGTTTGAAAGGTGGAAACCCAGGGCGACGCTGGGTTTGTATTGGGGTGCCTAGGTGTAGAAGCCACGTTAGTATAAAATAAAAGATGTGGAGGATGTCTTCACAATTTTTGTTATTCTAATTTTAAACTGGTTATGTTATTATTCTAAATTTAGCTAATTTAATTTAACTAAGTTATGTTATTTGTCTAATTGATGATTAGATTTGATATGACATTTGACATTTTACTGTGCTTAATCTCAGGTTTGTATGTTGGCTGTTGCACAGGGTGTTTTATTTTTGTTTACTTGTTGGTAGTGGCGGGAAATACATTTAATTCGAGGTTTAGTTACAAGGTGACTAATCTTTAGGGTAGGAACTTCTAAATTTATGTACAGTTTACAATTAGTTTACAAACTACTGAAGTTTAAATATTTGTGTTATTTAGTTAGATTTCTTTGATTCAGAAGGAATTTTGTGGAGCTGGTTTCTACGTACGCGTTCAGAACCGAAACCGGAAGTAGAATTACGACGTTCGACCGGTGCGCTGTGCAAATAAAGATAACTATACATAACATATCCGGTTGAAGTTTAAACGGTTAAGTAACTGTAACATATAAATCATATCTTAATACTGATTTACATATGTTGCGCCAGGTCTTGGAATGTGAGCGTAGACCGAAACCGTCCAAAATTCGTATGTTTGATTCGTAGTGCGAACGTAGTGTAGTTGAAGTTGTCAGTTGAATGTAGTAGCTTTTGTAGATCACGCCGTTTCCTACAATTCAAAATAGACACAATCAAAACTGTTTGCGCTTTAATCGCGATGTGTTTTGTTCGAACAAATATTAGTAGATATGTACTTGTTGTATGATAATATTATTTTTCAAATAGGCATAGATGAATATATTACTTTCACGGCTTAAAGGCTGTGTAATCTTTGAATGTTTCGACCAGACCTGGAACCCAGGCTGGGTTTTACATTACCGATAATGAAAAGATAACATCACCACTTTCATAAGTATTTGCACAAACGTGTTATGTGTACATTTAATGTAGCATTTAATATGGTGGTGTTGCTTTCTTTTCTGTTGTATCAGGATATAATTACGTTTTAGCAAAACCAACATTTTATTAAATATAATGACTTTTGTGTTTGTGTTGTCAAATCACAAGAGAACGACGTTACAAACTACGCATATGTATTCCTCCAGTCTGGCCTTGAGCATACACCACGGTACTCTGGCTCCAGCCTACGGAACATATAAAATAGTAACTCTGCTCCAGCCAACAGAACCGGTACATTACAATGATAAACGCCTACGCTATAGCGGTTGTACATTTTTTTTTAAATGCATGTTTTTTCGATCACTACTTGTAGTACAAGAGCACAAAATGTATCTTATATTAATGTAATTGCTTTATTTAAAAATACACAGTTTTATACACAAGTGGCACTGTATTATTTTTATCAGATGCATACATTAATCAATTTTCTATATTTCATGTGGATTTGAAGTATTCTGCTACAAACAGTTGAAGAGTAATAGTACATCCATGATATCAGTGTGCGTGGCGAAAACTGCTGCATACTGAACAAGAAATGCTGGAAAAAGATTCTACGTGATTAGTTAACATTGACTGACCATGCCATCGAGAATGTCCATCACACCAGAGAACCATCGAATGATAAACCATGCAATGAGCATTGACGCACATAACGTGCTAGGAGTTATGCCACTGTGGGCTGACATCTACACTGAATCTGTCCGGTGCTCTTCACTTCCGCTTCAATACTTCATCAAATAGTGAACTGACTAACTAACCAGTGGAATCCTGAATCCTATGAATAGCGATACATACTGATATGTACTAGACACTTAAGATGTTCTATGAACATTAATATACCTGGTTTGACACGGTGATCCTAAAAATCCTGCGCTTAGTCGACACTGTAATCAGTTCTTCCTTTCAACTCTCATTATACATCTGTGTGTGATGAAGCTGACTAATTGTACTTACGTTTCTCTTGTTTTCCGTGTATGTGAGTTTTCCACATTTTAACGCAAGCAACATGCAACGCAACTCACAGCTGGCTGCCATGTTAAAATTGTCTGCCCACAGCAGGGTGTAAAACAAGATGGCTGTCTACACAGGAAAGAATTAATGGTTCACGCTCTGAGGTGCATGGTCTATATGAATATAAATGGTCCATTATAAAAAAAATGTACAGTGTATGTGGACTTTTACAATAATCAGTTCGTGACTAGCACTCAATAATGTTATTCGGTCATGTAGAAACATATAGGTCATCTGTCAGCATAAGTCAATGATCACGGTCACGCCAAAGTCATATCCAGGTCACGTGATATGGGGGTCAACAATTCTGGTTAACATTTGATCTTACATCAATTATCTATTATCGTTTGCTTACATTGTATGGCAAAACAAAAATGTTGCCATAACTTTTTTTATAATAAAGCTATTGACAAAAATCAAAGAGTGTTGTAAATTGGTCCGTCTTTTCCGTTTCCGTTATTCGTTTTCAAAAATTAAGTAAGAAAAACGAATAACGATTTCGGTTTTCGTTTTTGCATTTAGGAAGCTTCGGCCACACTGACACTTCGGGTAGCCGATAAAAGCTTGTAGTTTCGGCGGGATACCCCGGTCGCATCGGCGAAGAGGTATATCTAAGTACCTATAGGTGGATATTAGTAGTTTCGGCGGTTTTATGTTTCGACAATTTAATAAACTATATGCAACCTTCTGTGATAAACTACTGTTTCAGATATGTCTATAGATAGAGATAAATACATCGATTGATAGATAAATCAAGAATATATGTATTTATTTTGTAACTGCAACTATGTGATGCAATAGTTCTATGGGATAAGGATTTCAAATAAACCATTTTTAGAATTGTCTGGCATTCGTGTCCGCCATTTTTAAAGATGGCGGTCGTCAATACAAATGTCCCGATATCTCAAAACCTACATCGCATTGAGCAGAAATGTTGATGACATTGGATAGCTTGGTGGATAGCGATATAAATCTATGTTTATTTTTTGCCTTCATTAACATTCATATATCCGCCATTTTTAAAGATAACTTCCGGTTCAGCCATTTACCCATACTATCTAAGAACTACGTAATGTAGAACCAAAACATTTATGCCAAAATGTAAGGTTTTTAGATATGAGTACTTAAATTGTATTACATTGAACCTTTATTGACTTTCAAATATCCGCCATATTGTAATATCCGCCATTTGTGAAGATGGCGTCCGAGTAAATCTATGAAAATATGATATCCATAGCTTAAGAACTACGTGATTAGAGAACAAAAGTTGATGTCAAAATAAAAATGTTGTGGAAGTAATTATATGTTGTATTACTCTTGACTTATACATCATTATAATAGATGGTCCCATCAAATAGTATTATTTCTGTATCTTAAGAGAGCCTGTTATACCTATGTCTTATGATCTACGTATCGTCGAACCTTGAAGCTGATGTGGAAATATAGATGTTTGGAGGCAACGAATTAAAGATGGCTCTTAGATATTCTGTAAAACAAACAGTGTTGGCCAATTAAACCATTGATTTACTGAATTCACAATTGAAAACTCCCAGTATGTTCATCCACCCCCACCCCCAAGATGGCTCAGAAACTGAGATTCTGAAGGCAACATCACTTTTTCCCAGGATGCCCTATGCAACCTGTCATGTAGCCACACTTAATGATCATGGACATGCACCAAAATTAGAAAGATTGTTTAATGCACAACTGCAAAACTGAACCACCTACTGAGTTCTGAAGCTGGTGTTTCCTTTGTTTGCACTGACAACAATTGGCCACCATGCTGGTGCTATCCAGGCTCCAGAGTTTTGGGATGATTGGGTCTAAGACTACATTCGCCTGCACATGTGCTCGCCATGCATGTATGTTCCAACCGTTCCGACCATGCACCATGGGTACGTTGGAATTTGTTGAATCCTTGTACCATACATAAATAATACTGTTTGATGCGGCCGTCGTTTAGAATGACAGATAAGTCAAAAGTAATATAATCACTTTAAAAAAAATGACATAAACTTTTGGTCTCTAAGCCACGTAGTTCTTAAGCTATGTAAAGGCAAGTTCTTATATAGCGCAGTATCCAGTCCTCAGGACCGTTCAAAGCGCTTTACACTCAGACACCATTTCGGCTTCTCTGGGAAGCATCCAGCCATATGCTGCAGTTAATGCGCGAAGGCTGCTCGTACGCTGCTTATCCACCACTGTCTATCTGAGGTAATTGGAGCAAAATAGAGTGAAAAAAACTTGCCCAAGGTTTTAACAACGCAGCCAGGATTCGAACCCGGGTTCTCGTAGTCGAGAGTCCGAAGCTCTACCCTGAGCCTCTGGGCTCTACAATATAATACTTTTTTGAGATTTTGTCGGGCGCCACAAATCAAAAATGGCGGATATTGCAAAATGGCGGATATTTGAAAGTCAATAAAGGTTAACAGTAATACAATCTAAATAATCATATCTAAAAACTTTATATCTTGACATCAATGTTATGGCTCTAGATTACGTAGTTTTTAAGATATGGGTAAATGGCTGAGCCGGACGCCATCTTTAAAAATGGCGGATATATGAACGTTAATGAAGGTCAAATGTACGTTTATATCGCCATCCAGCAACCTATCCAAATTCATCAACATTACTGCTCAATGTGATGCAGTTTTTGAGATATCGGTACATTTGTATTCACGACCGCCATCTTTAAAAATGGCAGACGCGAAAGCCGGAAAGTTCCATAATTGGTTTATTTGAAATCCTTGTACCATAGAACATATCCCCACATACCACAATTATTTATTTACATGAAACAGTTACTAACGTACGGCAAAATAAAATGTGGCGGCCATTTTTTAAATCATTATGGGACCAAAAAGTAAAAATTGCGACAACGGTTTTTAATTTCTATATACTATTTAAATGATTTGAAAACATGTTGCCAAGATTAGATTATACCCAAAAACATGACAAGATTGAATTATTTGACATTTACCGACGGACTAATTATTGTTGTGACCTCCATTCCAATGGCTGCTGGCTGTCTCACTGATCGGTACACGTTAAACAATTGTGTTCACGAGTGTCACACTTGCAAGTGCACACATATTCTATTGACGCTATTTCATATTCTACTGGAAACATGAATAAAAAGATGATAAATAATGTTTAATAAATCATTGGGCTTACAGTTAGATATTTAATTATAATGACATAAGATTATGTGCACTTCATGGACACCCCAAAAGGCACGGCTAAGCGACAGTCCACATTTGACTGGCAAACTGCTCAAACTCATCAATCAATCAATCAATCAATCAATCAATCAATCAATCAATCAGTCAACCAACCAATCAATCAATCAATCAATCACTTTATTGTCCTTAAAAAGGATATGCATTGTACAACTCATGATCTACAATATATGGGATTGTCACAACAAAATGCAAGTGAATTCCAGATGTATCCACTATAAGAACAGTTCAACCGGTTGACAGCAATATGAATCATTTAGCATTCAACATTCTAATGGCCACAGGCACAAAACTCCTGCTATAGCGAGATGTTTTACATTTTATACAACGGTATCTCCTTCGAGACGGAAGTACATGGAAGAACGTAGAGAGCGGGTGATCAGACTCGGTAGCGACAGCACGATCTTTCTTCAAAATTGCATGGTCGATTATTTCGGAGAGCATTGGTGTAGGTAAGCCAATGATCTTGGCGGAAACGTGTGAGATTTTCAGAAGCCTGTTACGGTTTTTCACCGAAAGAGCAGGGTAGTAACAAATGCTGCAGTAGGTTATGAGAGGCTCAATTATGCTACGGTAAAGACATAGAAGAAGTAGTGGATCAACGTAGAAAGCTCGTAACTTTCGAAGAACGTGCAGTCGCTGCTGAAACTTTTTCTGCACGGCTGTAACATGCTTTGTAAATGAAAAATTTTCATCTAAGATAACACCGAGGTACTTAACATCTACATAACAATAAAGTAATAACAACAGTAAAAATATGACTGAGATTACTATGACTACCACCACCACACAAATAATTTATTAATCTAACCAATCTACCAGCCAAATGCAAACAATCACTCCAGCATATCTATCATGAAATGCTTGCAAACGTGTACATCTTTCATGATAAACTGTTAAAATGTGCGTTTAAAAAAATATCTACACTGCTCGCATTATGTATACATTCCGGGATAGTGTCCCAAAGTTTCGCAAACTTGAATGCATATTTACATTGGCCTGAAGATAAGTTGTACTTCTTGACAGGAGTATTTGTGAAGTTGCAAGTGTGACCATCATGCACACTATTGTTTATCGTGAACCGATCAGTGAGGTAGCCAGGAGCCAGTGGAATGGAGCAATACATCTAACACAATATTAAACTAGGGTCATTCCGTGTGAACGCAACCAATGAGGTTGCTGTCATCTCTTAGATTTTTGAATAGATCAGTATGGTGAGAGCCTTTGGTAAGATTAGTAAGAATCCAAAATTTGAGCGTTCTAGCTTAATTCGTTTTCAAGTTACGGCAGTAAATAATGTTATTCACATTTCACTAGTCAATATCTTCTGCACTCTTTAGCCTGTGTTAGTGAAATTGTGTGGAATATATAAAGATTGCATAAATACAATTAGAACATAAATACAGTGTATGGTTAATGTACAGCAAGTTGATAAACATCATGATTTATTCAAAATATCACACGCGGGAGGGTTTTCAGACCCTGATTGTGAGCAAAATACACCCCTTAGAACCAAATTGTACATATTTGGTACAAAAACTTAAATGTGTGCAAATCTAGGAAATATGGCAGGTCTGGTTGCCTTAATTATGAATCTGTACGTATGCAAAGATGGTACGATATTATATTTCTTTAAAAATGAACAACTTCCGACCCCAAACAATCAATGAGGCGTAGCTTGTATTATCACAAAACCTTTTCTAGGTGTTAGTTAATTTTTATAACTCAAATAACTATTAAGTCTCAATATCCTTCCGAGCTTCCTTCACAACAAAATGGCATACGTCTGGGTGCCCCAACTTTTAAAATAAATTGCTTGTCATATAAGAATGGGTTTTCAGACATTGATTGCAAGCTAAATATAGATGGTTAAATGAACTGTTGTGTGTAATTGATATATATGCATAAAATTGTATAATATGAATGGGAGTGGGACTACTACAGGGTAAATGCCAAAAATCGTGGCATCGGCCGGGCGTCGTGCGTCGCGCCGATGCCCGCACGACGTCGGCCGGCGGTATCAAATATGTATGATATTGCCGGCCGGCCGGCCGGCCGACGCCAACCCGACGCCCGGCCGGTAGATCCTCTGAGACATTGCCACAAAAGCGGCACTTGCAGCAACAGAAATCGGCATGAATTCATCCTCTGAGTCCGCCATAATGAACTTTTGGATGTAGGTCACCTGGGCGAGCATATTGAATACCTCTATGGAAAAAAAAAAAAATTTGAATTTAAATTAATAGTGCTTAAATTATGAAATCGGCCGGCTGTGTGTGTTCAAAATGAGTTCCAAAATGACCAAACCGGCCGACGGCCCGATGTTCCCACGACGCCCGGCCGATTTCATTTTTCGTGCGTCGGCCGGCCGGCCGGCCGGTTCAGTGAGTTCCCGGCTTAACGGTGCATAAATGTTGGGAATACCTGCATTTTAAAGATCTCAGATTTGATCACCTTTTCTTCCAGCGGACATGTAGTAAATGTATGCGGTATCGCAAATAAAATCTATTCAGAAGCATTTATGGCCTTTCAAATGTCATCTATTCTTCACTATGGTTCAACAACATACGTTCGTTTACAGACGTATAACCACGTGTTTTCTTTCCGGAGATTATTCAGTCTACGATAGGTTGGTGATACTTCCACTCCACTTTCACTTCTAGAGATGTGAGCAGATCGTCCATTCAAAGTATGTGAAAGTGGCGATCACTTCTAGGATGATACCATCTACTGCAGTGGACGGAGAGTAGTACGTGTTTGGGATATACTATTCGAGTGATTCATTATTACGGTCAACCAGAACTCCATGCAGACATCAGATTGACTATGGTGACAATGCCGACAGTGCGTATGTTATGGGGAACATACATATAGCCCCAGAAAGAGAGAGCGCATGGAGACTTTGCAGCTGTACTGGGGAGCCGCTTTTCGGGATCTTGGGTGGAATTCTGTCGCTGTCAGGAGACGGACGTTCCGAATGCCAGAAAGTTCATTGCTTCACTGAGCTCTCCACAGTTGGTTGGTTATTCAGGGCCTCCGTGACAGACATCTGGCGGGATCCATGACAACTTTCGTGATTATTTACATCTCAACATAGTGCTCAGTCTAGTTCAGCAGCGTTTGCGTGTCCTGGGTGATTCCACCTTTATATACATTTCAGAGTTACAGTTAGTAGGGTCTAGAATTGCACTTTCGTGACCATTCTCTGGCTACTAAGGTTTGACGATTGATTTGACTTCTATGGACCATTTAAAACAGATTTAGCCCCCCGGTCCCTCTCAAAAATGCTAGCGTTTTCCGCCAGAGGGCCAAATCCAAAATGGCCGCTGGCACCATTTCGAAAAAATTACAATTGAACCAATGCGCCAAAAATCACGTATGAAGACACTTTTTCGGGTAAGTCTTCCACGAGGATTCCGATTCTGACATTAGTTTGACGCTATGACATCATGTTGACCCATACATCCAAGATGGACGCCACCTACGTAGAGCGCAGTGGCTCAGGGGTAGAGCTTCGGACTCTCGACTAAGAGAAGCCGGGTTCGAATCCTGTGCTGCGGTGTTAAAACCTTGGGCAAGTGTTTTCACTCTACATTGCTCCAGTTCACTCAGCTGTATAAATGACTATCTGGCAATAGACAGTGGTGGATATGTGTACGCGCAGCCTTTCGTACATTAACTGTAGCATGTGGCTGGATGCTTCCCAGAGAAGTTGAGAGATGGTATTTGATTGAACAGGTCTGCCGGGGAAGTAATGTGTAAAAGCGCTTTGAGCAGTCCTATGGACTGGATACTGCGCTATATAAAAACTTACCTTTTTTACTTTTTTTTACCTGGTAGAACAAAAACGTAACTTTTAAACCAGAACACCAAGAAGCATGTATGAAGACACTTTTTTGGGTACGTCGACCACGAGGATTCCGATTCTGACATCAGTTTGACGTAATGACATCATTATGACCCAGAAATCCAAGATGGCCGCCATAGGTGGTAGAACGAAAACGTAACTTTTAAACCAGAGCATGTAGAGGCATGTATGAAGACACTTTTTCAGGCACAACGACCTCTAGGATTCCGATTCTGACATCAGTTTGAAGTTATGACATCATTTTGACCCAGACATCCAAGATAGTTGCCATCCTGTCAAAGATGGCCGCCATCCCGTAGAGCGAAAACGTAACTTTTGAACGAGATGAGAAGATGTGGGTTTTTGGAGTTTGCATTTATACAGCATGTAAATAAGTAGAGAAACAATACATTAAACTATGTTCAGTGAAAAATATTTAACGTGCTTCAGGGACGGTGGCACATTAGATACGCCAAGTAGTTGGCGCGGAGGCAGTGTTGGCGCAGGCTATCTGCATCTGGAGGGAGGCAGACGAATGATTTGTTCTTCATTCTCTTCCACTCTTCGCGCACGGGCCTCAGCTGTGGTGCTACTCTTGTTGTCGCCGTAGATGACATGTCGTGTGAATTCGAAGAGCTGCTCTACCTCCTCTTCCTCCTCCTCCTCCTCCTCAAGGTCGAGGCCCTCTCCGCACCACGACAGCTGCCGTCGCGCCACATGTTTCTTCGCCACTTGGTCATACACCAACTTCTTAACCTTACCGTAGAAGCCTGAGTTGGCATCACAGCCAGTCATACAGTGCAGCTGCACAATACAGCCTGCCATCTCGTCAGCTAGCAGGCCTCGGCAGAAGATCGTCTCCTGCTTTCTCTTGATACAGATCATACCTGCCAGCTTCTGCCAGAGGACGGCTGCCACGACATAGGCATCTGTATCAACGGCATCAATGACAACAGGGCCAGTGCAGCCTGACTCGCGCAGAACTGCGAAAGCGGAGAAGGGGACAGTGATGGGCTATGCTGACAGCTCTGTTGATCAAGTCACCTACCTTCGAACTGACTTCACTCGATTCATCCAGGCAACCCCTACTCCAAAATGGCCTGGGACATGTGGAGTGAGTGTACCATGAACAAGGTCAGCAAAATGAAGCCTGACTGGCTCACCATCCTCCAGAATGAGAATCTGCTGCTGGTGCACTCCAGAAATGTAATGTGAACAATGTGGCCCGGATCAGAATGGCTCACAGCGACCTCATCAACCGAAAAGATGCAAAGAGGAAGCACATAGAATGCGGCCCAAAACGGATGCGATAAGATGAGCAGTGCGTATAGGACCTAGTCACATGCATGCAAGAATACGAATACCTCCCGTTCGACCCGACCTTACCAACCCTCCGCACCCTACAGTCAGCAATGCCTACATCTGGTAAGCTCGTTGCGGACTTTAACTCAGCGCCTGCTGCGGGGGAAGAAACATTGACCAGTTTCTTGCGAGAGCGGGTGTTCAGTAAGAATATCTCCCTCCATGCATCCGTTCCTCTGAGCAAACGGTTGACGTTTGCCAAGGAACCAGGCGCGACGAAGCCAGGGGAGGAACTCACGGCGACAGAGATGGGGCGGACTGCTCTTAAGGCAGTGATCAACCTGCTTGAGATCAGTCAATGTGTGGACCTGCCCCAGTTGTTGGAATATCGCGTTGTCGAGGAGTGTATGACCTTGTTCAACTCCGACGGCATATACAGGGAAAGGCAAAAGAGCAAGCTCACCCAGAAGCTCTCTCTCTCTCTCTCTGCAATCTATAGACCTACAGGAACACTACGTCGCTGTTGTCGACATGGACATGATCTGGAGTATGGCAGCTCCAACAGCAGAAGATCGGCAGACGGAAGATGGCACCCCATACAACTGGTCGGACTACGTGCACAAGGTGTCATCCATCATCCTTGCCCGCCACGCCATGAAAGCAGGAGACGACCTTCTCCCGAGGCCTGCTAGCTGACGAGATGGTAGGCTGTGTTGTGCAGCTGCACTGTATGACTGGCTGTGATGCCAACTCAGGCTTCTACGGTAAGGGTAAGAAGTTGGTGTATGACCAAGTGGCGAAGAACCCTGTGGCGCGACGGTAGCTGTCGTGGTGCGGAGAGAGCCTTGACCTTGATGAGGAGGTGGTAGAGCAGTTCACACGACATGTCATCTACGGTGACAACCAGTGTAGCACCATAGCTGAGACCCGTGCCGCGAAGTGGAAGAGAATGAATAACAAATCATTCATCTGCCTCCCTCCAGATGCAGATAGCCAGCGCCAACACTTCCTCTGCGCCAACTACTTGGCGTATCTAATGTGCCGCCATGGCTGGGAGCTGGTGGGTGATCGCTGTCGCCCTGTATATACCAAGTTAAAATGGGTTTCGACGTTAATTGTTTTCCACTGAACATAGTTTACTAGCATTGTTTCTCTACTTATTTACGTACTGTATAAATGCAAACTCCAAAAACCCACATCTTCCCTTTTCGTTCAAAAGTTACGTTTTCGCACTACGGGATGGCGGCCATCTTTGACCGGATGGCAACCATCTTGGATTTCTGGGTCAAAATGATGTCATAACTTCAAACTGATGTCAGAATCGGAATCCTAGAGGTCGTTGTACCTGAAAAATGGTCTTCATACATGTTTCTAGATACTCCGGTTTAAAAGTTGCGTTTTCGTTCTACCAGCTATGGCGGCCATCTTGGATTTCTGGGTCATAATGATGTCATTACGTCAAACTGATGTCAGAATCGGAATCCTCGTGGTCGACGTACCCGAACAAGTGTCTTCATACATGCTTCTTGGTGTTCTGGTTTAAAAGTTACGTTTTTGTACTACCAAGTGGCGTCCATCTTGGAATTATGGGTCAACATGATGTCATAGCGTCAAACTAATGTCAGAATCGGAATCCTCGTGGAAGACTTACCCGAAAAAGTGTCTTCATACGCGATTTTTGGCGCTTTGGTTCAATTGTAAATTTTTCGAAATGGTGCCAGCGGCTATTTTGGATTTGGCCCTCTGGCGGAAAACGCTAGCATTTTTGAGAGGGACCGGGGGGCTAAATCTTTTTTAAATAGTCCATAGAAGTCAAATCAATCGTCAAACCTTAGTAGCCAGAGAATGGTCACGAAAGTGCAATTCTAGACCCTACTAAGTCTTGATTGACATGGGTCCTGTTGGTATCGTTTTTCCTCCTACACGTCTTTTTAATTTCTTGTATGTGCAACTGTCTGAATACTGCTGCATAGGTTCAGTCTGTACTTATTGGTGCAGCAGTATATTGACTAATCAACACATTTTAATTCAATGATTTATTGCTTAAAATTAGTAATTGTATTCCAATTAACAAAGTGTGATGGTGTAATATTGCTAGAAAACATAAACATATGTTCCAGTGTTGTATGTATATGGTTCACTCTCATGAAATCTCTACAATCAGGACTGGGGCAGTGAAACCGAAATAAATATACATTGGTAAAATGTATTTGTGTAATTTATGCATCTTTATCATTACATAATCGCACAAGTAGTTAAGAAGAACGGATATAGTGTTTGTTTGGTGCTGTGAATGTGTTTTGTTAAAGAAAATCGTTGCTTTCTTCGGCCAATTGTGGCATGCAGTCACGTCGGCTTTGAAAGTCGCAACTGCTACTTCACCGACACAAATAATGTGGCTAAATGTTGTCATAATGCAAGAAGCATGACTGCCATAAAATGTGTAACTGTTTTTATAGCGCTAATAATTATTACCGTTAATAAGTGGAGCAAAAACAAAATGCGCAACATGTGGCATCCTGAAAAGCGGACAACTTATGCGCTTTCATTGCGTTACCAAATGCGCCTGATTTCTCCAAAAAAAATATGACATGTTGAGGTATTGGAAGAAGCTACATATTGAAAACAAATATTAAGGCCGTTTCTCCCTATAGTGTGTGCGTAGCAAAGAGGTGGTATCTGAAACAAATATGTTACGTGCGAACAACGGCGCTTGAACACAGTGATGTTGGGTTCATTTCCCACATACTCTGTCGTTGCGGCTGCTTAGCAATCGTCCGTTTGGAACTTACGAAAGTGTGAAGGGGATTGCATCAGCTAAACTCATGCAAGGTATAGTGTTGCATACAGGTGTAATTTTATTCAGCGTGACGTACGTTTTAGTAACAGTTAACTACGGCGAGTTTCGCAGACTGATCCGGAACTGGGATGGCCCATCATGCAATTGCTCTATATGCAAGTAAATAGCTAAAATCTAACATGTTTGTCGCCATGCCAATACTATGAATATAGCTTTCATTGTATATATTTAGTCCAGGTTTGTCCTACATTACTAGAGAATGTCAATGTGATTTAATATGGGTTCTAGTTTAAATGACAATAAACTATAAACCCATACAGATAACATTTTACGTTAAAAATTACTACGTAAGGAACTGGCAGTGTCATTTGCAGCAATACAATAGCAAGCAATAAACAGCCAATATGAATATCAATTCGGTCCCAGTCCAGACAAAATACTACAACTTCACTTTACATCGTCTGTATGTTTACACCATTTATTCAACACTTTTAGTATTATAAGGAATTCCTATACATACCTGAAGATGCTTGTCAATCCCATGTGTGATAGTTAACTAAATGATCACTGTATCTTATACTTAAGTAAAAAACGAACAAAGCAAAATACATTTTCTACTACTATTTACATCGAGTAGCCAGAACCGGAATTTATCCAAAGCCAAACCTTGATATAAGCTCGACTCTGATTAGCTCATTCACGCACTCTGCCGAGCTCGCTGTACAAACAACCAAGCTTTCGTATTTTTAATAACAATCATATTTTGGGGGGTTAATATACCTGACCTAATGCTGGAATATATTTATCGAGAAATCGCCGCTCTTCGGAAACAAATAATCTCGCACCACGATAACGCCGACGATGAGCAAAGAATGTGGCGAGAAACTCTGCCCAGGGTCAAGGTCACGTACAACAGCGATGCCGATGGAGAAACTATATTTCGCAACGACAATATCATATTGCTAACTTTTTTTATTTCTTCGTGGAATACTACTAAACTTGCACATCACGTAGACAGTTAATACCATATACTTCATGCAAAAGTTGGGCTTAACATATACGGCAAAAGAATGCAATTAGAGGGTCTTAGACCGGTGCAAAATGGTTGGGATGCAAAAAAACGAAAATATTTAACTCTACATTACTCTCAAAATAAGAAACGTTTTATATATTTTTTTTATATACACATATATATATATACATATATATATATATATATATATACATATATATATACTATTTATAATGTATATATATATATATATATATATATACTGTTTCTAATTGAAATAATGTAACACACACACACACACACACAGTGTGGGTGCATACGTATGTACTTACGCATACACATACGTACATAAACATGTATTTTTAACCAAAATTCACTGTTGAGCAAGTCGACAGATTATGATAGTATCATTGTAATTTCTGTTATGTATTCTGTAACGTTTTATAGGGCATCGGGGAAATACAAGATGTGGCTCCCCCTAAGATACTGGATTTTCGTGTTTGTAGTCGGGTTCATCCAGGTGAAAGGTACGGTAACTGTATTACCACTTCAGATTGTAATACTTGTTGACATGCCTTTATTTACTGCCTGTTCACCTTGAAACGAATAACCAAAGTTAAGTAAGTTACTTCAACCGATAGCGTTATGCATAATAAACTATCTGTGGTGATGTCAATGGTAATACTAAGTGTGTGATAGGCAGAACATACATTTGGAGATTACGCACTATGTACACTTTCTCTGTGAAGAAACGAATATAAGCAGTAATGAAATAAAGTTGTTTTTGATGCGACTAATGTGATGTTCCAGAACATATTACTAGAATGGTATAATTTGCTGTATCGACAAAATTTACAACGATGACAATTGTGCCCGTAAGTTAACTGAACACGTTGTCTGTGCACACTCCACAATCATTTTGATTATTCGATGTACTCACTCATATTATGCATGATGAACTCTAACTTGTAATTTTCCGGAGATTCCATAACTTAAAACTGTTCCACGAAACTGTTGATCTCATTTATTCGTGTGCGTGTGTGTATGCGTGCGTGTATGCGTGCGTGTGTGTGGTGTGGTGTGGTGTGGTGTGGTGTGGTGTGGTGTGGTGTGGTGTGGTGTGGTGTGGTGTGGTGTGGTGTGGTGTGGTGTGGTGTGGTGTGGTGTGTGTATGTGTATATATGTGCCTTTGTTTTTAAGAATGCATGGACTCGCATGTCTATCAACATGTATAGGCGCATGAGTGTGTTTGATTTTACTGTTAGGACAATTCCATGTGAAACCAAATAAATTCCAGTACGTTGTTGCCCTCTTCGTTACATTTTTAATGAGTTTATTTAATGAAATTGTTGGGCAAAATAAGCAAGAAACGTTTTCAACATATTATAAATGTATCTTCTTAGGTTAATGACGTAATTAAACCGTTCTCATGTTTCTCATAATTTTCTATGGTGCATATGTGTGCATATATATATATATATATATATATATATATATATATATATATATATATATATATATATATATATATATATATATATATATATGTATATATATATATATATGTATATATATATGTGTATATATATATGCATATATATGTGCATATATATATATATATATATATATATATATATTAAAACCAAGGAATGGTGACTGCTCAAAATGTTGCATACTATAATTAAATGATTTACATCTTAAATCATTTGCGTAATAATTATAAGTGTATATTGAACACGCAATATAATTTAGACGTATTTGTAATAATGTATAATTGATAGAAACTATTACTTTTAATATTGTTGACACCTACTTTCTTCGGAATATGCATTTTGTTATGTAATATTGTATTAATCTTATTTAGATATTTATATTTTTCATATAAATACATTTTGTATTATTTTATAATATTAGCAGTTTTCTTATTCTTATTAGTATTTTATGTATTTTAATAATAATGTGTTGTGAAAAGCTATGAATAATTATGGATGTGATACTATATGAAAAATATCATATATAGTATGGTTTTAAAATCGATGCAATTACTCTGAAAAGTATTCGTAGGTCGAAGTTCATCGAAATATCCGTCTTGCTTCATTTTCAATTTATAAGATAATAGTTTGTTTCACTGTGGTGACTATACGACATGTGCTGCATGGTAACATTGGACATTAACTAATTCTGACTCGGATTTGAAATAAAAACGTATCATTACAGCCATGTTCTGAGTTCATGAAAACATCCGCACGATACACGCGTATGACATTTTGTACGGAACAAAAGCACGTGATTACATATGTAATTGTTATTCACCTGTATTTCTGAAACATTACACACACGAATTTAATTCCACATTATACTAAAATGTACTTTTACGTTATACACATGCAGGTGTTGCAGTACCTCAGATATTGCAATACCTCAGGGAGTGTTACGCCCCTGCCATGTAGAGTTGTAAACCACTGCCTTGTGGCGTAGGTTCTTGACAGAACCGAAGGCTAAGGGAGCAAACCCTAACCAGAAAACCATACCGCTATGGCAACATCAAGGGCTTTTGGTATATGGAATTCCTAACATCTCTCGACCCGCTACTGCAGAGACAAATAGTTTGCGCCAGTCTTGACAAGTTCTAGCCGGCGTGATACCTCTATTTGTTCCATGAGTGAGAGCCGCTAGTAACTTGCAAAAGCCAGCGGCACTTCAACACTTTCCTGGCAGCTTCCATGAAATGTAAAACTGCACGAAACACCATACCGGATCGCCCGTCGCCAGGGTTACCAAGGACCGCGCTGCTCTACCTCATGTTCAGCTAAGGAGAAGAAGAAGACAACTACTGACAATTGCATAATGGAACATCAGGATTCTCCTCGACCGACAAGCAGCTGTCCGACCAGAAAGACGTTCGGCACTAGTATGAATGGAACTTGCCAAATACAACATTGACATCGTCGCCCTATATGAAACAAGGTTCTCAGAAGTCTGGTTTTCTCAGCGACTTGTAATACTCTTTCTTCTGGAGTGGCAAACCCGAAGGAAAAAGGATATCATCACAAACCTGACAGAAATGCCACGGCCAGTAAGTGACACAGTCATGACGATAAGACTACCTCTATTCATGAAAACATCATAGTTGCACATCGCTGATGGCAGTTAAATCACACTATGAAGTTCTTGTGTTACCAATTCATGGTAATTCTATATAGAAGACTTGACACCTGTCATACCATTGTATCAGTAGAGTGTGCTGATAATGACTGATAATCACCTCTAGCTTACCAACCGTCAACATAGTAGTCAATAGCAACAGTCATATGCATAACGAAAATTCCTGCAAACTTTGTCGCCCATTCACGTACCGTTAAAAAGTTCGCCTTTTCTTACATATACTTTTGCATGATAGTTCATTAGTTCACAATCCAGCCATGCTAGAGACATTCCTCCCAATAAGATTGATAAGCTCAATCAACAGATAAGAATCGGGTAATCATGTGTACGTCGAGCCAATGGAGAGCGTGTTTATACATAATTCTGCCTGTCAGGTGAAACATGGCGCCATCTGACAAACAAATCCGAAAACCTATGTAAAATGTATCTTTTTGCGTGTCAGTGCTGTGTATGAAAGCTTATATGCACGAATTTTAAAACCACGTTATATTAAACATGCCTTTTGTTTTTTAAGATTAAGAATGTATTTGCTTAACGTGTTTTTATTACTGTTAATAAAAGCATACATTTCAATTGAGGAATCCAGATAAGAACGTTAACAATTATCTTCAAGTGCGTGTTCATTAAATATTTTATTGTGTGTTTCCCTATATTTTGTAACGTGACTTCTTTGCTTAACATGGTTTTATTACTGTATATAAAATACTTCGTCGTAATTGGGGAAAACCTATACGAGCATTATACATTGTCTTAGCGTACATGTTTTATAAATATGTTATTTTGTGCTTGTCTAGGTTTTGGAAAGCGTATCAAATGTCCTGCCACGCTGATCATTAGTCAAAAAGACAAGATATTGAAATTCCCACTGAACAACTCAACGATGCCTCATACCTACGGTCCTCCAGCAGTCATAGTCGGAAATCAGAAAGGTAAGACACACTTAATTCCGATATCTTCCTTCAAATCCTATGTTTACCTTGGTGTAAACGGCTCTATTTCACTTTGTGGTTGACATCACTTGCTAATGAAGATCAAGAAATAGTGATCATTTGAATAATTACCGCGATTACAATTTTCCTTTTCTTTTCCTTTTGATATGTTGAGTGTGCGCGCGTTTGTGTGTGCGCGTGTGTGTACGCGTGCGTGTTACCGTGCGCACGGTGTATGCGTGTATGTGTATGGGGGTAGGTAGGTGGGTGGGTGGGTGGGTGGGTGGGTGGGTGGGTGGGAGGGTGAATGGGTGGTTGTGTGTGTGCTCCCCTCGGCCACAACAATAGAATCATATAAGTCTTGGAAATGCCCTGTAAGTGATACGATTAGTTCTTCTCGCCTGAGTCGCCTGTGACTTTACGTCATGACTTCCGCACGCCGCTCCGCACATCGAGCGACCAGATTTTCCTGCCGATGCTATGCGTTCCCAGGTATTGATTTATACGTTGGCAAGATCTCCATACGTATATCAACTGGGATTCATTTGCAGTTCGTGCCGCAGCGCATTTTGCCTCAGGGTGCATAAATGCTGGGAATACCTGCATTGTAAAGGATCTCAGATCTGATCACCTTTTCTTCCAGCGGACATCTAGTAAATATATGCGGTATCGCAAATGAAATTTATTCAGAAGCTTTTATGGTCTTTCCAATGTCACCTATTCTTCACTATTGTTCAACAGCATACGTTCTTTACAAACGTAACCAGGTGTTTTCTCTCCGGAGATTATTCAGTCTACGATAGCTTTGGTGATACTTCCACTCCAGTTTCACTTCTAGAGATGTGAGCAGATCGTCCATTCAAAGTATGTGAAAGTGGCGATCACTTCTAGGATGACACCATCTACTGCAGTGGACGGAGAGTAGTACGTGTTTGGGATATAATATTCGAGTGATTCAGGATTATGGTCAACCAGAACTCCATGCAGGTATGTGACATCCGATTAACTATGGTGACAAGGCCGACAGTGCGTATGTTCTGAGGAACATACATATAGCCCCCGACAGAGAGAGCGCATGGAGACATAGCAGCTGTATAAGTGTACTGGTGAGCCGCTCTTCGGGATTTTGGGTGGAATTCTGTCGCTGTCAGAAGACGGACGTTTCGAATGCCAGAAAGGTCATTGCTTCACTGAGCTTTCCACGGTTGGTTGGTTATTCAGCTCCTCCGTAACAAACATCTGGCGGTATCCATGACAACTTTCGTGATTACTTACATATCAACATAGTGCTCAGTCTAGTTCAGTAGCGTTTGCGTGTCCTGGGTGATTCCACGTGTATATACATATCAGAATTACAGTCTTGATTGACATGGTTCCTGTTGGGATTGTTTTTCCTCCTACACGTCTTTTTAATATATTGTATGCGCAACTGTCTGAATACTGCTGCATAGGTTCAGTCTGTAATTATTGGTGCAGCAGTATATTGACTATTCAACACATTTTAATTCAATGATTTACTGCTTAAAATTAGTAATTGTATTCCAATTAACAAAGTGTGATGGTATAATATTGATAGAAAACATAAACATATGTTCCAGTGTTGTATATATATGGTTCACTCTCACGAAAGCTCTACAATCAGGACTGGGGCAGTGAAACCGAAATAAATATACATTGGTAAAATGTATTTGTGTAATTTAAGCATATTTACATAATCGCACAAGTCGTCAAGAAGTACGGATATAGTGAGATTTTGGTGCTGTGAATGTGTTTTGTTTTTTAAAGAAAATCGTTGCTTTCTTCGGCAAATTGTGGCATGCAGTCACGTCGGCTTTGAAAGTCGCCACTACTATTTCACCTACACAAATAATGTTGCTAAATGTTGTCATAATGCAAGAAGCATGACTGCCATAAAATGTGTAACTGTTTTCATGGCGCAAAATATTATTATCGTGAATAAGTGGAGCAAAAAGAAAATGCTTCCGGGCGCAACATGTGGCGTCCTACAAAGCGGACAACTTATGTGCTTTCATTGCGTTGCCAAATGCGCCTGATTTCTCCTTTTTTGGGTGAATGTAAACAACACTATGACATGTTGAGGTACTGGAAGAAGCCATATATTGAAAACAAACGTTAAGGCCGTTTCTCCCGAAAGTGTGTGCGTAACAAAGAGGTGGTATCTGAAACAATTATGTTACGTGCGAACAACGGCGCTTGAACACAGTGATGTTGGCTTCATTTCCCACATACTCTGTCGTTGCGGTTGATTAGCTATCGTCCTTCTGGAACTTACGAAAGTGTGAAGTGGATTGCATCAGCTAAACTGGTGCAAGGTATTGCGTTGCGTACAGGTGCAATTTTATTCAGCGTGACGTACGTTTTAGAAATGTTAGGAGAAAATAATTATTTTAAAATTGAATAACGTATTGGTACTGGTGTAGTGACACGTTACGATATTATTAGTGTGTGAGGTGAAGTTGAAGCGAAGGTCAGTGTTGTTTCTCGAAGGTAACAAAGCCGCCATGACCATGTTATCGAGTTACTCAACAACATTTTCGTAAAACGATTTTATGCTTAAAAGTTGTAATGCGTTTCCTATAAACCAAGTATGACGGTGTATTATTGACAGGAAATATAAACATGTGTTTTATGTATATGGCCCACACTCACGAAAACTGTACAATCAGCTGTGAGGGCAGTCAAATTAAAATAAACATATATTGGTAAAATATATGTGCATAAATTATACATATTTAATATGACAATTAGATTCTCAATGACACAATTCAGTTTAGGTAACCGGATGTAATTCTCATTTTGTGCTCTGGATGTATTTAAAATCGTTGTTTTCTACGGCCAATCATGACATGCTGTCAGGACATGCTAAAATTTCCTTCCGCACAACAACCATCCCAAGGCACAATTTGATTTTTATTACACCCCCCCCCCCCCATATCACATTACAGTTTTCATGAGAGTGACCCATATAAGCAGATATAACAAATACACGCCATTAAAATGTTACCTTATAAAATAAATACGAGACGATATAACATGCCTTTGTAGGGGACATTGGGGGTATCGGAGTTGATGAGGTGCATGGCTTGATATACTGGAATGCTAATGGACACATTAAACAAGCGACACTGAATGGCTCTAACACAAAAGTCATAATTAAGGCAGGTAGGTCTAACGTTAAGTAACTGTACATTACATAACATATTTGATTTACTTAAAAATCCAATACAATCTTGTCTACTTTCCTCTTTGTGCGTTTATTCGTCGTAATGTTATGTGTGTGTGTGTGTGTGTGTGTGTGTGTGTGTGTGTGTGTGTCTGTGTGTGTGTGTGTGTGTGTGTGTGTGTGTGTGTGTGTGTGTGTGTGTGTGTGTGTGTGTGTGTGTGTGTGTGTGTGTGTGTGTGTGTGTGTGTGTGTGTGTGTGTGTGTGTGTGTGTGCATACGTCTTCGTTTGTGCGGGAGTAAGTGTGCGCTTGAATGTCCTCACCGGGTTGGTTGTCGGGTGAAGTCCCATTATCTATAAATATTCCAAAGGCAACCTCCTCAAGTCACCTCTGACATTCGAGTCAAGCTCCTGGCGTTCTCATGGCTAACTGTTATCGGTAGCAGGTCACTCTGATTTTTTAACAACTATTCGTTTTTGGGTGTCATTGTGAGAAGAAACCAATATGGAGCTGATGCAGAAGTTATGGGAAGCTATGTACAATATGACGACAAGGACGCCAACAGCATCCAACTCTACAAGATCAAAGACGACAAAGCGTTCTGCAATAACCAGGCTTTGTAACCATTTTGACTACAACGATTGGCCTATGAGGGGGTGAGTGGTGACAGGGCAGCACACAGTCACCATATCGGTATACCCCTTGTGTCAACCCACTACCCAGACGTGTACATTACTCTATGCTCTGTATGGTAATATCACCGCAAGGAATTAATCATCTGAAACTATACAGCGCGTACGACAAGCCGTTGGCCGTGCCTCACGAATACTTGAGCAAATCTACCAAGACCTGCATTATGCAGAGACCTTTGTTCCTCCAGTTGATAAGTTCGGCGAGTTCAACGCCCGCGTTTGGGGATTAAGTGTCCTGGTCAGGTGTCAGCAGACCTCGAGGCTTTGGCAAGTAAAATTCAAATAGCCTGCTTGGCAAAAATTTTCGCTAATGCGGTTTGCCCGTGAAGGGTGAGCAACTTCTCAAACGTTGTGCCAAACGCAGTCTGCCCATCATATACTTCCTGTTCCAAGTACCCGAGCTTCACACATATACTTGGATGTACTCCAGTCACATGTTTAATTATTTGATAAACAGGTGCTGTAAAACTCATGAAGAGTAGGTTGGACGTAAATATTATTGCCGTCTAAATTACAACGAACTCTCATGGGAGAAGTCCAGTTTAAGAAATAGTCAGCACAGACCAATTCGTTTTTGGGATGACACCTACAACACTGCAAAATAGGAAACCAAAGATACGCACCAACATTAGATTGAAGAGACCAATGCATAGAGTGTCAATTTCCTCAGACGAAACTTGAGCACTAAAGCACTGCAGAGAATGGCTTCCCTGTGACATGGTGACATTCTGTGACAAAAATTTCCTTGCCTGAAATTCTGTGACATGTTATGACATTTTCAGAATTCAATGGCACAATGTGACAAAGTGGTATATTGTCATGGATGCCCTCAGTGGCTTGTATCACGACAAGTTACTGCAACTGTTTTGTAATGGTACTATTGTCATGAAAACTCTGCAGAAGAAGGCAATATAAGATATTAACAAGGATATGGTGGATATAGGTACATTTAACATCCACAAGACTCACGGTGCCTTCGCCGCTGCTTTTGAAGCATTCGATTCCAGTATTGAGTGACTTGGTTTGGAGGTGTTTCAGTGTATCAAGTACTCCGCTGCTAAGAGGGAAGATTATGAATTATCCCACGCTAAAGTCAAGGTCACCACCCGATTCTTCCTGCGTGTTGTTGGGTCTAGTTGGTCACACCTAGAACATGTTGTTAGACTTGCAGAGCATTTGCCAGCCCTGAAGCAATACTTCCCGAAAGACCTGTCGGACAAGGAGAAAGAAAGTGTATGAGTGAAGACAATCTGCGAAATACTGCAGGACAAGCTAATCCTGGCAGAGATGTACTTCATTAAAGCAGTACTTGAATTGTTCTCGAGGATCACCAGTATGTTTGAAACGTCTGAACCTATAACTCATATCCTGTACGATGAGATGAGTACCTTGGTCCTTTCAGCTGATGTCACGTCAGAAGCAATTGGTGACAAGTCTGGCAAGGAACTTTGTGAAGTTGACTTAGACAAGAAAGAGAACTGGTTGAGAGAAGTCAAAATTGGTGAAGCGGAATAAACAGAACTGAAAAAGTTGAAGTATGGCAGAAAGATCTAGGAAGCTTCTTATCCCTCATTCTTTAGAAGGGCAAAGTAACTGTATCGGAAGTGTATCAGCGAGTTACTCAAGACATTCCCACTGAAGAATTCCCTCCTGCGTTGCCTACAAGTGTTACACGTCCAAAATGCCTTGCAGTCGAAGGAAGCAATCAGGCAAGTTGTCACACTGAACAAGGCCTTCACGATAGGAGAGATTGACAAGTTGTCAGACGAATGGTTGGAGTACATGTCAGAAGAAATTCCAGAGGATTGGTATTGTCATACTTCCGAGAACACTGATGATGAAGAAGATGATGATGATGATACTGCCCAGAGTGACCAAGTGGTGAAGTATGAAAGAATTAATGTGTACTGGAGTAAAGTTGGAAAGATGACAAGACCCACAGGAGAAAGAAAGTACCCAGCTCTCTTGAAACCGGCAAGAATTGCTCTCACCCTTATCCATGGCAATGCAGATGTAGAACAATTTGTTGCTGACAAGCCACAGAACGAGGTTGGAAATGGAGCATCTTTACTCTTTTTCAATACTCATCATACATGTATTGTAATCTGTTGAGCCAAGTAGGCTGTTATTGTTGTGTTGGGTTTACAGTTATTTGATGCCGCATCAAGTGGTGGTTCCTTTTTTCACAAATTTCACTCACAAATATTGTGTCTCGCATACCTGACAAAAGCAAAGTTGGTGTGACTTAAACATGCAAAAATCACCCAAAAGCTGTGAAAATTGAGACTTCCCTGTGACATTTTGAAAATGTTGAGATGTGACAAATTGTGACTTGCCATTAAACATTTTCTGGCACCGTCTTAGCGAAGTACACACATAGTGGCAAGTGAAGGGTGTAAGGTTGTTCATCATTGTTGTCAAAGACAGTTCCAAAATGTTCTTTGCTGAACTGAAGACTGCATGATGGCTGTTCTAATGCCCCCAGTCCACATCGTCGATAGGTCACTCCTCTCAGAACAAAATATGCAGTCTTGGACCGATCAATTCAGTCAGCTGTTGAACATAACTTTACAGGTTGCTCAACAGGCAATTCTCGACCAAATACAGATAATTTAGAAACAGGTATTACACATAATTCTTAGAGAAGTTGTTAAAAAATACTGTTTACGTTCTGAACAGTGGACATCTTTGATATATCCAAATTACCAAACTTCCTCACGCTAGCCATTCGGACAGTCAAGTTGTTTCCTCACCCAACCTCATCTTTGTAACTCGTGTGCGTTGTAGATTTCAAAAAATATTTATCACAATGGTGGATTTGGCAACTCATATAAATTCGCACAACACATACACAAAGATATGTAAGTGTATTTACGTATATATAACTACATGTATATACACCGTATATATATATATATATATATATATATATATATATATATATATATATATATATACATAAACATATACATACATACATATATATATATATATATATATATATATATATATATATACAAATATATACAAATATATACATATATATTATGTATGTGCGAATTCTATATATAGGTGATTTCATAACATACAAATAAATCGCTCTGAGTAACTGTCGTGTTTTCGGAAACAAAATATCGCCAACTGATACATTATAACTCAATATATATTTCGTTGGTCAAGCGTCTGTTTACACGTATACTGATAATAATTATGATATTCTTTTCAGGACGAAAATCTTTGGGTTTTGCCACTGATCCTTACGCAAACAAACTGTACTACACAGAACTCTTTGAGTTAACTGTTAATATGGTTAGGTTGGAGACAGGCATGAAGACGATCATCGTCAAGAAAACTCGCTATTATGTGTATGATTTGGTTCTGGACCGGAACACAAGGTAAAATTGAACTCTTCCAATACACTCGTACCGCTACGTGTATTATCAAAATGCAAACCACCTACGACTGGTGTATGTAACTATATAAATAGCATAATTTGTGTTAATTCATATATTCCTCACGGATGCCGGTCTCGCGTTATTATGTTTTTATCTTACAATTTTGGCACAATAATTATTATGTATAATATGTTATTTAATCGATACAGTATATTTAAATACAAATACAATGTGAATTATATTGAAGGTTTTTAACACTATGTCGGTACCTGCCAATATTCAAACACTACTTTAAAATACCTCAATGTATTCTTACATATTAGAATGCCAGTTTGCACGACAATACGTGCGCACTAATGTGACCTCTCGATGCCTGTTAAATTAAGGTGTACACATTTGGAACTCGTTACGTGTCAGTAAAACATAAATTGTCAACTCTCCGCTTCTCTTGATAAATAGAAAAATCGATATGATTAGCGAATATGAGATTGTTGCATGAAATATTGATATAGTTGGTTACACACACAGATAGTATTAATTGTATTGTGAACTTATTCAGTGTTATTACTAGATATTGTACTGATAAGCATTTTTTTAAATAAATTATTTATTCAGTATAACCCTTTTTGTTACATTATATTATGTTGTATATAGTATGTTCTGTATTATGTTCGGTGTTATAAAATACAAATATTGATTGATATATAGATAGATAGATAGATAGGTAGATAGGTAGATAGGTAGATAGGTAGATAGGTAGATAGGTAGATAGGTAGATAGGTAGATAGGTAGATAGGTAGATAGATATATCGATTGTTTATTTGATTGAGTGATTGAGTGAGTGATTGAGTGATTGAGTGATTGAGTGATTGAGTGATTGAGTGATTGAGTGATTGAGTGATTGAGTGATTGAGTGATTGAGTGATTGAGTGATTGAGTGATTGAGTGATTGAGTGAGTGATTGAGTGATTGAGTGATTGAGTGATTGAGTGATTGAGTGATTGGCTGGCTGGCTGGCTGGCTGGCGGGCGGGCGGGCGGGCGGGCGGGCGGGCCGACCGACCGACCGACGGATCGATCGATCGATCGATCGATCGATCGATCGATTGTATTTTTTTGTATTTTATTTTTGTGAGTGTTTGTTTATTTGTTTATTTGTGATATGAAGGCAATAATCGGTTGTTGGACGGATGAATGACTTGATGCTGATATTCCCATATACCCACAATAACATTGATACGCTTGTTTTTTTTAAATAAAAATATACATTTTTTTACATTACATTTTTTCAGGTTACTATTTTATTGTGCGACCTACGTCTTCAAGGTTCATGTGGACGGAAATGGCCTGATGAAACTGCCACTAAAAATAGTTGGAACCGTGGTATATTCAATCGCCTTGAACATTAAGAAACAGAGGATATGCTGGGTTGCCGTCGGTACGCTTCGTGATTTTAACTGCATCCAACTGAAATAATAACATCACGCTAATTAGGTCGCGGTGGGGATTCCCTGTGTTTGTTTTTCACTTTAGCTGCCGCCGTTGCCGTTCGCATAGCAAATGACAAGCTATGATCACTATACATGATATGCAATGTGTGTGTGTGTGTGTGTGTGTGTGTGTGTGTGTGTGTGTGTGTGTGTGTGTGTGTGTGTGTGTGTGTGTGTGTGTGTGTGTGTGTGTGTGTGTGTATATATATATATATATATATAATAATAATAATAATAATAAAGTTGAGAGTGGGCGTATAGGGAGCATCAGCGAACTTTTCGACCATCATGTAACTATTTCAGCCTAACCTTACGGCTACTAAAGACAAGTGCATCTATGGAGCAGTTTCGTGAAACGCAAATAGCTTAAGTTTACGACGTTTTAGGTTTTCGACGAGTTATCGCCAGTTACGACATCGTAGGCAGGCTCATGATGTTTATATTCGCGATAACATTATGGAATTGATATATCTATGTGTGTCATTGGTACTATCACGTCAACAGAGATCCTATCATTAAAGTAGACACAGTGACAACTGCCTTTACTACAAGACGTGTGCTCCACGTGTGCTCAAGTTATTCGAGTGTGCATGAAAACAGTCAGGCGACACCCATTGTTTTCATGACGTTTGTATGCAGGTATTGCAATGCAGGTATTGCAATACCTCAGGGAGTTTGACGCCCCTGCCATGCAGAGTTGTAAACCACTGCCTTGTGGTACAGGTTCTTGTCAGAACCGAAGGCTAAGGGAGCAAACCCTAACCAGAAAACCATGTCACTGTGGCAGCATCAAGGGCGGTTGATGTATGGAATTCCCAACATCTCTCGACCAGCCACTGCAGGGACAAATAGTTTGCGCCTGTCTTGACATGTTCTTGCCGGTGTGAGACCTCTATTTGTTCCCCGAGAGAGTGTCGCTAGTAACTTGCAAAAGCCAGCGGCACTTCAAAATTTTTTGCTAGCAGCTTCCATGAAATGTACAACTGCACGAAACATGATACCGGATCGGCCGTCGCCCGGGTTACCAAGGACCGCGCTGCTCGACCTCATCTTCCATCGACAGTGAAAAATCAGCTAGGAAGAAGAAGACAAAGAAGACAACTACTGACAATTGGACAATGGAACGTGAGGACTCTCCTCGACCGAGAAGGAGCTAACCGACCAGAAAGACGCACGGCACTAGTAGCAATGGAACTTGCCAAATACAACATCGACATCGCCGCCCTATGTGAAACAAGGTTCTCAGAGTCTGGTCGTCTCAACGACTTGGAATACTCTTTCTTCTGGAGTGGCAAACCCGAAGGAGAAAGAAGGGAGGCCGGAGTGGGCTTTGCTATCAAAAAGGATATCGTCACAAAGCTGACAGAAATGCCACGGCCAGTAAGTGACAGAATCATGACAATGAGACTACCTCTGAGTAAGGACAACTTTGCTACAATTATCAGCGTGTATGCTCCGACAATGACAAACCCAGACGAAAACAAGGAGGCCTTCTACAACCAGCTGGCAAGTGTGCTCAGTGGCATCCCCCGTACAGATAAGCTACTGCTGATAGGAGACTTCAACGCGAGGATAGGAAGAGACAATGACAAGTGGCCCTTGGTCATGGGCAAACATGGGATTGGGAAATGCAACTCCAATGGCGAGCTTCTACTGGCTCTGTGCTCTGAGTTCGAACTGATAGTGACGAACACCATGTTCAAGCAGAAGGATGAACGCAAGACCACCTGGATGCATCCTCGTTCCAGACACTGGCATATGATCGACTTCATCATCACGAGGTGTCGGGATAAGATGGACATCCACAGTACCCGAGCCATGCGTGGAGCAAACTGTTGGACCGATCACCAGATGCTGAGGTCAAAAGTGGCTTTCAGAATACGACAAAAGCACAGCAGGCAAGGAACAAGTCAGCCGACCAAGCTCAACACAGCAAAACTAAGTACCACCAGCCATAGGGAGAGTTTTGAGCAGGAGATGGACAGTGCTCTCGCCCAATGGGACGAGAAGGAAAACTCAACACCAGACGAGGAATGGGAAGCTCTGCAGCAGGTCGTGTACAACACAGCCAAGACATATCTTGGCAAGCCAGACAGAAAACACCAGGACTGGTTCGACCCCAACGATCAGGAGCTACAAACTCTTATGAGCAGAAGAGACCAAGCCCACCAGAGAGTGTTGCAAACCAGGAGCACTAGATCCACCACTGCAGCATATAAAGACGCCTGCAGACTGCTACAAAAACACAGGAAGGCAGTGGAGCTGCAGAGAGCTGCTGACAGTAACAACATGAAGGGCTTCTACAATGGACTGAAGGAAGTGTGGGGACCCAAAAAGAAGGGACCTGTTCAACTGAAATCAGCAGATGGAATGGAGGCCTTCTCTGACAGCAAGAGAGTTGTGGCAAGATGGAGTGAACACTTCCAGAAGCTACTCAACGTCCCTGGAGATATAGATCACGAAGCTTTGGACAACATCCCGCAGCGCATTATCAAGACAATCCTAGATGAGATTCCAACTATGGATGAGATGGCTAAAGCAATCGCCGGCCTGAAAGATGGCAAAGCACCTGGAGGAGATGGAATTCCTGCAGAAGTATGGAAGCACGGAGGAGACAATCTGTTCAGCAGACTGCACCAACTAATCACCAATGCCTGGGAGGTGGGTTCTGTACCACAAGCATGGAAGGATGCCAGCATTGTAACCATCTACAAGAAAGGTGATCGAACAGACTGTGGGAACTATAGAGGAATATCTCTTCTTTCCATAGCAGGCAAGATCTTCGCCAGGATCCTACTCAACAGACTATCTACCCACATAACACCAGAGGTAGTTCCAGAGACTCAATGTGGCTTCAGAGGTAACCGGAGCACCGTGGATATGATATTTTGTCTCCGACAACTACAAGAAAAGTGCATTGAGCAGGACCGACCACTGTACATGGTATTTGTCGACTTCAGTAAGGCGTTCGATACAGTTGGGAGAACCGGGCTATGGCAGCTACTGAGGAAGTATGGATGCCCAGAGAAGTTCACAACAATGATCGAGGCACTACATACCGGAATGATGGCAAATGTTAGTGTTGGAGGGGAAGTCTCGGAATCGTTCAGTGTCACAAATGGGGTCAAGCAAGGATGTGTACTGGCCCCCACGCTGTTCTCCATCTTCCTATCAGCAATGCTCGATGATGCTTTCCGAGACATGGGGGATGGTGTCTACATACAGTCCAGACAGAGCGCTGACCTATTCAACGTCGCACACTACAGAGCGAAGACCAAGACTACTCGGATACTGATGAGAGAGCTGCTAATCGCAGATGACAGTGCACTGGTTGCACACTCTGCTGAAGAGATGCAGAATATAGTGGATGCTTTCTCCAATGCGTCAAAGAAGTTTGGCCTGAAGATTAACATCAAGAAGACCGAGGTGCTGTACCAACCCAACTCTACAAGAACCCGAGAGGAGGATATCATGGTTGATGGAAACAAGTTGAACTCTGTTCTGGAATTCACCTACCTCGGAAGCACTATATCAAGTGATGGATGCATTGACGATGAAATACAGAGGAGGATGGCCAAGGCTAGTGCATCTTTCGGCCGACTACGCCAGAGACTCTGGAACAACCACCATGTGTCCATGCGGGTTAAAGGCAAGATATACCGTGCAATCGTGCTGTCCACCCTCCTATATGGAGCCGAGGCATGGACATTGTACAGACGACAGGTGAAAAAGCTGCATGCCTTCGTGATGCGACATCTGCGATCGATCATGAGGATAACCTGGATGGACAAAGTGATAAACAAGGAAATACTCGAACGGACAGGGCTACCATCTATGGAAGATCTTCTGATCAGAAAGAATCTCCGGTGGACTGGACACCTCATGAGGATGTCACCAGACAGGCTACCAAAGCAGGTTCTCTACTCCCAACTGTATTCTGGTCAGAGAAAGAGAGGGCGCCCTCGCCTCCGGTTCAAGGATACCATCAAGAGAAACCTGAAGCTGAGAGACATAAAGATCGACTCCTGGACATCACTCTCACAGCAGAGAGACAAATGGAGAGCAAGAGTCAAGTGATGGAAGCAGTCTTTGTCGCTTCGCGACCGACAGCATGATGATGGGTGCCTTGAATGCTTGCCCGGATTGTGATTTGACATGTATCTGTAGAACAAAATAATAGTAGCAACGAGCACACGGGAGAGCAAGTAACTTGTTTATACTAGTGCGTACAACATATGTTTGGAAAACATCTATGCCAACTTTGGTTATATGTTATGGGACACCTGTAATAACATAATGGAAAATCTTGTAATTCCATCAAAACGTTTGAGCAACTCTGACATTGTTAACATTGACCATAATTTATTATACTGACTCGCCCATGAACGACACGTGTCAGTGATCAACTACATCAAATGCATTGCTTTGCCAAATAGGCATATACCAATTAATGTACACATGTAGATTAACATATATTAAACGTTTGAATACAATCTTGCCGAGAATACTGTTAGCAAAGGTTGTGTCGAAATGAAATTATATAAACATTGTCACCAGTTAAACCTAACCTAATATGGACAACTTTACATGTCATCATTGTCAAGTGTGACTAAACATATGTTTCAATAATGCACAAACTAATTTAAGTCCCTACTGATTGATCACGTAGGCATATCAAATGAGTAGGATACAATACAATATCACGCAGAATCCAGTCGGCATATATATATATATATATATATATATATATATATATATATATATATATATATATATACTGAAACTAGTACACTTACTAAATAAACAATAGTGGCAGGTATTGGAGAACAGGGTACATGACCCCGGTATCACCTGTGGAGACTGAAAACAGTTAGGTTAGGAGAAACTGATCAGCATGATCACCTATGAAATGAAACACATTAACGAAATGTACCGTTCTCAGTGAACCCGTTAATCGAGCATTGCATCCGAATTAGAATCAATAAAATTACGAAATTGAAAAGCAACATTTCATCAAGGATATTATTGCTTCACAAAGATACGCAACTCCTCGCGATAACGTGTGACGCCACACCCACTAACGCCATATATTTTTAAGCGTGCTAAACTACAGACGTCTGCTGGACGTTGGATGTCGAATTGCCAATGACACAATATTGTGCTGCGCCCAACTGCAACAACAGTCGCACAAAATGTCCGGAAATGGTTTTCCACCGCTTCCCGGTTGAAGAGAGAAGGTAAATATTGGATTTTTTAAAGAAATGTTTATGTAAAAGTAAAATAATCGACACTTTCCCCTGTGAAAACATGAGAAAAATGGCCAAATGTACATTGTCACTGAAACGCCAGTCGAATACGCTCGCAAATCGAACACTGAAGGATATCCTTTGTAATGATCACCATATGTAACATAGCATGCGTTAAACGGGTACATTTGGCATCTACACAAACCATCTGATTGACAAAGATGTAACATGAGGTTTGCGAACTTAACTTTTCAAAAACTAATTATATTACACGAAATACTCACTGGCCCCTGGTGCGTAATGGTCCCTATGCCTATGGGGAGAGTGGCATGTTTAAAAACATCTACTAATAACGCAGAACGGCGGAATATACGTAGATAATATTGCTTGGATTCTCAATACGCCAAAGACGTATTCCTAGTCCACTTGCCATATAGAGTTCACTCTCGTATGGCAATGACCAATAGGCTAAATGTTTTTATTATTACCACCACCTTGTAATAAGTTACTATTTCGACTCGCAGCATAGCTAGATACTAATCTAATAGAGTTGAAATATAATGTAATTTCTGCATGAAGTCAATAATGTTTTGTTATATAACAGGATATATTATTATTTAATTAATTAGGTTTATATTGTTTTTTCTTTATATTCATTTAATCATTTAGGATGTGTGTACAATATTTACATATCTAATGATTTATTATTATGGTTGTGACCACAATAATTGTGTTTGGGCCTTTGGGGATACCTACTAATACAAGTTTTTACATTATTATGTATTCCTTCAAACAACATCATATGTACAACATGTTGACATGGTTTTAAATTGTAATGTTTTTTGAATGTTATTTGAATAAATAATATTGAATTGAATTAATATTTGTGTTCAATACATGTTGCAGAAGAATCAGCTCACACAGGCACAGCTGAGTTCATCGAAAGGATGGACCAACTGTTCAATGCCTTTAACAGCCAGACGTTGACCAGTCCAGCACTGATGCAACACGCTCTGACAGTAGCCAGTGGCCACAAAGTGTTCTTGCTAGGAATCTTAAATTGGCTATCCAAGATTAAAAGCAAAGACGTGGATGTGATGGCAGTATATTAATTTTGTTAGATTTTGTGTCATTTGTTGTATACATTCTTGACTATTACATGTACCAGGTAGATCTAAATCTAAACAACATGGCATATTTTGACTTTTTAAATCAAATCAAGGCAAGCTTTTTCAAACATCCTGTGTATGCTATGACTTACACCTGATTTTTATTAATGAGCTTTGAGTGTCATATTTTTTATCATGTTTGCATGTTTACTTCAGGCCATTGATACCGTTTATGGCAATAATATTATTAAAACATAATATTATTAAAACATGACGTTTGGTTGTGCCATAATAATGGTGTGTGTTTTATCCATGACAGATATTCTGAGAAGATATTCAGTCGAACAATAAAAATAGGAACGTTTTAATTGGATTATAACCATTAGTCACCGCTTTGTTTGGGTTGTGTACACGCCATTGGAACGTTTATGTTTATATACACACTATTTACCATTTTAACTGAACTGTAATGATCATTTACGTTTTGAATTGTACACATTATTAATTGGGACTTCTGGGCTTGTTATCTTTCTGTGAATAAATATTCTGTACCTCTATTATCATATTATGTTTGTCTTAATTGTACAATGCATCTATGGGAATTTGACTTTGCTATCTACATACATTTTCAACCCAAATGTCTTAATTGTTGCAATGTTGTCGCTTCAATCCAAGCAAAACAGGTAGGGGAATAATTGAACAAGCAGTTCGAGCAAGAATTTGAACAAATTCTCAAATATTTAATAATGTGGGGCTAGAACAAGTTGCGTTTACTATGGAATAGGCCCATGGATGTACTGTGTTATTAACCTCAATTACAATAATACACTAGCTTAAAAACACTATCTACAAAGCCAGTAGGGTGAGAGGGGGGTATATATGACCGCTGGTGCAGCCTCTGTCATTTGAACCTTTGCTATCGTGTCCTAACACGCTGGCGCAGTCTCTGTAATTTGAACCTTCATGATCGTAGTGTAGCACGCTTTTAATCAGGTGGCGCCACTTACGTAATGTCACGCTATTTACGGCAAAATCGCGAGGAGTTGCATATCTTTGTGAAGCTATGGAATCCTTGATTTCATTATTATTAATTATTGTTCACTCTTATAGTGGGGCGGATATGTGGCAAATATAAGATGGATTGTGGGTTTGGTGGTAAAAGCACCAACATTGGCATAGTTGATGATAAAGAGGTACTAAACGATTTTAGATATAGTGCCAAGCTCAATTTTCCCCCTGGTGTCCATAAAATGACCAAATCCAAAATGGCCACCAACCGAAGTGTGAACATTTAGAAAAGGCTTTATCTTCATTAATAATTGACATAAAAAGATGAATGAAGTGTCTATTTCTATGTTTTCAGGTATGGGGATTCCAACGGAACCATCATTTGTATGGTAAAACGTAAAATAATTAACATTTACAAGTAAAATGTGTAAAATATTGTCGTACAAATGCAAAACGACAAGAAATTTGGTTGCAATAAATGGATTTTTTTTTATTGCCAATCATGTTGGTACAATAGCATGGAATCATATTTTCAACTGTTCATACATATTTATATTGAATATAATTCAAAACGTTAGCATCGATATTCAATAATGATAATTGCTGTCATTTTATACAGCTTGACAAGATGAAACAAAAATAAATAAATAAAATAAAGCACCATTCAAAACAAAATGTTGAACATAAGACTGGACTCATCACTTTGGCAAAAAACCAACAATATAAAATAAAACAAATATACAACTAAGTGACATAATTAATACTGCCATCACTCCTGTATTAATACAACATTATCCAATTGAAGCCTTCACACTTTACACAATGCCTTAAAATGACTGACAAACTGATATAAATTGGAGTAGAAACATTAACAAACACATTTGGTAATTCCAAACGCATACAGTTGTCAACAAAAACAATAAATCTGATAGACACTGAACTGCTGCTCGACATCACATCTTAATAGTGATCACTGTGTTCACAGTTGCCGAATACGCAACTGCTGCTAGACATCCCATCTTAAACAAAATGGTGAAAATACACAGACTCGACTCACTGCTAAAAGCCACAAATACAAATTAAAAAAAACCTAACATATATATAATATACAACTGAGTGACACAATGAATACTACACCAAGTACCATCATTCGTGTATGATTACTATGTTATCTAATTGAAGCCTTCACAATTGGCAAATGTGATACAATGGCAGATATATCGATGTAAAATGGACTAGAAACATTAACAAAACAATTTGGTAATTCCAAACACATACAGTTCTGAACAAAACAATAACTCTGATAGACACTGAACAGCTGCTAGACAGTAGATATCACATCTTAATAGTGATCACTGTGTTCACAGTTGCCACAGCAGTGGCACAGTGACGTGCACTTCAGATTAGCGTTAACACATTTGCACAGCCCTCTGCATCCATTCTTACAGCCGCATCTTAACAACTCTGAGCAGGACACGGCCGCTTCTGGGAGTAACGTCCACATCGGTTCCCATCCTCGCGTCGGATTCTTGCTCCATCCCCAGGACTCTGGAGAAGGAAGATCTGGATCTCGGACCTGGGCCTGACCCCATGCATGGCCACCCTGGTATGTTGCTCGTCTTGCATGCTGCAGCTGTGCAGCTCTGGTTGGTGGAATGGCGACGATAGATCTGGCTTTTGACGTAAACATGTGCTTCCTGGCTGAGTCCACAGTAGTTTCGCCACTCCCCCGATCATACATAAGCACCACGTATGACTCGAGTACAGACATGCAGACATTGTCCAAACTTGTCGGTCGTGTGACAAGTCTAGCGAAGGCCTCCGTTGCAGCATTGAATGACCACCCAAAGAGGTGGCAATTTCATGAGCTGGTATGTACCTCAGGTGTTTACCCGTGCCAAACGCTATCCACAACTGTGTGTTCTGCATTGACACAACAGTGGAGAGAGCCAGGACGACAACGTCTGTATCCACTGTTCGCAGTATGATCCGCCGATGACCTTTTTCGGCCGCATCCATCCTGCTTCCCACAGGTTGAGAAGACTTCTTTCTCTGTAGAAAGATTGTTCACGACTTCATGTGCTAGGAAGTTGAATAGTTCTGTCTTGTTCTCGTCCACTCGCAGGAACTCCTGCCAGTTTCCCGGGATGGAGTTGGCTGCTGCAACATGTCGTCTGACGCCCTTTCCACGATTTTCCCTTGCTGTGGACTTCAGGCCATCTGGTATGTAGACATCCCAGATGATGTCCACCCTTGAGACTCTAGCCAACTGTGCTTTGATGTATGGAAGGAACACTAACATGGCATAGTCTTGGAAGGTTTTCGCTCCAACTGGCTTCAGCATGTTGATGATAGCAGCTCCATCCAGTATGATGACGTCGATGACTGGAGCTTCGCCTTTGGATGTGCACAGCTTCACCACGCAATCTGTGAGATCTGCCTTTGTACCGAACCGCAATTTTCCCAGCTGCGACAAGGATGGTGGGCATGCATGATTTTCATGCTTGAAGAAATTGTCCAAGTCTCCGTCTCGTGTCTGGCATGCGATGTACAGCCTGGAAAATAGTGCACAGTCGCTCTTGAGGGATGTTATCATCTGTGTAGCTTTGGATGGTGTCGCTGTGGATGGTCTGTTGAACAGTGGCATACTGTTCTTAGAGATGGTGTCTGATACAAGTAATGTACGCTCAACTAACTGATCCGTTACAAAGCTGTCGTACTGATCATGCCCCTTCTTCTCTATCCCTCGCACAGTTGTCACTACGGCTGGATCTGCGATGTCTCTGGTATCCAACACCAGAAGATCTCCACTCTCCTCCATGAACGGATTCCCAAGGTCTTCGATCACTTCCACGAGAGCCTGAACTTCGCTTGCAAAGGTAACTTGTAGAGACATTGTGTGTTCGTGGTGCCTGTCGTTGTCCCTGCCAGTGTGGTTATCCAGGCATGCTGTTTCAAAGCCGTCGATGGTCCTCGCAATTTCTGTTCCAGCTACCATCCATCGCAGTAGAGCTCTAAGGTTTTGCGTCAAGCCGATTGCTCCACCATCACCTTTGACGACTGCGTTGTTTTGCTCATGCGCTATGGCTGAGAAGGGACGGGTCGACTTGTGCACTACGAAGCTGGCTCGGTCAAACTCTTTCGCTACACCAGGGAGTCGTTCGTGCAGTGTTGTCATATCACGTATATGTACGCACCCAGCGAGAATAGTGTGTGTGGTCCAGGGCAAAGAACCATGGAGCCAGTGCTCTCAATGCAGTGATGTAGAGTGGGAAGTTTCCTTCGAGAATTGATCGCACAAAGACCAGCATAAGGCATTCCAAGTGCATGACCATGTACCAGTAGTGGATTATTCATTGTAATATCAGTATTCCATTCATGTGTACGTTCTTTATTTACATCGAAATGGGTGCTAGGTTAAGTATTCATCAAATGTATCATGAGCATCGCCATGTATCATGTGTATGTCTGGCCCACGTAGCTCATATGACAAAACGTCAAATTGACACTATGTGAACTGAATGAGGATAATAGTATACTGATATATAACATCCATTTCTGAGAATAATCTATCCATTTCGCCTTGGCCGCACTCATTTTAACATCAATATCATCATAATATGAATTTAAATGCATTGTGTCGACAAATAGGTGACGGCATTTGATTCCTTATGTCAGAAAACATACACAACGACACTTCATTCATATTTATACGATATTTATTCAGGAAGATATGACGATAATTAGAATTTCGCGACTCGGGTGGCGGCCATCTTGGATTTGTCAAATTTAAGGGCCCCATAGGAAAAATTTAGCTTGGCACTATATCTGAAATCACTTAGTACCTTCTTAGCATCAACTATGCAAATTTTGGTGCTTTTACCACCAAACCCACAATCAAATCACATATCTGCCCCACTATTATGTAATATGCACCAACGAATAAACGATTATTTTATATATATTTTCAGTAACAATATTAAATTATAATTACTAGTATCATAACTTTAATGCAACTGTTTCCGTTACAGGTCCTATTATTAAGGATGTTATGAATATACAATGTTCCGACTTCTTCGGCCAAAACAAAAAAGTTTACCAAGCCACTGGGGAACCAAGAGCAATAGCAATAGTGAACGATATTGCATATTATGTGCAAAGTGCTCCATCAAGGTAATCAATGGAGCAGTTACTCACTTTTTTCATTGCAAAAAATGCCCATGATCCGGTTGGCACAGTTCACATATAAACATGATAATTGTTTTGAGTGGCATATGTTTTGACAAGACTTTCAATAGGCTTACTAATGTACATTTACTGAAACATCAGCGAATGTATTTAGGAACTACGTACATCCGAAGAAATATAATCCCGCATTGGAAATAACATGTTAATGTTCACATGATTTGAACAATTTCCATGCTGTGATACTATTGTATGGTCCTAACCAAATATTATCAAAATGTAAAGTCAGATAAATCGATACATCTCCATGTATGCAACCAGGTACACATACCCAAGTCTACGTTGATATATACATATTAATATATGTACACAAATACATACGGACGGAAATACACAGGTGAATGCACTGACTAACTTATATATTAATAGCCGACATAAAAATAGTCATTCAGAAACACACAAATGTAATCCGATAGTCACACAGAAAGGAATGCACCAAGTCAAACAATTAGGCATGGAAGCAGTCACAAATGATGTGTAATCTCCCAGTCAATAATTCCGCTTTCACGTGTATATATATTTTAGACTTTCTACTCAAGAACTGAAGGATGGAGGTCTTCGCAAGGATCACTATATTGGCTATTACGACAACACCCCGTTCCAAGGCATCGCAGTATGGCAAGGACCATCCGGCGGGTATAACTGCTACCCGCCAGGTAGGGAAGACCTTTTTGTGGCTGATATTTATCGTGATTACTACTCCCTTTCTGTTGAATCTTTGATATATATATAAATATATATATATATACAGGTGACCCAAAAAAAAACAGAACCCATAAACATGTTCATTAATCCTACATAGGTCCATCAAATGTCTTCAAATTTGGTATAATCAAACGTCAGTCTATTGATGATCTGTCCACAAAGTTATAGCCACTTGAGTCAGTTTGCATAGTTTTTATGTTCTTTTCGGCGTTGAATGCACACTTGCACACGTCGCGCATAATTGTCAATGACTCTCACACATTTCTCCTTGGGGATTTGCCTGATCTTTCATGTATTTGCTTCCTTCAGTTCACCTATTGTTTGAGGATCGTTCTCATACACATTGTCCTTGTGATACTCCCACAGATAAAAATCTAGGGGTTCAAGTCTGGTGAATGCGCCGCCCACTCAACATCACACCTCCTGCTGATCAGTCTGTCATCAAATCGCTCTCTAAGCCAGGCTAGGAAGACATTTGATGTGTGGGGGGTGGCCCCGTCTTGCTGGAACCACTGTTGATCTCGATCCATTCCTCCGCGTCGTCCCAATGATGCCCAAACCTTCCTCAGTACTGCCACATAGTTCACCATTTGAGGTTGCTCATTTTCATCCTCAAACCAAAATGGGCCGATGATGCCATGTTTGGAAATGGCTACCCATGCTGTGCACTTTTTTGAGTGTAACGGCCTCTGTAAGACATCTTACCCTACACAATAGGTGAACTGAAGGCAGCAATCACTGGAAAGAACAGGCAAATCCCCAAGGAGGAATGTGTGAAAGTCATTGACAATTTTGCGCGACGTGTGCAAGTGTGCCTTCAACGCCGAGGATTTTATTTGAAAAGAACATAAAAACTATGCAAACTGACTCAGGTGGCTAAAACTGTGTGGACAGGTCATACATAGACTGAAGTTGGAATATACCCAATTTGAAGACATTTGATGGACCTATGTACGATTAATGAACATTTTTATGGGTTCTGTTTTTGTTTGGTCACCCTCTATATATATGACCTTGTTTACACTATTATATTGTACCAAACAATAACAATAGTGTCCAGTTTTTTACAATCTATGTTTTCTTTTCACGGCCAGAGGATCGGGTGCTGTATTGTAAGTTATCCAGTGCATGTTCGAGCTATCGATGCAGCTGCACGTAGCTTCTTCAATTTGGTTGACTCGTTGCTCCTTGTATTTAAGCGTTTTCTCCAACTGAAAAAGGCGATAATTAATTTTGGCTTCTGCAATGTACGCTATCCTGCTAACCAGAGTTGTGAGGATGTTCCAACGTGCATGCTCCAGTGGCATAAGCGGTTTACTTCATTTGGTTCTGTGTCTCAAGATGGCAGAGCCCTGAATCCAACATAGCATGTATTTGGTACAAATATATTATAATTTTTGTGTTAACATTTTTCATGCACAAACAATATGCTATGCATAAGCAAGTAAATTCGGTGAACCTGTCGTGGTCCTTTTACCGGAATGATCGTAATATGCAAGACCAACTTCCACATAGGACCCTCACACAAACATCAATTTGTATTGTATGAAGGTATAACACCTATTTAATGAATCCTAATGTATAACAATCAACGTGAAGCGTAGGTCTGGGCCAAAACTGACAAAAGTCATAATTCCATGTCTGTTATATTGTGACATAATATACTAAACCTGATGGGCCAATCAAGGATTCACTACAGCTTACAGATATATTAAAACAATCTACTCTACTGTAGCAATAAGATGATGACACTCAGCGCTGTTGAAAGAAGATGGCTCTTCTTAGGAACATCACTTTATCTATACAAATATGTATATTTATCGCGCATTTCGAAATGTCAATCCATTCAAACCATTATAAATCACTCATCGTCTTCGGATAAGTTGTCTCAGGCAAATGCTGCAGCTTCCCGAGTTTGAGTTGTTGTGGATTCGATTATTCAAGAGAAGAACAGCTCGGAACACCAAGCCCAACAACGTAAAGTAACAGTAAGGAGAAGAAAAAATAGAAGAAGATAGCTCACATCTATATTGCAGTCTGAATGAGTACATTGCCCGTTTTGTTCATATACTTCAGAGTTAGAACCTTCACGTCAAGCATTGCTGTGACCTTTCACCCTCATGTTCTTATAGTTCGCTTTTCTCTACGTTATCTACCCAGCAAAGAGTTAAATCCAGTCACATTATGACGTCGTGAATAGATACGAAATACACATCCATTATGTTTTTATATTGTTTCTAATTTCAATATATGCTGGCGTATACAATCACATGATTGGGACGCTAGGTATACAAATGGCGTTTATTGCACTTACTTGTAAGATTCCGGATGATCCTTGCAAAACAAGTAAGTGTCTGAACGATGGAAAGTGCACGAAGGAAGTCAATAAAAATAGAAGTACTTGCAATGAAAATACCCAGACTAAAGTGTAAAAACAACTTCAGTTGAAATATTTATGTATGCATCGTTAAGCAAATGAATGTGTATTAATTCAGTGACACATTGATGCGTTTTTTCGGTTTATTTGTTGTATAATGTTAGTGAGGTATGTCATAGCACCGGTATACAGAGACACGTGTTTCCATCAACTACCATTATGCGTATACAACTGCGACTATCTACACGAGGATGGAGTATGAGTATATCTATTGTGCAATGATTGTCGCAGATACCTCATTTGCAGCGGTGGTTCATTGGCTTGTGTAGTCAGTTTATTATGCTTCGTAATATCGTCCGTGTTTATGTAGTAGTAAGATTTGGAACTCTCATTAAAACAAAGTGCCTAACATTGAACCGTTCGGAGATAGCATAGCTCGACCTTCAAATAGTGTTAGTCCACTGGTAGCAAGTCCTTTCCGAAACACCTAAATCAAGTGAGAAAATAAGGCATTGCACATGTTACATTAAACTAAAAAAGGCAGATCGTAAATAATATAATACACGCTTCTATCCTGGGTCACTTGGTATTGCAATGATTACACTCAGAAATACAGACATTTTCACATCGTAGAATATATTAACAGTGTTTGTTCAGTATGTGCCTTTAATTACAACAAATGGTTAAACGTATATGCATTAAATAACAAGCCAGCAATGTTATTATTCCGGATGCGCATCCATTATTTAGTTGAAGATATAGATTCTAATTTAATTGTCTGTTAGCATTAACAATCACATTTTGTGACGCCAGGTTTATAACAGGGACATATTTTATCACAGTATCCATAACATTAGATCTCTCTATTTTTACTTGTGTTAACTGTTATTACATTTACAGATCCTTGCAAATCAAATCCGTGTTTGAACGGTGGAACGTGCACGACGGAAATCAACATCTACCGTTGTTCCTGCAATGATAACTATTACGGACTAAAATGTGAAAGTAAGTCCAACCGAACTATTTATATTGACCCCGCTATGCGTAGGCACAGCTATATGTAGGACGTAATCGAACCCGTTTTAATATATCTGTTCCTGGAGACATCAATATTATACATCGCTGATGGCATTGCTTCGCACTGTCAAGCTGTTGCGTTACCAACTCATGGTAATTATATACAGAAGACTTGACACCTGTCATACGATTGTATCATTAGAGTGTGTTGACAATGACTGATAATCACATCTATCTTACCAACTGTCAACATAGTAGTATATAACAACAGTCATACGCATAATGAAAATTCCTGCACGCTTTGTCGCTCATTCACATACCTTTCGAAACGTTCGCGTTTTCTTCCACATACTTTTGCATCACAGTTCCTTAGTTCATAATCCAGCCATGCTAGAGACATTCCTCCAAATAAGATGGATATGCTCAATAAACAGAAAAGAATCGGGTAATCATGTGTACGTCGAGCCTATGGAGAGCGTGTTTGTACATAATTCTGCTGGTCAGGTGACACATGGCGCCATCTAACAAACAAATCCGAAAACCTATGTAAAATGTATCTTTTTGGGTGTCAGTGCTGTGTATGAAAGCTTATATGCACGAATTTTAAAACCACGTTATATTAAACATGCCTTTTGTTTTTTAAGATTAAGAATGTATTTGCTTAACGTGTTTTTATTACTGTTAATAAAAGCATACATTTCAATTGAGGAATCCAGATAAGAACGTTAACAATTATCTTCAAGTGCGTGTTCATTAAATATTTTATTGTGTGTTTCCCTATATTTTGTAACGTGACTTCTTTGCTTAACATGGTTTTATTACTGTATATAAAATACTTCGTCGTAATTGGGGAAAACCTATACGAGCATTATACATTGTTTTAGCGTACATGTTTTATAAATATGTTATTTTGTGCTTGTCTAGGTTTTGGAAAGCGTATCAAATGTCCTGCCGCGCTGATCATTAGTCAAAAAGACAAGATATTGAAATTCCCACTGAACAACTCAACGATGCCTCAGACCTACGGTCCTCCAGCAGTCATAGTCGGAAATCAGAAAGGTAAGTCACACTTAATTCCGATATCTTCCTTCAAATCATATGTTTACCTTGGTGTAAACGGCTCTATTTCACTTTGTGGTTGACATCACTTGATAACGAAGATCAAGACATGTTGAGTGTGCGCGCGTTTGTCTGTGTGAGTGAGTGAGTGAGTGAGTGAGTGAGTGAGTGAGTGAGTGAGTGAGTGAGTGAGTGTGGATGTGTGTATGCGTGTGTGCGCGTGCGTGTGCGCGTGGTGTTACCTTTCGCACGGTGTATGCGTGTATGTGTATGGGGATAGGTAGGTGGGTGGGTGAGTGGATGGGTGGTTGGGTGTGTGCTCCCCTCGGCCACAACAATAGAAACATATATGCCTTGGAAATGCCCTGTAAGTGATACGATTAGTTTATCTCGCGTGTGTCTCCTGTGATTTTATGTCGTGACTTCCGCACGCCGCTTCGCACATCGAGCGACCAGCTTTTCCTGCCGATGCTATCCGTTCCCAGATATTGATTGATACGTTCGCAAGATCTACATACGTATATTTTCCTTAGGATTCATTTGCATTGCGTGAGGCGCATTTTGCCTAAGGGTGCCTAAATGCTGGGAATACCTGCATTTAAAGGATCTCAGATCTGATCACCTTTTCTTCCAGCGGACATCTTTTAATTGTTTGCGGAATGGCAAATTAAATCTATTCAGAAGCTTTTATGGCCTTTCAAATGTCATATATTATTCACTATCGTTCAACAGAATACTTTCTTTACAAACGTAACCAGGTGTTTTCTCTCCGGAGATTATTCAGTCTACGATAGCCTTGGTGATACTTCCACTCCAGTTTCACTTCTAGAGATGTGAGCAGATATTCCATTAAAAGTATGTGAAAAGAGGCGATCACTTCTAGGAAGACACCATCTACTGCAGTGGACGGAGAGTAGTACGTGTTTGGGATATACTATTCGAGTGATTCAGGATAATGGTCAACCAGAACTCCATGCAGGTATGTGACATCCGATTAACTATGGTGACAAGGCCGACAGTGCGTATGTTCTGGGGAACATACATATAGCCCCCGACAGAGAGAGCGCATGGAGACATAGCAGCTGTATAAGTGTATTGGTGAGCCGCTCTCCGGGATCTTGGGTGGTATTCTGTCGCTGTCAGGAGACGGACGTTCCGAATGCCAGAAAGGTCATTGCTTCACTGAGCTCTCCACGGTTGGTTGGTTATTCAGCTCCTCCGTGACAGACATCTGGCGGTATCCGTGACATCTGTCGTGATTACTTACATCTCAACATAGTGCTCAGTCTAGTTCAGTAGCCTTTGCGTGTCCTGGGTGATTCCACCTGCATATATATTTCAGAGTTACAGTCTTGATTGACATGGGTCCTGTAGGTAACGTTTTTCCTCCTACAAGGCTTTTTAATATCTTGTATCCGCAACTGTCTGAATACTGCTGCTTAGCTTCAGTCTGTACTTATTGGTGCAGCAGTATATTGACTAATCAACACATTTTCAATGATTTACTGCTTACAATTAGTAATTGTATTCCAATTAACAAAGTGTTATGGTGTAATATTGCTAGAAAACATAAACATATGTTCCAGTGTTGTATGTATTTGGTTCACTCTCACGAAATCTCTACAATCAGGACTGGGGCAGTGAAACCGAAATAAATATACATTGGTAAAATGTATTTGTGTAATTTATGCATCTCTATCATTACATGATAGCACCAGTCGTTAAGAAGAACGGATATAGTGTTCGTTTGGTGCTGTGAATGTGTTTTTGTTAAAAGAAAATCGTTGCTTTCTTCGGCCAATTGTGCCATGGCGTCACGTCGGCTTTAAAAGTCGCAACTACTACTTCACCTACACAAATAATGTTGCTAAATGTTGTCATTGTGCAAGAAGCATGACTGCCATAAAATGTGTAACTGTTTTCATAGCGCTAAATATAATTATCGTTAATAAGTGGAGCAAAAGAAATGCTTCCGGGCGCAACATCTGGCGTCCTGCCAAGCGGACAAGTTATATATGCTTTCATTGCGTTGCCAAATGCGCTTGATTTCTCCTTTTTTTGGGTGAATGTAAACAAAAATATGACATGTTGAGGTACTGGAAGAAGCCATATATTTAAAACAAATATTAAGGCCGTTTCTCCCGATTGTGTGTGCGTAGCAAAAAGGTGGTATCTGAAACTAATATTTTACGTGCGAACAACGGCGATTGAACACAGTGATGTTGGGTTCATTTCCCATATATTCTGTCGGTGCGGCTGCTTAGCTATCGTCCTTCTGGAACTTACGAAAGTGTGAAGTGGATTGCATCAGCTAAACTGGTGCAAGGTATTGCGTTGCGTACAGGTGCAATTTTATTCAGCGTGACGTAAGTTTTAGTCATTTTAGGAGAAAATAATTACTTTGAAATTGAATAACATATTGGTACTGGTGTAGTAACACGTTACGATATTATTAGTGTGTGAGTTGAAGTTGACGCGAAGGTCAGTGTTGTCTCTCGTAGGTAACAAACCGCCATGACCATGTTATCGAGTTACGTGTGTAACAGAGGGGGTTCAGTCAGTATTTAGTAGCGCAGCAGTATGTTGACTACTCAACAACATTTTCTTAAACGATTTTATGCTTAAAGGTAGTAATGCGTTTCCTATAAACCAAGTATGACGGTGTATTATTGACAGGAAATATAAAAATGTGCTCCAAATGTGTTTTATGTATATGGCCCACTCTCACGAAAACTGTACAATCAGCTGTGAGGGCAGTCAAATTAAAATAAACATATATTGGTAAAATATATGTGTATAAATTATACATTTTTGATATGATCATTAGTTATATAATGACACAATTCAGTTTAGATAACCGGATGTAATTCTCATTTTGTGCTCTGGATGTATTTAAAGTCGTTGTTTTCTACGGCCAATCATGACATGCTGTCAGGACATGGTAAAATGTCCTTCCGCACAACAATCGTCCCAAGACACAATTTGATATTCGTTACCTCAACCCACCTCCCCACCCCTTATCACATTACAGTTTTCACAAGAGTGACCCATATAAGCAGATATAACAAATACACGCCATTACAATGTTGCATTATAAAATAAATACGAGACGATATAACGAATACGAATACATTTAGTTCAGGTAAAAACCCATATACAATCGGTACATACATCTAAGTAGCCTAATTAAAGAGCCAATATGTTAAAAAAAAAAAAATGAATAGGTAAAAAAAACAATAAGATTATGAGTTAGATAAATGTAAAATTGTAGAAAAACAGATAAAATAATGAGCAATATACAGGATGTGATTGTAAAATAAATATGCAATTAATTCATACAAATAAACACTTTTTGAAAAGTAAGTTATATAAACAACTTACTTACTTTAAAATATATATATATATATATATATATATATATATATATATATATATATATATATATATATATAATAAATAATAATAAAGTTGTATGCGAGAGATGGTGACTATCTTACATATTTACTGTATACAATGAATTGGCCCAGCTAATCCACATTGGGCCATTTACTATTTCAAAACAATTGCACATAGCCCTAGTCAAGTCATTATTTATGTTACAAATGCGTCTTTTAAAACCATAAATGTTCTTACGTAATAGGGCGTCAAATGTATCAATAGCATTATCAGGAAACATGCCACTCGCACTGTCCCGTCGGCTATATCCCCAAATCCGTCTATGCATATTGTTGTAGGCAACTTTAGCTTTCAAATATGAGCCATTATTAGAGTTAACCCATAACTGGCAACAATAAGTTGTACAACAATACGCATGAAACAGACGTAGTTTAACACCCACGGAACAGTGGTGAAATTTTCTGATAATGCTATTTGACCTAGTATAAAAATTACGTAGATGTCTTAGAATATCTCCGTCATCTTTCAGGTCATTGCATATTATCACACCTAAATATTTTGCTTCTTTGACATGTGCAAGCTTGTTTAGGTTCATATACATATCTGGACATTTCAGGTTAAAACCACGTGGTTTGAAGACCATACACAACGACTTGCTAGGGTTATATTCAACATCATTTTCAAAGCCAAACTTTGCACATATGTTCAGCAAACCCTGAAGCCCACTAGGACTGGGAGCAATAACACATCTGTCATCGGCTTAGAACACATGGTTAGTGCAGCAGTTGTGTATGTGACAACCTATACCAGCACTATTTAGCATATTGCTCAGATCATCAATGTATACGATAAATAAATGTGGGGACAAAATCCCACCTTGTCGAACACCATTCGAAACATTAAAAAACTCTGATGTTGTTGAACCCCATTTGACACAGAATGTTTGGGTTCTGTGCCAGTACAACAGAATACGTATAAGTACAACAGGCACACCTCGATTAAGCAATTTTCTAAAAAGCGTCCAATGGTTGACCCTGTCAAATGCTTTTGACGCGTCTAAAAAGCATGAATACACCGGACTATTGTTACTTTTATAGTATTGAATAACATTTTTTCAAGCAAATATACAGTGGTCAGTAGAGTGTCCCTTCTTAAACCCAAACTGATTGTCAGTTGTATTAAGATATGGTGTCAACATTTCTAGCAATATAATTTCAAATATCTTAGAGGCTACAGTGACAAGCGCTATTGGTCTGTAGTTATTTACGTTGCTCGTATCTCCAGACTTATTTTGTATCAGTGGAATTATAATAGTTTTCATAAAGTCATCATGAGAAATCACTCTATTATAAAAAAAAAATGGACAACAGTATAGTTATGCGCCTATCTGAATGAATAAAATGTTCGGCAGATAGCCCATCGTTACCACATGCTTTTCCACATTTCAACTTATCGATAGCATTTTTTACCATGGAGGAGTTATGACTAAGTTATTTGCATAACACAAATATTCATGGTTATGTACACACTCTTTCACATTTTGCATATTTACATATGTGGTTACATTGTTTAATAAGGATTCAAAATGTGTTTTCCATATGGCGGATATGGCTGTAGGTTCATTAGCGCCATTGACATTTGTAGCATTTGGTATACCTTTTTTGTATGTTTTGGATACGTTTTTCCAAAAACTGACTGCATCTTTAGCTTGCATGGACTTAGCCATGGCATCTGCTCGCGCCATATCTTCGCGTTGTTGGCACTGTTTAAGCATATATTTAAAATGTAACCTAGTTTTCCGCATTAGTTCACAGACTGGGCCATGCTTAGGTTTTCCCATATCACGCCATAAAATATAGTAGTATCTAGCTTCAGTGTGCGCTTCCTTAACATAATCATTCCATCCAGGTACAATGTAGTCTTGGCACAATGTTTTGTTGCATGTAGTAATCGTTTCAAGACTAGATACCCTAAGCGCATTACATATATCATCAAATAAATCGTCAATATCAGTGATATGCTGTCTGTTTGAACAGTTAGGATTAGTGCACGTACACGAGTGTGAAGTGTGTATTCTGTCTAGATGAAGAGCACTACAGTTTCCATATTCTTTGATATTACAATCTTTTGCATTAGACCATCTGAAGATAGGAGGCATTTTGTCGGCGTGTTTCTCATTATTAACACATCTGTCTGCAGTTAGAACAGTAGAGATCTCTAGTCCTACAGGGAGGTGATCCGAACTAGGACATTTATCTAATATATATAAATCCATGATCATCGAGTTTACAATGTGAGAGCAGATAAAGTGATCTAACCACGAGGTAGAGTTGTGAGCATCACTTACATACGTATGCGTATTGCTAGCTCGACCAAAAATCTCATAATCTGAGATAACCAAACCAGTATTCTCACACATAGCAATTAATTCAGATTCAAAAGGAGTGTTAACATCAGCATTAAAATCACCAGTGATGACAACATTGGTCGTGTCCTTTTCTTCAATTATACATGCAATTTTACCCAAGTACTTACAAAATTCCTCAACGTTGTCAGATGACTGGTAAGGCAGGTATACATTTAAAATAAACAACTTGCCATCATTTGTATCAACGTCAATTCCAAGTAATCTGTTATCTTGTAAATCACAAATAGTACAAGCATGTGAAATCGATTTTCTCCATAACATGCCTTTGTAGGGGACATTGAGGGTATCGGAGTTGATGAGGTGCATGGCTTGATATACTGGAATGATAATGGAAACATTAAACAAGCGACACTGAATGGCTCTAACACAAAATTCATCATTAAGGCAGGTAGGTCGAACGTTAAGTAACTGTACATTACATAACATATTTGTTTTACTTAATAATCCAATACAATCTTTTCTACTTTCCTCTTTATGCGTTTGTCCGTCGTAATGTTGTGTGTGTGTGTGTGTGTGTGTGTGTGTGTGTGTGTGTGTGTGTGTGTGTGTGTGTGTGTGTGAGTGTGTGTGTGTTTGTGTGTGTGTGTGTGTGTGTGAGTGTGTGTGTGTTTGTGTGTGTGTGTGTGTGTGTGTGTGTGTGTGTGTGTGTGTGTGTGCGCGCGCGCGCGCGTGTGTGTGCAACTTCTCAAACGTTGTGCCAAACGCAGTCTGCCCATCATATACGTTTCCTGTTCCAACTACCCGAGCTTCACACATATACCTGGATGTACTCCAGTCACCTGTTTGATTATTTGATAAACAGGTGCTGTAAAACTCACGAAGAGTAGGTTGGACGTAAATATACTTGCCGTCTAAATTACAACGAACTCTCATGGGAGAAGACCAGTTTAAGAAATAGTCAGCACAGACCAACCTTGCTTCGTTTTTGGGATGACACCTACAACACTACAAAATAGGAAGCCAAAGATAGGCACCAACATTAGATTGAAGAGACCAATGCATAGAGTGTCAATTTCCTCAGACGAAACTTGAGCACTATAGCACAGCAGAGAATGGCTTCCCTGTGACATGGTGACGTTCTGTGACAAAACTTGCTTGCCTGAAATTCTGTGACATTTTATGACATTTTCAGAATTCAATGACACAATGTGAAAAAGTGGTATATTGTCATGGATGCCCTCAGTGGCTTGTATCACGACAAGTTACTGCAACTGTCTTGTGATGGTCATAATGTCATGAAAGCTCTGCAGAAGAAGGCAATTCAAGATATCAACAAGTGTATTGTGGATATAGGTACATTTAACATCCACAAGACTCACGGTGCCTTCTCCGCTGCTTTTGAAGCATTCGATTCCGGTATTGAGTGACTTGGTTTGGAGGTGTTTCAGTGTATCAAGTACTCCACTGCTAAGAGGGAAGATTATGAATTATCCCACGCTGAATTCAAAGTCACCACCCAATTCTTCCTGCGTCATGTTGGGTCTTGTTGGACACACCTTGAAGATGCTGTTAGACTTGCAGAGCATTTGCCAGCCCTGAAGCAATACTTCCCGAAAGACCTGTCGGACAAGGAGAAAGAAAGTGTATGAGTGAAGACAATCTGCGAAATACTGCAGGACAAGCTGATCCTGGCAGAGATGTACTTCATCAAATCAGTACTCGAATTGTTCTCGAGGATCACCAGGATGTTTAAAACGTATGAACCTATAATTCATATCCTGTACGATGAGATGAGTACCTTGGTGCTTTCAGCTGATGAGAAGGTGTCTCACGTCAGAAGCCATTGGTGACAAGTCTGGCAAGGAACTTTGTGAAGTTGACGTAGACAAGAAAGAGAACTGATTGAGAGAAGTCAACATTGGTGAAGCGGAATAAACAGAACTGAAAAAGTTGAAGGATGGCAGAAAGATCTAGGAAGCTTCTTATTCGTCATTCTTTAGAAAGGCAAAGCAACTGTATAGGAAGGGTATCAGCGAGTTACGCAGGACATTCCCACTGAAGAATTCCCTCCTGCGTTACCTACATGTGTTACACGTAAAAAATGCCTTGCAGTCGAAGGAAGCAATCAGGCAAGTTGCCACACCGATCAATGCCTTCAAGATAGGAGAGATTGACAAGTTGTCCGACGAATGGTTGGAGTACATGTCAGAAGAAATTCCAGAGGATTGGTATTGTCATACTTCCTAGAACACTGGTGATGATGATGATGAAGATACAGCCCAGAGTGAACAAGTGGTGACGTATGATAGATTGACGTGTACTGGAGTAAAGTTGGAAAAATTACAAGACCCACAGGAGAAAGAAAATACCCAGCTCTCATTAAACTGGCAAGAATTGCTCTCACCCTTTTCCATGGTAATGCAGATGTAGAAGGAGGATTTAGCAAGACAAATTTGTTGCTGACAAGCCACAGAACGAGGTTGGGAATGGAGCATCTTTACTCTTTTTCAATACTCATCATACATGTATTGTAATCTGCTGAGCCAAGTAGGCTGTTAGTGTTTTGTTGGGTTTACAGTTATTTGATGCCGCATCAAGTGGTGGTTCCTTTTTTCACAAATTTCACTCACAAATATTGTGTCTCGCATATGTGACAAAAGCAAAGTTGATGTGGCTTAAACATGCAAAAATCACCCAAAAGGCTGTGACAATTGAGACTTCCCTGTGACATTTTGAAAATGTTGAGATGTGACAAATTGTGACTTGCCATTAAACAGGAATTCATTTTCTGGCACCGTCTTAGCGAAGTACACACATAGTGGGAAGTGAAGGGTGCAGGGTTGTTCATCCTTGTTGTCAGAGACAGCTCCAAATTGTTCTTTGCTGAACTGAAGACTGCATGATGGCTGTTCTAATGCCACCAGTCCACATCGTCGATAGGTCACTCCTCTCAGAACAAAATGTGCAGTCTTGGACCGATCAATTCAGTCAGCTGTTGAACATAACTTCTCAGGTTGCTCAACAGGAAATTATCGACCAAATACAGATAATTTAGAAACAGGTATTACACATAATTCTTAGACAAGTTGTTCAAAAATATTTGTTTACGTTCTCAACAGTGGACATCTTTGATGTATGCAAATTACCAAAGTTCCTCACGCTAGCCATTCGGACAGTCAAGTTGTTTCCTCACCCAACCTCATCTTTGTAACTCGTGTGCGTTGTAGATTTCAAAAAATATTTATCACAATGGTGGATTTGGCAACTCATATAAATTCGCACAACACATACACAAAGATATGTAAGTGTATTTACGTATATATAACTATATGTATATACACCGTTTATATACATAAACATATACATATACAAATATATACATATATATATTATATGTGCGAATTCTATATATAGGTGATTTCATAACATACAAGTAAATCGCTCTGAGTAACTGTCGTGTTTTCGGAGAAAAAAATATCGCCAGCTGATACATTATAACTCAATATGTATTTCATTGGTCAAGCGTCTGTTTACACGTATACTGATATAATTATGATATTCTTTTCAGGACGAAAATCTTTGGGTTTTGCCACTGATCCTTACGCAAACAAACTGTACTACACAGAACTCTTTCAGTTAACTGTTAATATGGTTAGGTTGGAGACAGGCAAGAAGACGATCATCGTCAAGAAAACTCGTTATTATGTGTATGATTTGGTTCTGGACCGGAAAACAAGGTAACACTGAACTCTTCCAATACACTCGTACCGCTACTTGAATTTTCAAAATGCAAACCACCTACGACTGGTGTATGTAACTATATAAATAGCATAATTTGTGTTAATTCATATATTCCTCACGGACGCCGGTCTCGCGTTATTATGTTTTTATCTTACAATTGTGGCACACTAATTATTATGTCTAATATCGAAATATTGAAATACAAATACCATGTGAATTATAGTTAAGGTTTTTAACACTATGTCGGTACCTGCCAATATTCAAACACTACTTTAAAATACCACAATTTATTCTAACATATTAGAATGCCAGTTTGCACGTCAATGCGTGCGCACTAATGTGACCTCTCGATGCCTGTTAAATTATGGTATACACATTTGGAACTCGTTACGTGTCAGTAGAAAATAAATTGTCAACTCTCCGCTTCTCTTAATAAATAGAAAAATCGATATGATTAGCGAATACGAGATTGTTGCACGAAATATTGATATAGTTGGTTACACACACACACAGATAGTATTAATTGTATTGTGAACTTATTCAGTGTTATTACTAGATATTGTACTGATTAATATAGATATTGTACTGATTTGTAATAAATTATTTATTCAGTATAACCCTTTTTGTAACATTATATTATGTTGTATATAGTATGTTCTGTATTATGTTCGGTGTTATAAAATACAAATATTGATTGATATATAGATAGATAGATAGATTGATTGATCGATTGATTGATTTTTATTTGATTACATTTTATTCGATCGATCGGTCGGTCGGTCGGTCGGTCGTTCGTTCGTTCGTTCGTTCGTTCGTTCGTTCGTTCGTTCGTTCGTTCGTTCGTTCGTTCGTTCGTTCGTTCGTTCGTTCGTTCGTTCGTTCGTTCGTTCGTTCGTTCGTTCGTTCGTTCGTTCGTTCGTTCGTTCGTTCGTTCGTTCGTTCGTTCGTTCGTTCGTTCGTTCGGTTGGTTGGTTGGTTGGTTGATTGATTGATTGATTGATTGATTGATTGACTGACTGAGTGAGTGATTGGCTGGCTGGCTGGCTGGCTGGCTGGCTGGCTGGCTGGCTGGCTGGCTGGCTGGCTGGCTGGCTGGCTGGCTGGCTGGCTGGCTGGCTGGCTGGCTGGCTGGCTGGCGAGCGGACGGACGGACGGACGGACCGACCGATCGACCGATCGATCGATTGTGTTTGTTTGTGTTTTATTTTTGTGAGTGTTTGTTTGTTTGTTTGTTTGTTAATTTGTTTATTTGTGATATGATGGCAATAATCGGTTGTTGGACAGATGATTGACTTGATGCAGATATTCCCATATATCCACGTTAACATTGACACGCTTGTTTTTATAAAGAAAAATAAATGTTTACATTAAATTTTTTCAGGTTACTATTTTATTGTGCGACCTACGTCTTCAAGGTTCATGTGGACGGAAATGGCCTGATGAAACTGCCACTAAAAATAGTTGGAACCGCGGTATATTCAATCGCCTTGAACATCAAGAAACAGAGGATATGCTGGGTTGCCGTCGGTACGCTTCGTGATTTTAACTGCATACAACTGGAATAACAACACCACGCTAATTAGGTCGCGGTGGGGATTCCCTGTATTTGTAGTGTCTGTAGATACCCTTTTTCACTTTAGCTGCCGCCTTTGCCGTTCGTATAGCAAATGACAACCTATGGTCACTATAAAGGATATGCAATGTGTATAATATATATATATATATATATATATATATATATATATATATATACATATATATATATATATATATATGTATATATATATATATATATATATAGATATATATATATAGATATATATATATATATATGTATATATATATATATATATGTATATATATATATATATATACATACATACATATATATGTAAATATATATGTATATAAAATAATGAAGTTGAGAGTGGGCGTGTCGGAGCATCAGCGAATTTTGCAAATATCATGTAAATATTTCATATAGCCTAACGTTACGCCTCCTAAGGACAAGTGCAACTATGGAGGAGTTTCTTGAAACGCAAGTAGCTTAAGTTTACGACGTTTTAGGTTTTCGACGAATTATCGCCTGTTACGACATCGTAGGCAGGCTCATGATGTTTATATTCGCGATAACATTATGCAAGTGATATATGAATTCGTGACATTGGTACTATCACGTCAACACAGATCCTACCGTTAGAGTAGACACAGTGACAACTGCCTTTTCTACAAGCCGTGTGCTCCAGTAAAGTGCAAGTTATTCAAGTGTGCATGAAAACAGTCAGGCGACACCCATTGTTTTCATGACGTTTGGGTGCCTTGAAAGCTTGCTACAAAATAATAGTAGCAACGTGAACGCATGGGAGTGTAAGTAAATTGTTTATAATAGTCCGTACGACATATATTTGGAAACCATCTACGCCACCGTTGGTTATATGTTATGGGACACCTGTAATAACATAATGGTTAACCTTGTAATTCCATCAAAACGTTTGAGCAACTCTGACATTGTTAACATTGACGATAATTTGTTATACTGACTCGCCCATGAACGACACGTGTCAGTGATCAACTACATCAAAAGCATTGCTTTGCAAAATAGGCATATACCAATTAATGTACACATGTAAATTAACCTATATTAATCGTTTGAATACAACAACATCTAGCCGAGAATACTTTTTTGCAAAGGAAACGTCGACATGAAATTATATAAACATTGTCACCAGTTAAACCTAACCTAATATGGACAACTTTACATGTCATCTTCAAGTGTGACTAAACATATGTTTCAATAATGCACATACTAATTTAAGTCCCTACTGATTGATCACGTAGGCATATCAAATGAGTAGGATGCAATACAATATCCAACAGATTCCAGTCCCCATATATATATATATATATATATATATATATATATATATATATATATATATATATATATATATATGATGACCCCCGGCATCACCTGTGGAGACTGAAAACAGTTAGGTTACGAGTAACTGGTCAGCATTATCACCTATGAAATGAAAGACATTAACGAAATGTACCGTTCTCATGTACCGTTAATCGAGCATTGCATCCGAATTAGCATAAATAAAATTACGAAATTGAAAAGCAATATTTTAGTATTATTATTAATTATTATTCACTCCTATGTTACATGCACCAACGAATAAACGATTATTTTATACTTTTTAGTAATACTATTAAATGAGTGCAGTAAAATAATATAGTGGTAGTAGTTGTATCATTAGTAATGCTACTGCTGTTATTATTGTCATTATATTTACTAGTATCATAACTTTAATGCAACTGTTTTCGTTACAGGTCCTATTATTAAGGATGTTAAGAATATACAATGTTCCGACTTCTTCGGCCAAAACCAAAAAGTGTACCAAACCACTGGGGAACCAAGAGCAATAGCAATAGTGAACGATATTGCATATTATGTGCAAAGTGCTGCATCAAGGTAATCAATGGAGCAGTTACTCACTTTTTTCATTTCATATACTGCCCATAGTCTGGTTGGCCCAGTTCACATATAAACATGATAACTGTTTTGAGTGGCATATGTTTTAACTATACTTTCAATAGGTTTACTAATTTACATTTACTGAAACATCAGCGAATATATTTAGGAACTATGCACATCCGAGGAAATCAAATCCCGCAATGGAAATAACAAATGTTAATGTTCACATGATTTGACCAATTTCCATGATGTGATACTATTGTATGGGCCTAACAAAATATTATCAAAAGGTATAGTCATATATAAATCGATACGTCTCCATGTATACAATCAGGTACACATACACAAACCTACGTTGATATATACATATTAATATATGTAAACAAATACATACGGACGGAAATACACAGGTGAATGCACAGACTGACTTATATATTAATAGCCGCTATAAAAATAGTCATTCAGAAACACACAAATATAATCCGATAGTCACACATAAAGGAATGCATCAAGTCAAACAATTAGGCAGGAAAGCAATCATAAACGCTGTGTAATCTCACAGTCAATAATTCCTCTTTCACGTGTATATATCTTTTAGAGTTTCTACTCAAGAACTGAAGGCTGGAGGTCTTCGTAAGGATCACTATATTGGCTATTACGACGACACCCCGTTCCAAGGCATCGCATTGTGGCAAGGACCATCCGGCGGGTATAACTGCTACCCGCCAGGTAGTGGAGACCTTTTTGTGGCTTATATTTATCGTGATTCCTCCCTTTCTGTTGAATATTTGAGAGAGAGATATATATATATATATATATATATATATATATATATATATATATATATATATATATATATATATATATATATGTATATATATAACCGTGTTTACACTATTATATTGTACCAAACTATGTAACCAAGTTTCACTTACAACATATCTCTGAATTTGGTGTCGATTAACATTAAGAAATCAAAATGTTTGCTAATGTTCTTAGGTAACCTTCTATTTTTTTTTGATGCGTGAGGGAGAATTCGTCCTTACTGAGATTATTTCTTTTACATTCGGCTGTTTGACATGGAGTTGTTTCCTGGATTTCATAAATGTGTCTCGGGACTCATAGTCGTTGAACATCAAAATCACTTGACGGGAGTGCATACTGTTTGTGATAGACGTTTTCGGTCCAATTCTGTGTACTTTTCGTTGACTAATTATGTAACAATAGTGTCAAGTTTTTTACCATCTATGTTTTCTTTTCACGGCCAGAAGATCGGCTGCTGTATTGAAAGTTATCCAGTGCATGTTCGAGCTATCGATGCGGCTGTACATAGTTTCTTCAATTTGGTTGACTCGTTGCTCCTTTTATTTAAGCGTTTTGTCCAACTGAAAGAGGCGATCATTAATTTTGGCTACTGCAGTGTACGCTATTCTGCTAAGCAGAGTTGTGAGTACGTTCCAACACGCATGCCCCAATGTCATAAGCGGTTTAATTCATTCGGTTCTGTGTCTCAATATGGCAGAGCCCTGAATCCAACATAGCATGTATTTGGTACAAATATATTATGGAACATTTTCTATTCATAAACAATATGCTATGCATAAGCAAGTAAATTCGGTGAACCTGTTGTGGTCTGGAGATCATTTTACCGGAGTGATCGTAATATGCAAGACCAACTTCCACATAGGTCCCTCACACAAACATCCATTTGTATCGTATGAAGATACAACACCTATTTAATTAATCATTATGTATAACAGTCATGGTGAAACGTAGGTCTGGGCCAAAACTGACAAACGTCATAATTCCATTTCTGCTATATTTTGACATAATACACTAAACCTGATGGGCTAATCAAGGATTCACTGCAGCTTACAGATATAAACAATCTACGCTACTGTAGCAATAAGACGATGACACTCAGCGCTGTTGAAAAAAATGGACTCTTCTTAGGAACATAACTTTCTCTATACCAATATGTATATTTATCGCGCATTTCGAAATGTCAATCAATTCAATTCAATAACTTTATTCGAGACTCAACAGAGCACATACAGCAAGTATATGTGACTCTGAGGTCCATATGTTACATTAGGTACACAATATGTGCAGTATATAAAAGTACAGAACAGTGACAGTGTATAAAAGAAACATGCATACAGTTATTTCAATCAAGTGTGTATGTACAAAAGCTTGTTCCAGTGTTTGCGGATCCTGGAAGTGAATCTTAAGCTAGTAGTTAGTATGTCATTTAAAATATAGTTAACAGAGCTATCAATTCTACACATAAATCTATACACCATATTCCTAATAAATGATTGGCAGCATTGTACATCAAAAACAGTGCATAGCAGGCTGGTACTTTCAAATTTTGACATACCAATAAACAACTTAAAAATATTATGATATGCAATATGCAACCTATTTAATGTGGATTTCTTATAATTCCACCAGAGTTGCACTCCATACATGGGTGAGCAATATGAACGAAACAGTGTGAGTTTAACCTCTAGGGAGCACATACTAAATTTTCGCAATATAATATTTCCTTGTACATACAGAGTTCTGCGTTGTCTATTAATATCATCATCATCTGAAAGATCATCTGAAATATAGTTTCCAAGATATTTATATGTAGCTACAACATGCAGAGTAACCCATTTTAGGTTAAATTCAGGGATAGAACATCCTTTTAAGGTCGCAGATCTAAATATCATAACTGCACTCTTCTTAGCATTGTATTTCACATCATGGCTCATTCCAAATGTCTCACATTCACGTAGTAGCTGGCACAGTCCTGCCGATGAAGGTGAGATCAAGACCAAATCATCAGCATACATTATGTGATTAATAAGATGACCATTCATGCTACATCCAACATTACACATTTTAAGTTGTTCGCTCAATTCATCTACATATACATTAAATAAGTAAGGGGATAATATCCCCCCTTGCCTAACACCATTGGTTACTTTAAATTTAGTAGAAAGCACATCACCCCACCTTATGCAAGTGGTCTGGTTGTGATACCAATAAATTAATATTCGTAGTATATACACCGGTACACCCCTTTCACTGAGATTCTTAAACAACGTTCTGTGATTTACTCTGTCAAAGGCTTTACTTCAATCCATTCAGACCATTATAAATCACTCATCGTCTTCGGATAAGTTGTCTCAGGCAAACGCTGCAGCTTCCCGAGTTTGAGTTGTTGTGGATTCGATTATTCAAGAGAAGAACAGCTCTGAACACCAAGCCCAACAACGTAAAGTAACAGTAAAGAGAAGAAAAAATAGAAGAAGATAGCTCACATCTATATTGCAGTCTGAATGAGTACATTGCCCGTTTTGTTCATATACTTCAGAGTTAGAACCTTCAGGTCTGGCATTGCTGTGACCTTTCACCCTCAGGTTCTTGTAGTTCGCTTTTCTCTACGTACAACTGATCAGTAGTTGTTTGCTTACTTCCATATTATGCGGTGATAGCACACTGACCTCAGCAAACACCTCATCGATCACATCGAGCACATAACAACACACTCCTGCGGCATTTGGCGGATTTTACTGATTTCATTTCTTGATGATTTCGAGTTGACGTTAATAACGTCGGCAGCGATCACATATGCCTTATTATAGTCCACTTACGTTACCTGTGAACATGTCGTTGTTGAGATATGAAGAAGATTACCCGTCGGCGGCATCTTCAATTCGCCATTATGTCGCCATCTTGTTGATCGGATCACCGTCCGTACCTCGTTTGGTTGAGTTATTTTGGGGTATTTTGTTAGTATTCTCACATCGTCCATGACAAGGGAGCAAGTATTTGTGAAAACTAATCATCAACATTTGGTAGCTGTTTTACTAGGATGAAACTAGCACACATGGCTACATTAGTTCCACATGATTTCTATGGTTGGTCCTGGGATCTTTAACTACATAGCATTATGAAATTGGTCATTTATTTTGTCATCATTACAGTTGACGTTTGCTTCAAGTTCTGAAAAGTATTTGAAAGCAAAACAACATTTTAATAAAATATGTTATTGACACAATCGTTCCATGTAAAGCGCAATTTAGTTCATATATTTTCATTCATCTGTTGTCGAGTTATCAATATTTCAATGGATTAAAATGCAACTTAATACTCACGGTTGTCTGTCACCTTAAAATTGTCTGCCAACAAAAGGTTGTACAATAAGAAGGCTGTCTACCCAGGAAACACTTAAATCCAGTCAAATTATGACGTCGGGAAAAGATACGAGTTACACATCCATTATGTTTTTATGTTGTTTCTAATTTCAATGTATGCTGGCGTATACAATCAAATTATTGGGACGCTAGGTATACAAAAGGCGTTTATTGCACTTACTTGTAAGATTCCGGATGATCCTTGCAAAACAAGTAAGTGTTTGAACGATGGAACGTGCACGAAGGAAGTCAATAGAAATAGATGCACTTGCAATGAAAATACCCAGACTAAAGTGTGAAACCAACTTCAGTTGAAATATTTATGTATGCATCGTTAAGCAAATGAATGTGTGTTAATTCAGTGACACATTGATGCGTTTTTATTCGGTTTATTTGTTGTATAATGTTAGCGAGGTATGTCATAGCACCGGTATACAGAGACACGTGTTTCCATCATCTACCATTATGCGTATACAACTGCGACTATCTACACGAGGATGGAGTACGAGTATATCCATTGTGCAATGATTGTCGCAGATACCTCGTATGCAGCGGTGGTTCATTGGCTTGTGTAGTCAGTTTATTATTCTTCGTAATATCGTCCGTGTTTATGTAGTAGTAAGATTTTGAACTCTCATTAAAACAAAGTGCCTAACATTGAACCGTTCGGATATAGCATAGCTCGACCTTCAAATAGTGTTAGTCCACTGGTAGCAAGTCCTTTCCGAAACACCTAAATCAAGTGAGAAAATAAGGCATTGCACATGTTACATTAAACTAAAAAAGACAGATCGTAAATAATATAATACACGCTTCTATCCTGTGTCACTTGGTATTGCAATGATTATACCCTCAGAAATATAGACATTTTCACAGCGTAGAATATATTAAGTGTTTGTTCAGTATGTGTCTTTAATTATAACAAATGGTTAAACGTATATGCATTAAATAATAAGGCTAACAATGTTATTCTTCCGGATACGCATCCATTAATTAGTTGAACATATAGATTCTAATTTAATTGTCTGTTAGCATTAACAATCACATTTTTGTGACGCCAGGTTTATAACAGGGACATATTTCATCGCAGTATCCATAACATTATATTTCTGTATTTTTACTTGTGTTAACTGTTATTACATTTACAGATCCTTGCAAATCAAATCCGTGTTTGAACGGTGGAACGTGCACGACGGAAATCAACATCTACCGTTGTTCCTGCAATGATAACTATTACGGACTAAAATGTGAAAGTAAGTCCAGCCGAACTATTTATATTGACCCCGCTATGCGTAGGCATAGCTATTGGTAGGACGTAATCGAACCCGTTTTAATATATCTGTTCCTGGATACATCATTGTAGCACATCGCTGATGGCAGTGCATCGCACTGTCAAGCTGTTGCGTTACCAACTCATGGTAATTATATACAGAAGACTTGACACCTGTCATACGATTGTATCATTAGATTGTGTTGACAATGACTGATAATCACATCTATCTTACCAACTGTCAACATAGTAGTATATAACAACAGTCATACGCATAACGAAAATTCCTGCACGCTTTGTCGCTCATTCACATACCTTTCGAAACGTTCGCGTTTTCTTCCAGATACTTTCGCATCACAGTTCCTTAGTTCATAATCCAGCCATGCTAGAGACATTCCTCCAAATAAGAAAAGAATCTGTTAATCCTGTGTACATCGAGCCTATGGAGAGCGTGTTTATACATAATTCTGCTGGTCAGGTGACACATGGCGCCATCTGACAAACAAATCCGAAAACCTATGTAAAATGTATCTTTTTGCGTGTCAGTGCTGTGTATGAAAGCTTATATGCACGAATTTTAAAACCACGTTATATTAAACATGCCTTTTGTTTTTTAAGATTAAGAATGTATTTGCTTAACGTGTTTTTATTACTGTTAATAAAAGCATACATTTCAATTGAGGAATCCAGATAAGAACGTTAACAATTATCTTCAAGTGCGTGTTCATTAAATATTTTATTGTGTGTTTCCCTATATTTTGTAACGTGACTTCTTTGCTTAACATGGTTTTATTACTGTATATAAAATACTTCGTCGTAATTGGGGAAAACCTATACGAGCATTATACATTGTCTTAGCGTACATGTTTTATAAATATGTTATTTTGTGCTTGTCTAGGTTTTGGAAAGCGTATCAAATGTCCTGCCACGCTGATCATTAGTCAAAAAGACAAGATATTGAAATTCCCACTGGCCAACTCAACGATGCCTCAGACCTACGGTCCTCCAGCAGTCATAGTCGGAAATCAGAAAGGTAAGACACACTTAATTCCGATATCTTCCTTCAAATCCTATGTTTACCTTGGTGTAAACGGCTCTATTTCACTTTGTGGTTGACATCACTTGCTAATGAAGATCAAGACATGTTGAGGGTGCGCGCGTTTGTCTGTGTGAGTGAGTGAGTGAGTGTGGATGTGTGTATGCGTGTGTGCGCGTGCGCGTGCGTGTGCGCGTGGTGTTACCTTTCGCACGGTGTCTGCGTGTATGTGTATGGGGGTAGGTAGGTGAGTGGGTGGGTGGGTGGGTGAGTGGATGGGTGGTTGGGTGTATGCTCCACTCGGCCACAACAATAGAAACATATATGCCTTGGAAATGCCCTGTAAGTGATACGATTAGTTCATCTCGGGTGTGTCTCCTGTGATTTTATGTCGTGACTTCCGCACGCCGCTTCGCACATCGAGCGACCAGCTTTTCCTGCCGATGCTATCCGTTCCCAGGTATTGATTGATACGTTGGCAAGATCTACATACGTATATTTTCCTTAGGATTCATTTGCATTTCGTGAGGCGCATTTTGCCTAAGGGTGCCTAAATGCTGGGAATACCTGCATTTAAAGGATCTCAGATCTGATCACCTTTTCTTCCAGCGGACATCTTTTAATTGTATGCGGAATCGCAAATGAAATCTATTCAGAAGCTTTTATGGCCTTTCAAATGTCATATATTATTCACTATCGTTCAACAGAATACTTTCTTTACAAACGTAACCAAGTGTTTTCTCTCCGGAGATTATTCAGTATACGATAGTCTTGGTGATACTTCCACTCCAGTTTCACTTCTAGATATGTTAGCAGATATTCATATCAAAGTATGTGAAAGTGGCGATCACTTCTAGGAAGACCCCATCTACTGCAGTGGACGGAGAGTTGTACGTGTTTGGGATATACTATTCGAGTGATTCAGGATTATGGTCAACTAGAACTCCATGCAGGTATGTGACATCCGATTAACTATGGTGACAAGGCCGACAGTGCGTAAGTTCTGGGGAACATACATATAGCCCCCGACAGAGAGAGCGCATGGAGACATAGCAGCTGTATAAGTGTATTGGTGAGCCGCTCTTCGGGATCTTGGGTGGAATTCTGTCGCTGTCAGGAGACGGACGTTCCGAATGCCAGAAAGGTCATTGCTTCACTGAGCTCTCCACGGTTGGTTGGTTATTCAGCTCCTCCGTGACAGACATCTGGCGGTATCCGTGACATCTGTCGTGATTACTTACATCTCAACATAGTGCTCAGTCTAGTTCAGTAACCTTTGCGTGTCCTGGGTGATTCCACCTGCATATACATTTCAGAGTTACAGTCTTGATTGACATGGGTCCTGTATATATCGTTTTTCCTCCTACACGTCTTTTTAATATCTTGTATCTGCAACTGTCTGAATACTGCTGCATAGCTTCAGTCTGTACTTATTGGTGCAGCAGTATATTGACTAATCAACACATTTTCAATGATTTACTGCTTAAAATTAGTAATTGTATTCCAATTAACAAAGTGTGATGGTGTAATATTGCTAGAAAACATAAACATACGTTCCAGTTTTGTATGTATATGGTTCACTCTCACGAAATCTCTACAATCAGGACTGGGGCAGTGAAACCGAAATAAATATACATTGGTAAAATGTATTTGTGTAATTTATGCATCTTTATCATTACATGATAGCACCAGTCGTTAAGAAGAACGGATATAGTGTTCGTTTGGTGCTGTGAATGTGTTTTTGTTAAAAGAAAATCGTTGCTTTCTTCGGCCAATTGTGCCATGGCGTCACGTCGGCTTTGAAAGTCGCAACTACTACTTCACCTACACAAATAATGTTGCTAAATGTTGTCATTATGCAAGAAGCATGACTGCCATAAAATGTGTAACTGTTTTCATAGCGCTAAATATAATTATCGTTAATAAGTGGAGCAAAAAAAAAGCTTCCTGGCGCAACATCTGGCGTCCTGCCAAGCGGATAAGTTATATGCTTTCATTGCGTTGCCAAATGCGCTTGATTTCTCCTTTTTTGGGTGAATGTAAACAAAAATATGACATGTTGAGGTACTGGAAGAAGCCATATATTTAAAACAAATATTAAGGCCGTTTCTCCCGATTGTGTGTGCGTAGCAAAAAGGTGGTATAGGAAACAAATATGTTACGTGCGAACAACGGCGATTGAACACAGTGATGTTGGGTTCATTTCCCACATATTCTGTCGGTGCGGCTGCTTAGCTATCGTCCTTCTGGAACTTACGAAAGTGTGAAGTGGATTGCATCAGCTAAACTGGTGCAAGGTATTGCGTTGCGTTCAGGTGCAATTTTATTCAGCGTGACGTACGTTTTAGTAATTTTAGGAGAAAATAATTATTTTAAAATTGAATAACGTATTGGTACTGGTGTAGTAACACGTTACGATATTATTAGTGTGTGAGTTGAAGTTGAAGCGAAGGTCAGTGTTGTCTCTCGTAGGTAACAAAGCCGCCATGACCATGTTATCGAGTTACGTGTGTAACAGAGGGGGTTCAGTCAGTATTTAGTAGCGCAGCTGTATGTTGACTACTCAACAACATTTTCTTAAACGATTTTATGCTTAAAGGTAGTAATGCGTTTCCTATAAACCAAGTATGACGGTGTATTATTGACAGGAAATATAAAAATGTGCTCCAAATGTGTTTTATGTATATGGCCCACTCTCACGAAAACTGTACAATCAGCTGTGAGGGCAGTCAAATTAAAATAAACATATATTGGTAAAATATATGTGTATAAATTATACATTTTTAATATGATCATTAGTTATATAATGACACAATTCAGTTTAGATAACCGGATGTAATTCTCATTTTGTGCTCTGGATGTATTTAAAGTCGTTGTTTTCTACGGCCAATCATGACATGCTGTCAGGATATGCTAAAATGTCCTTCCGCACAACAATCGTCCCAAGACACAATTTGATTTTCGTTACCTCAACCCACTTCCCCACCCCTTATCACATTACAGTTTTCACAAGAGTGACCCATATAAGCAGATATAACAAATACACGCCATTACAATGTTGCATTATAAAATAAATACGAGACGATATAACATGCCTTTGTAGGGGACATTGCGGGTATCGCAGTAGATGAGGTGCATGGCTTGATATACTGGAATGATAATGGAAACATTAAACAAGCGACACTGAATGGCTCTAACACAAAATTCATCATTAAAGCAGGTAGGTCGAACGTTAAGTAACTGTACATTACATAACATATTTGTTTTACTTAATAATCCAATACAATCTTGTCTACTTTCCTCTTTGTGCGTTTGTTCGTCGTAATGTTATGTGTGTGTGTGTGTGTGTGTGTGTGTGTGTGTGTGTGTGTGTGTGTTTGTCTGTGTGTGTGTGTGTGTGTGTGTGTGTGCGTGTGTGCGTGCGTGCGTGCGTGCGCGCGCGCGCGTGTGTGTGCAACTTCTCAAACGTTGTGCCAGACGCAGTCTGCCCATCATATACGTTTCCTGTTCCAACTACCCGAGCTTCACACATATACCTGGATGTACTCCAGTCACCTGTTTGATTATTTGATAAACAGGTGCTGTAAAACTCACGAAGAGTAGGTTGGACGTAAATATACTTGCCGTCTAAATTACAACGAACTCTCATGGGAGAAAACCAGTTTAAGAAATAGTCAGCACAGACCAACCTTGCTTCGTTTTTGGGATGACACCTACAACACTACAACATAGGAAACCAAAGATAGGCACCAACATTAGATTGAAGAGACCAATGCATAGAGTGTCAATTTCCTCATACGAAACTTGAGCACTAAAGCACAGCAGAGAATGACAAAACTCGCTTGCCTGAAATTCTGTGACATTTTATGACATTTTGAGAATTCAATGACACAATGTGACAAAGTGGTCTATTGTCATGGATGCACTCAGTGGCTTGTATCACGACAAGTTACTGCAACTGTCTTGTGATGGTCATAATGTCATGAAAGCTCTGCAGAAGAAGGCAATTCAAGATATCAACAAGTGTATTGTGGATATAGGTACATTTAACATCCACAAGACTCACGGTGCCTTCTCCGCTGCTTTTGAAGCATTCGATTCCGGTATTGAGTGACTTGGTTTGGAGGTGTTTCAGTGTATCAAGTACTCCGCTGCTAAGAGGGAAGATTATGAATTATCCCACGCTGAATTCAAGGTCACCACCCAATTCTTCCTGCGTCATGTTGGGTCTTGTTGGACACACCTTGAAGATGTTGTTAGACTTGCAGAGCATTTGCCAGCCCTGAAGCAATACTTCCCGAAAGACCTGTCGGACAAGGAGAAAGAAAGTGTATGAGTGAAGACAATCTGCGAAATACTGCAGGACAAGCTAATTCTGGCAGAGATGTACTTCATCAAATCAGTACTCGAATTGTTCTCGAGGATCACCAGGATGTTTAAAACGTATGAACCTATAATTCATATCCTGCACGATGAGATGAGTACCGTGGTCCTTTCAGCTGATGAGAAGGTGTCTCACGTCGGAAGCCATTGGTGACAAGTCTGGCAAGGAACTTTGTGAAGTTGACTTAGACAAGAAAGAGAACTGGTTGAGAAAAGTCAACATTGGTGAAGCGGAATAAACAGAACTGAAAAAGTTGAAGGATGGCAGAAAGATCTAGGAAGCTTCTTATTCGTCATTCTTTAGAAAGGCAAAGCAACTGTATCGGAAGGGTATCAGCGAGTTACGCAGGACATTCCCACTGAAGAATTCCCTCCTGTGTTACCTATAAGTGTTACACGTCAAAAATGCTTTGCAGTCGAAGGAAGCAATCAGGCAAGTTGCCACACCGATCAATGCCTTCAAGATAGGAGAGATTGACAAGTTGTCCGACGAATGGTTGGAGTACATGTCAGAAGAAATTCCAGAGGATTGGTATTGTCATACATCCTAGAACACTGATGATGATGATGATGATGATGATGATGATGATGATGATGATGATGAAGATACAGCCCAGAGTAAAGATGGAAAAATTACAAGACCCACAGGAGAAAGAAAATACCCAGCTCTCATTAAACTGGCAAGAATTGCTCTCACCCTTATCCATGGTAATGCAGATGTAGAAGGAGGATTTAGCAAGACAAATTTGTTGCTGACAAGCGACAGAACGAGGTTGGAAATGCAGCATCTTTACTCTTTTTCAATACTCATCATACATGTATTGTAATCTGCTGAGCCAAGTAGGCTGTTAGTGTTTTGTTGGGTTTACAGTTATTTGATGCCGCATCAAGTGGTGGTTCCTTTTTTCACAAATTTCACTCACAAATATTGTGTCTCGCATATGTGACAAAAGCAAAGTTGGTGTGACTAAAGCATGTAAAAATCACCCAAAAGGCTGTGACAATTGAGACTTCCCTGTGACATTTTGAAAATGTTGAGATGTGACAAATTGTGACTTGCCATTAAACAGGAATTCATTTTCTGGCACCGTCTTAGCGAGGTACACACATAGTGGGAAGTGAAGGGTGCAGGGTTGGTCATCCTTGTTGTCAAAGACAGCTCCAAAATGTTCTTTGCTGAACTGAAGACTGCATGATGGCTGTTCTAATGCCCCCCCCCCCCCCAGTCCACATCGTCGATAGGTAACAAAATGTGCAGTCTTGGACCGATCAATTCAGTCAACTGTTGAACATAACTTCTCAGGTTGCTCAACAGGAAATTATCTACCAAATACAGATCATTTAGAAACAGGTATTACACATAATTCTTAGACAAGTTGTTCAAAAATATTTGTTTACGTTCTCAACAGTGGACATCTTTGATGTATGCAAATTACCAAAGTTCCTCACGCTAGCCATTCGGACAGTCAAGTTGTTACCTCACCCAACCTCATCTTTGTAACTCGTGTGCGTTGTAGATTTCAAAAAATATTTATCACAATGGTGGATTTGGCAACTCATATAAATTCGCTCAACACATACACAAAGATATGTAAGTGTATTTACGTATATATAACTATATGTATATACACCGTATATATATACATAAACATAAACATATACATATATATATATATATATATATATATATATATATATATATATATATATATATATATATATATACAAATATATATTATGTATGTGCGAATTCTATATATATATAGGTGATTTCATAACATAGAAGTAAATCGCTCTGAGTAACTGTCGTGTTTTCGGAAAAACAATATCGCCAACTGATACATTATAACTCAATATATATTTCATTGGTCAAGCGTCTGTTTACACGTATACTGATATAACTATGATGTTCTTTTCAGGACGAAAATCTTTGGGTTTTGCCACTGATCCTTACGCAAACAAACTGTACTACACAGAACTCTTTCAGTTAACTGTTAATATGGTTAGGTTGGAGACAGGCAAGAAGACGATCATCGTCAAGAAAACTCGTTATTATGTGTATGATTTGGTTCTGGACCGGAAAACAAGGTAACACTGAACTCTTCCAATACACTCGTACCGCTACGGGAATTTTCTAAATGCAAACCACCTACGACTGGTGTATGTAACTATATAAATAGCATAATTTGTGTTAATTCATATATTAAAATACCACCATTTATTCTAACATATTAGAATGCCAGTTTGCACGTCAATGCGTGCGCACTAATGTGACCTCTCGATGCCTGTTAAATTATGGTGTACACATTTGGAACTCGTTACGTGTCAGTAGAAAATAAATAAACTATCCGCTTCTTTTAATAAATAGAAAAATCGATATGATTAGCGAATATGAGATTGTTGCATGAAATATTGATATAGTTGGTTACACAGACAGATAGTATTAATTGTATTGTGAACTTATTCAGTGTTATTACTAGATATTGTACTGATAAGCATTTTTTTAAATAAATTATTTATTCAGTATAGCCCTTTTTGTAACATTATATTATGTTGTATATAGTATGTTCTGTATTATGTTCGGTGTCATAAAATACAAATATTGATTGATTTTGATTGACTGATTGACTGATTGACTGATTGACTGATTGACTGATTGACTGATTGACTGATTGACTGATTGACTGATTGACTGACTGACTGACTGACTGACTGACTGACTGACTGACTGACTGACTGGCTGACTGGCTGGCTGGCTGGCTGGCTGGCTGGCTGGCTGGCTGGCTGGCTGGCTGGCTGGCTGGCTGGCTGGCTGGCTGGCTGGCTGGCTGGCTGGCTGGCTGGCTGGCTGGCTGGCTGGCTGGCTGGCGAACGGACGGACGGACCGACCGTTCGATTGATCGATCGATTGTGTTTTTTTGTGTTTTCTTTTTGTGAGTGTTTGTTTGTTTGTTTGTTAATTTGTTTATTTGTGATATGATGGCAATAATCGGTTGTTGGACGGATGAATGACTTGATGCAGATATTCCCATATATCCACGTTAACATTGACACGCTTGTTGTTTATTTAAAGACAAATGATTTTTTACATTACTTTTTTTCAGGTTACTATTTTATTGTGCGACCTACGTCTTCAAGGTTCATGTGGACGGAAATGGCCTGATGAAACTGCCACTAAAAATAGTTGGAACCGCGGTATATTCAATCGCCTTGAACATTAAGAAACAGAGGATATGCTGGGTTGCCGTCGGTACGCTTCGTGATTTTAACTGCATACAACTGGAATAACAACACCACGCTAATTAGGTCGCGGTGGGGATTCCCTGTGTTTGTAGTGTCTGTAGACACCCTTTTTCACTTTAGCTGCCGCCTTTGCTGGTCGTATAGCAAATGACAACCTATGGTCACTATAAAGGATATGCAATGTGTATAATATATATATATATATATATATATATATATATATATATATATATATATATATATATATATATATATATATATACATACATACATATATATGTACATATATATACATATATATGTATATAAAATAATGAAGTTGAGAGTGGGCGTGTCCGAGCATCAGCGAATTTTGCAAATATCATGTAAATATTTCATATAGCCTAACGTTACGCCTCCTAAGGACAAGTGCAACTATGGAGGAGTTTCTTGAAACGCAAGTAGCTTAAGTTTACGACGTTTTAGGTTTTCGACGAATTATCGCCTGTTACGACATCGTAGGCAGGCTCATTATGTTTATATTCGCGATAACATTATGCAAGTGATATATGAATTCGTGACATTGGTACTATCACGTCAACACAGATCCTACCGTTAGAGTAGACACAGTGAGAACTGCCTTTCCTACAAGCCGTGTGCTCCAGTAAAGTGCAAGTTATTCAAGTGTGCATGAAAACAGTCAGGCGACACCCATTGTTTTCATGACGTTTGGGTGCCTTGAATGCTTGCCCGGATGTGATTTGACATGTATCTATAGAACAAAATAATAGTAGCAACGATAAAACATGGGAGAGCAAGTAACTTGTTTATAGTAGCCTATACGACATATATTTGGAAAACATCTACGCCAACTTTGGTTATATCTTATGGGATACCTGTAATTACGCAAAGGATAATCTTGTAATTCCATCAAACATTGACTTTGTTAACATTGACCATATACTGACTCGCCCATGAACGACACGTGTCAGTGATCAACTACTTTAAATGCATTGCTTTGCCAATTAGGCATATACCAATTAATATACACATGTAGATTATAATAATAATAGTAACTTCTTTTGCGCCAATATCCTCGAAAATCAAGCTCAGTGGCGCGACAAAACCAGGGGATTAATGAATCTCATAATCGAAAGCAATGCGTGAGTTGTCAACGGATGAATGGAAAAACTAGGAGGCTAAGGAGGATAGGAAGCATTAAAGAGATAGGTTTTTAGATGTCGGCGGAATGAAACTATATTACCTTGTGATTTAACACTGGCAGGAAGCGAATTCCACACCGTTGGTTCGGCAACCGAGAGAGAAGAGAAGTAAAGAGAGTTACTACTGGTTGAGCGTAGCTGTCTGGAATTTCTTGTTGGAGTTAGCATTGAATTTAGATATGCTGGTTGTGTAGATGAAAGAGCTTGATAGGCTATTGTACAAATTTGGAAAATGATGCGATAGTGCACAGGTAGCCAATGCATTGATTTTAGAAGCGGCACTGAGCGAGAAAAACGAGGAGAATTAACTTATATTAATCGTTTGAATACAATAAAATCGTGCCGAGAATACTGTTTTGCAAAGGATATGTCAACATGAAATTATATAAACATGTTCACCACGTAAACCTAACATAAGCAGATTCCAGTCCCCATATATATAATATATATATATTATATGTATATATGTATATATATATGTATATATATATACATATATATATATATATATATATATATATATATATATATATATATATATATATATATATATATTTATATATCTCTACTGAAGCAAGTACACTTACTTAGTAAACAATAGTGGCAGGTATTGGAGAATAGGGTACATGACACCGGTTCTACCTGTGGAGACTGAAAACAGTTAGGCTAGGAGTAATTGGTTAGCATTATCACCTATGAAATGAAAGACATTAACGAAATGTACCATTCTCAGTGAACCCGTTAATCGAGCATTGCATCCGAATTAGCATAAATAAAATTAGGAAATTGAAAAGCAATATTTCATTATTATTAATTAGTGTTCACTCCTATGTAATATGCACCAACGAATAAACGATTATTTTATACTTTTCAGTAATACTTTTAAATGAGTAGACTAAAATAATATAGTGGTAGTAGTTGTTTCATTAGTAATGCTATTGCTGTTATTATTGTCATTATATTTACTAGTATCATAACTTTAATGCAACTGTTTTCGTTACAGGTCCTATTATTAAGGATGTTAAGAATATACAATGTTCCGACTTCTTCGGCCAAAACAAAAAAGTGTACCAAACCACTGGGGAACCAAGAGCAATAACAATAGTGAACGATATTGCATATTATGTGCAACGTGCTCCATCAAGGTAATCAATGGAGCAGTTACTAACTTTTTTCATTTCAAACAATGCCCATGATCTGGTTGGCCCAGTTCACATATAAACATGATAACTGTGTTGTGTGGCATACGTTTTGACAATACTTTCAATAGGCTTACTAATTTACATTTACTGAAACATCAGCAAATGTATTTAGGAACTATGTACATCCGAGGAAATCAAATCCCACATTGGAAATAACAAATGTTAATGTTCACATGAGTTGACCAATTTCCATGTTTTGATACTATTGTATGGCCCTAACAAAATATTATCAAAAAGTATAGTCATATAAATCGATACGTCTCCATGTATACAATCAGGTACACATACACAAGCCTACGTTGATATGTACATATTAATATATGTACACAAATACATACGGACGGAAATACACAGGGGAATGCACAGACTGACTTATATATTAATAGCCGACATAAAAATATTCATTCAGAAACACACAAATATAACCCGATAGTCACATAGAAAGGAATGCACCAAGTCAAACAATTAGGCAGGGAAGCAGTCATAAATGCCGTGTAATCTCCCACTCAATAAATCCTCTTTCACGTGTATATATCTTTTAGAGTTTCTACTCAAGAACTGAAGGATGGAGGTCTTCGTAAGGATCACTATATTGGCTATTACGACGACACCCCGTTCCAAGGCATCGCAGTGTGGCAAGGACCATCCGGCGGGTATAACTGCTACCCGCCAGGTAGGGGAGACCTTTTCGTGGCTGATATGTATCGTGATTCCTCCATTTCTGTTGAAACTGTGATATATATGACCGTGTTTACAATATTTATTATATTGTACCAAACGGATCTATTAATATACCTAGTCTTCCCTTCAGTAAACGCGCATACCAGATATTCAGTTATGATTCTCATTATTTGTCATCCAAGAAAGGAAGGGGAGTATCAATATATATATATATATGTGTGTGTGTGTGTGTGTGTGTTGCGTATATATATATATATATATATATATATATATATATATTGATACTCCCCTTCCTTTCGTAGATGGTCTAGTCACACGAATATTTGTATACTCAAGTAGTTTATATAAGTCAACATTATCACTATGTAACCAAGTTTCACTTACACCAATATCTCTGAATTTGGTGTCGATTAACATTAAGAAATCAAAACGTTTGCTAATGTTCCATGCTTGTCTGAGACTACTGGATTTAGACAGTCTCCAAAGTAATGATGTCTGGCTAGTCGTGTTGTTTAAAATTCTTCCAAACCATTTGTTCCCTTTTTGTGAGATGGCAGCTGCTACAGCTTCGGGCTGAACGAGCTGGTAGCAACTCGTTAGCTTAACAGTCTCATAAAATGTACTCAAAACGATTTGATGCAACCTTTGCCATGAAAATCTATAGTTTCAAATTATTTTCCATATCAAATAACATCATAGTTTAATGTCTAAGCGACTCACGTAAATTAAGTTAATTACCTCAACGAGTGAAGAAGTATGATTGCCCAGTGCAGATTGGCTATGACTTACCAACAGGTTTTGTTATAATATGGGGTAATTACAATATCAATGATATTAGCATAATTTAGTTGTGAAATTTATCACACACAAACAAAATCTTTGATAATAATTTTAATGTGAAACACACCCTGAAACTCTATTGAATGTGAGCAATAGCACGCCATTAAACCATTTCGACAACATTTTTAGGACCATGACTCAGAGGGTATGTACAGCGAGGTTAGGATCAGACGACCGGTCAATTGTTTTTATTTTTGTACTCTAGTACAACATGTACATGTTTTAGGGAGGTATTCCTTGAAAAAAATGAAATTTGCAAAATAACACCATCAGCTACCTGAACTGTTCAATACAACAGCTAATGTGTGGTGCTCGTTAGACGACGTTTCCTGTGCAACCAGTGGTGTTCATGTGCATACAATTATACTTAGTTGATTGATATTATATCATAATTATGTATTTTGTAGAATCGATGAACAGCAAGATGTGTTACCACCATGAACATTTATGCGCATACAGCTGCGACGATATGGATATGGATGGAACATTTGTATTGTGCGAAGATTGTCGGAAATACTTGATATGCAACGGTGATTCGCACACACTCCATGACTGTCCCCATAAACCAAACTGGGGTTTCAACGTTAATACCAGAAAATGCCAGCATAAGTCCCCGCACTGCTTCCTTTGCAGTGGTAGGTTGTACAATATTCCACTGCAAATATTAATGAAATATCATCTAAACAACGTATTGCTATGTATTAAGTCAGACTGGTCGGGTTAATTCCGAGTTTAGCTCTAAAATCAAAGTTGGTGATTGTACTTACACATAGTTAGCGCGTATTAACTGCTTTGATATATTTATACAAACAAATTGACTATTGGTCGGCTTTAGTGTAATTTCCTGTATTTTGCTTCGATAAATAGCATCCCATAAATAGCCGCTATGAAAAAATGCAAGGGATTTTCGTCTTTTGACAGATTTAAGGCAATAGAATAGTCACTATTTAATCGAAAAAACAATAAAGCTTGATTTCCCATTTTTAACATGCAACGTACACTTTCATTATTTGACTAAGATGAACTTTGCAATACCGTTTGTGCAAATGTAAGATTTCGCGATGTTCCACAAATAGATCGCGAAATTGTAATGTGTTTTGTAGTAGGCAATTATTATTTACCACTATTGTTATTTATATTCTGCCTATTTTTGTTACCTTTGACAGACCCCTGCAGGAACTATCCTTGTCTCAATGGTGGCACCTGCACAGCTGTCGATGAGGATTATCGATGCACATGTGCACCTGGTTGGGGCGGCATGGAGTGTCAATGTAAATATAATTTGCATTTTTGGTAACAAAAAAGATCTTTGTTCGGTATTTCTGCAACAAAAGCAATTTGTGTCTACCTAAAATGTTATATCAGAGCATACTCTTGTTAAAAACTACCATGTTTTAGTTTCATTTCATATGCATCAAAGTAACCATTATTTTCACGCCAGTTAACAACGCAGTCTGCAAATCCAATCCATGCAACAATGGAGGAAAATGCGTCGTTGATGGAGCAGTCGACGAAACCATCCATTATAAACCGATATTCTTCTGTGATTGCGCTGTTGGTTACCGTGGCGAGTTGTGTCAAGGCGAGTACAACTTGTTGTTTGCTTTGATAACTGAGTTGACGATACACATATAATTTACTTTGCATGTTACGTTGCAAATATATTTATTATTAATATTTGTTTATAAATTCGTTAATTTGTTTATATAACGTATAAATTTACTTATTTCATACATTCATTTTGTAACGTGTTATGTTGTATGATGTATTAAACTGTTCCACTTATCTAACTTATAGCTTTATTTAGTATTTATCTACTCATTTGTAACATAGTTACCTTTTATCGATATTACCTTTCATCTAGGGATGTGCATGTGCCAATTGTAAATGTTTTTTAACTGAAATATATGTATTCGTAGTGTAAACCTGCGCGCATGCGCACTCGTGATTCGCTTGAACGGTGTTCGAGGCTTACAACGCCTAGACAATTAATCTCGACGCAAAGCGAACGGACGCACACATTCCACACAAGCGCCCGAATACGCACTAATGCGCACACACTCAAAGCACACACGCCCACTCCCAAAGACACACATACGCGCGCACGCACGCACGCACGCACGCACGCACACACACACACACACACACACCGACACACATACACACACACAGACACACATACACACACACAGACACACATACACACACACACACACACACACTCACACACAGACACACACGCGCGCGCACGCGCACGCGCACGCGCACGCGCACGCGCGCACGCGCGCCTTCTTACAATACAATTGCATTATACTATTTTCACAGCACATTGACAGTTCTTCTGGCTCCAAAAACAACGGCTTTTTTTGTAGAGTGCGTTGGAAAATTCAAGGAAACACGCAACAAAGGATTTGTAGGTAAATTCTACGGCACACCTGCAAAGGACACGCTTGCTGACTGCCAGCAGTCGTGCGTGGCAGTTTATCCATACTGCTTCGGTGTCGACTACAAGGAAGGAAAGTGCGGTATGATTTACAAAGAAGACGAATATCGTGCTCACCAACTAATTGACAATGTTGGCAACGTACACTCCGTCTTGAAGCCATGCGATTCTCATTGAAACATACAACAACAGCATCACACGAATGTGTGAGTTCCCGTAATTGATGTGACATGTTTAGGTTTCGTTCTGGTTGATGTTTTTCTATAAATATGATATACATGACACATCTCATTTGCCATTTGTTATAGTTATAAAAGCCATTATGTATATCCGTAATGAATTACAATTTCCGAACTGTTGCAGCCTGTATTATTATGTTTGTATCAAAAAGCAAACTCTAATTAACGTCAGTAATAAATTGTGTTGCCAATGTAAGGACATGATTGTGTAGGTATGCACAAGATACTAGACACAAGATTCAGCAAAGGCAAAATGTTATACATTGTTGAATGTATGCATGTACGTGATGTACCCAAACATGTAATATTACTAGGATTCCGTTCTTGTTGAGGTTTTCTATAAGTGTATTGATCATGTTACATCTATCACGTGCCACTTGCAGTAGGTTTTAAAGTAATTAAGTCCGTTAATGTTCAGACATTTACACTTTCTGAACTGTTGCACATGACTAAGAACGCGTATGTTTAAAACATTAAACGCCAATTCACAATGGTCATTAATTTAGTTGACAATATAAGAACATGGTTTTGCAAGCAGACATACGCTAGAGCAAAGGCTATATGTTATATATATATATATATATATATATATATATATATATATATATATATATATATATATATGCATGTAATGTTCTTAAGGTCCCGTTATTGTTAGTTTTATGTAAATATGTTGATCACGTTACATATCTCGTTTGTCACTCGTTGTAGTTCTGAAAGCTATTACGTAATATCATGTTCATACATGTACAATTGCCTAACGGTGGTATGTTGTATGATGAAAGTGTTTGTTTGAAATGTTAACCTCAAATTCACTACAGTAATTGATAATGTAAGAACATGATGGTGTAGGAATACACCAGATAGAGGCAAGATATTCTATATGAATGGATGTATCTAACATGTAATGTTCCTAAGGTTTCGTTCTTGTTTGTTATGGATTTGTGCATGTACCTGATGTGCACTTACATGTAATAGTTCTAAGGCTCCGTTCCGTTCTCCGTTCTGATCGTGTTAAAGATCACGTTTTCCACTTGTTGTTCTGAAACCAATTACATATATTCATGTTCAGACGATTACAATTTCCGACCTGTTGTATCCTGTATTATGAAAGCGTTTGTTTGAAACATTAAATTCCAGTTCACATCAGAAATGTGTTTATAAATACAGTATTTGTCTACGCCATATATCTAGCAATAAAACCACTCAGAAGCGCATTACACTTGACATGAATATACTGATTACCTAAACATTCAAAATACAGACGTAGTTGTAAATAAATAGATCAGTAAAAAACAAAAAATGTCAATATAAATAAATAATATTGATTTTAATAATACTAAAATACTCAAACTGAAAAATAATAGTTACTTATATTACAATGTAAAAATATATATATAATTAAATAGTTGATAAATAATAGCTATTAAAAATAGTAGATATTAAAACTAAATAATAGTTAATTATATTACAATGTAAACATATATATTTAAATAGTTGATAAATAATAGCTATTACAAATAGTAGATATTAAAACTAAATAATAGTTAATTATATTACAATCAATAATAAAATAGTTGATAAATAGTACATGTTAAAAATGTTCGGATATTAAAAGATCTCTCGGGGAACAAATAGAGGTCTCGCACCGGCAAGAACATGGTAAGACAGGCGCAAAATATTTCTCCCTGCAGTGGCTGGTGGTGAGATGTTGAGAGTTTCATACATCAACCGCCCTTGATGCTGCCACAGTGACATGGTTTTCTGGGTAGAGTTTGCTCCCTTAGCCTTTGGTTCTATCAAGAAACTGTACCACAAGGCAGTTGTTTACAACTCTGCATGGCAGGGGCGTCAAACTCGCTGAGGTATACCTGAGGTACTGCAACACCTGTGTACTTCAGTTAGCACCCTAATGCAAACTCAATACATAATCGGACAGTTAAGATAACAAAGCTATAACACAAGATACGTGTGACCTGACTTTCTAAGTATGATCTAACAGAACTGATGTTTAGTGGTTTAGAGACTAACCATGTATCGTGACACTCTTACATGACGAGTGGCAGCGGCATTTAGAAGGTTTCGAATGATAGTTCACCTACGCATATTCAGAGGATCAGTCACAGCTTACCAGTCTCATCACCCCGAAGCAGATCAATAGCAACATTAATATATAAATACACATACTTACACAACCAACCATTGTGGCCATAAATAAAAATTATTTCGGACCAAAACGAAATAAGATATATATATATATATATTAGCTTAATTAGCGACACGAGTAAGAAAGCTTAGTTTTAACTTGCCATGTGTGTAACAGAAACGTGTAATTTTATTACAAATACTTTAGTGTTTCTAAATGTGTATTCCTAAAAAGTGTACACAATACCAACTATTTTGGGTCATGCAAAACAACCAATGAATATACAGATGAGCGAGTGAGATAACGTTGGATATAATTCATAAGTACAAAAATATTGCGTGATTTTAGTCAGTTCCAAGTATGTTTCAACAAGCCACTAGTGGAAGCTTTTAAGGCAGCTAGGATCTGCAGGGCATGTTGATGGTGACTCGGTAAACCTAGGTGTTGATTCACCAGGCCCTGTATGAGTCGTGGTTGGGACATCACAACTAATTGGTTCAGTAGCCGGGCTTGTTGGCCTAGTTTCGGGATGTTGTCCTGGTGAGAGAGAGCGAACACATGCACATCAATAGAAGGTGAAACAACGGTTTTAAAAGGCCGTAATAATTTAGGCCAGGTAAATATAAGACTTCCAGAAAACCTCAATATACACCAGTGTCTTTACAGTCCTGGTGTCTTGCGAGCGATATACCACGTGACTGGTAGGCTAGATCACGTGCGCTCGAGTCATTTACGAATATACTAGGACCTATCGCTATAATATAATATTATATTATAGGGATAGGACCTAGTATATTCGTAAACGACTCGAGCGCACGTGGGCTAGATAACGTACGTTCTAAGCTAATGTTATCTACAACGACTCATCAATACAATACACGTTGGTTGTTAAACAAGGACACTTCACGACCATGCCTACATGTCTTAGTGCATTTATAAACACGCACTGACAAATACTGCGCCAGTAAATCATTACATTGCGTCTGTCTTCATTCCATCGAAATCCGAATTTACGCAATAATAAAAAGTAAATTTTATGTGCCAGCCCCAAGGGCGAAATGTGCAGTAAGAACATTACAACTCATAAGACAATTTAGTAATGTATACTAATAAAATTATATATAAAATTTTAACTATATGTAAGTTAGTTCTTAAAACAACCAGCTTCTTTCTGTGTTATGTTGACAAAAAGCTTAGCTTGATGTGTTAGACGTCGCTGTCGTCTGATGCCTGTGGGGTACTAGTTAATAAAACATAAACTACAACATGACGACACATTTATTATAAAATGTAAGCTATACATGTTCGTATCGCTTTTTGGCGGCACAAACAAATAAAACACAACTGTCACATTGCAGCAATCAGCCGGTGAAGTGGTGTCTCAGAGTGAGTGTCGTCTGGCCACTCTCACGGAACAATTCATCGTTGACGACTGTCATCCTGAAACTAACCTTGTCGAAGGAGAGCACGACGCGGTGACTGCCGGGAAGCGATGCTCCATCAGGTTAGGACAGTCAATATAATAAGACCAACATTTCACAGCAAACGTGTACGCATGAATAAACATGTGTCTTTGTTTCTTAACGTGCACATTTATATATCACATAGATAAGCTTAAAATGATATTTATATTTTATAATGGTAAAATAATCGTCACATCTACTTATTTTACTGAAATAAACACAATTAATTATATATATATTTGTTGTTGAATGTCTGCTGAATATATTCGCAAATGTGTTTATTTGAGTCACTGTGAAGTCGCAACAACTGCGTTCATTTTGAGATATTGTTTTGAAAACTTATTTTGAAAGTAACCCCTTTCCTCGTGACAACTTTGTGAGGCAGATGTGAGGCTGACGCAGCAACGTCTCACCGCGAGTGTAGCGTCGGCGGGTTCTGGGTCGGGCCCAGATTTAACTGTCACATCCCATCGTCAGGTAGGGGCAGAACTGTCTGTGACATGTCCGTCTACTGGACACATGGCCAGCACTGTCACACACACACGCACACGCACACGCACACGCACACGCACACGCACACGCACACGCGCACACGCACACGCACACACGCACACGCACACACGCACACGCACACGCACACGCACACGCACACGCACACGCACACGCACACGCGCACGCGCACACGCACACGCACACACGCGCGCACACACACACACGAACACACACACATTTTATGTATTTAGTTTTTTAAATTAAGTGAACCACTCACCTTACGGTCACCT
>OZ024856.1:44771377-44778877 GCA_964017155.1 Oasisia sp. SBJ-2009
ACCGCAGTCGGTCGGTCGGTCGGTCGGTCGGTCGGTCGGTCGGTCGGTCGGTCGGTCGGTCGGTCGGTCGGTCGGTCGGTCGGTCGGTCGGTCGGTCGGTCGGTCGGTCGGTCGGTCGGTCGGTCGGTCGGTCGGTCGGTCGGTCGGTCGGTCGGTCGGTCGGTCGGTCGGTCGGTCGGTCGGTCGGTCGGTCGGTCGGTCGGTCGGTCGGTCGGTCGGTCGGTCGGTCGGTCGGTCGGTCGGTCGGTCGGTCGGTCGGTCGGTCGGTCGGTCGGTCGGTCGGTCGGTCGGTCGGTCGGTCGGTCGGTCGGTCGGTCGGTCGGTCGGTCGGTCGGTCGGTCGGTCGGTCGGTCGGTCGGTCGGTCGGTCGGTCGGTCGGTCGGTCGGTCGGTCGGTCGGTCGGTCGGTCGGTCGGTCGGTCGGTCGGTCGGTCGGTCAAGGGTAGTTTCTACAACAGAATACTGTGTTAAAATATAATTTCTTTGTTACTTTGATGTAGGGCCAATACATATCTTAAATGTGCATTGCTCGTTTAGGACTGTACATGTGTCATAACGCTATTCGTAATAAAATAGAAATTATAGTAGTCGCCATTTAGGCATCAGTGTGTTGTTGTCTGTTCCCGGCGAGCACAGTACGTTTAACTTATCCAAGTTGCTTATGACAATGTTTCAAAGCTAAACTTACGTTACATAACAATGTTATTTTAACAAATGCACATTAATGAACTCTCACATTTACCGGTATGTGTTATTTTATTCAAAGAAATGTTGTTGTGTGCGTTGCAGCAAGACACGATGCAGAGGAGGTTCATCAGCAAATTATGTTGGTGTATAACAGCAGTGATTGCACGACAAAGGAAACGCAACTCCGCATAAAACTGGAGTTTGTCGTCATTCTGAACTCGACATCCTACAAACAAGGGTGTCAGGGGTATTCTGTCTGTGGCGTAGACAGCGAAGTGACTCGGCGAAAACAAGAAACACTGGATTTGACTCACAACGTTGAAGTCAGGTTCGACTTCTTCATAAAGTTGCGCAAGGAGGCGAACTTAGACTGGGTTGTTCGATGGGTCGAACTTGACGACGCGTTTGAGAAGATGGTTGAACATGTACGTCAAAGCATCGACAGTGGCCGATTTAATCTGACAGTCAGGGACGTGACAATGCAAGTCAAACGAAATTCATTTGAGGAAATGTCCCCCGGAATGGTGCGGTGTCCGCCACAGTCATTACCTCGTGAAGGCATATTGTGCTGTGGTATGTCTTTTACATATCAACATAGTGACAACTCATTATTCCGACCCATGTGTAGCTCAGTGTTACTGTCCTGATTAATATGTTTGCCGGGTAAACTAATCACGTATATGGCGAACCATAGACTAGGGACACCGTTTAGAAATTATGTTCCCGTGAAATGACGTTTATAAAGTATTAATTACTACAACAAATGTTCAGGTGACGAGGTTTCTGGATTAGCCAAATTCGGATTAACAGGACTCCAATGTCAACCGACGGTTTTTGTCGACATCTGGACCAACGCGCTTTAAAAATGAATACTGTACATTTCGATATCCCCCCCAGACTACCCTCTGTCCACCCAGACTACCCTCTGTCCCCACGACAATCATCTGCCTCCAGTCAACCCTCTGCCCCCCCCCCCCCAGACTATCATCTGTCCCCAGACTACCCTCTGTTCCCCGACTACCTCTCTGCATCTCCTAGCTGTATCCACCTCTACGCTGTCGGTTTACAGCTGTGTGTCCTACACGGACATCAGCAAACACCATGTTACGGAACTAGAACATGTTTCTTATGAAAACAGATCGCAAAATCAAAAGCTCACAAAAACGCCATGTTAAAACCAGTGTGTCCTACCTGAAATGACAGCACATTGATTATTGTCATTACATTTCTCTCGTGTCATGAGCCACAGATACAATGAAAAGCTATTCCTTTTCAGGTGTAAACAATGGATACGGACGAGTTTTACCTATTTGAAATTTCAGGTCATGAGTGTATATTTTGTATTTAATTATACATTCAAAAATTATTCTCAGTCAGTCACCAGTGCAGTGCAGTGCAGTGCTCGTGGAAGTGTCATTCACTCGTCTCATTTGTAACGTGTGTTCAGACGAGCACTGTTTTATGGATTATAACGTTTAAAATACAAATATTGTGGGAAACTAAACAACAGTTAATCGAGTGATCCTAATTTCATGATGTCGCTGTCTCTACTTACTTCTGACAGGGCTCTGACATTGAAGTTTGAACGATCTAGTCATCATTCGACGCAGACGCAGACGACACCGACGTTGCCTTGGCGTTGCTACCGAATTTCTGAGATACATTCCTCCATTTTTGTGAACATTCCTTCAAGGGGCGTCAATAATGAGAACTTACAGGCTATTCGTAACCGATGCCTCTGTCTTTATAACGTGGGTTTGCACCATTCCATAGCGAAATATTCACGGTAAAGCTCGACAAAAATTTGAAGCGAGAGTTTTGCAAATACTGTTAATTATTATATTATTATCATTTTATGACAAGCACATGTGATCGGCGGAATCAGCTTGATCTGTGGCACTTACTGTGATTTTTTTTTAGTAACTTAACATTACATATAAATAGTACTCCGCATTATATTGTCCACTATTCTACTATATTGGATTATTCTTTTAATGATCAACCCGATACGTAAACATAAGCTGCGAGTGTAAAGGTATCGTAACTTATAGACGTAGGCGTCAAATGGAGAGATGGTAACATGAAGAGAAACCGCAGAAAGCTAATGGAACCGGAAGGTAATTAGCGCCACCCCACACCGCGCGCGCCCATTGCTTATCTATATATAGATAAGAGGAGGTACCAACTCGCCAACTTTAATGCTCTTGCCTCATTCAGCAATAAATTGTGAAAGAATGGGGTCGCTACGGCTATCGCCTTTATAGTGCTATCTGGTGCGCATGCGTGAATCGCATAGCCTTGTAACCAAAACCCATACTTGTCCTGTACCCTCCACCTAAACCGCAGTATGTCCCTATTACATAGATACATACATCCATTTATGCAGAGGGAACAACACAAGTCAGGAATTGATTGAATCAGGCCAATTGTCTGACAAATTTATTAACATCAAAAACCACAGCACGCATGCTGGCACCGACTACGAATTGTACACCAAATTATACAGTATAATAACATTCAAAAACTAGTATCGGCTAACTTACTATTGGCTACTTAGCCTAATTCAATGAGTGGGGGTCATTCCGCCACTAGGTCACCCAACATATTGTGACCGACCCCCACCAATGTATATATAGTCATGTATGCAGACTTGTGTCGGAATATTAGCTGTCAACTTCGCCACTGCCAGGGTCTGAAGCTATAACTCATCATAAGGTTACAGTGATGATATACAAATGTGAAACAATTTGTGTAATGTTCTATCAACTTCGACACTGTCATAGCCTACATGATAACACACTGCTTATGACACAGGCATAAATAAGAATTAAATAAATGAACCCAACCATAGCTGTCAACTCTGCACCTGTCAGAGTCTAGGCCATATGTGATCAGGAGGGTACCTGAAATGCATTAATCGTAACAAATGTTATTTATATCTCACAGCCAGTGTCATCGAACACAATGATATACAGTAACATGTTCAAAGTTGCTTTGAAATAAAAGTGATTAACTGCGCCTAAAACATGTGATTATAGGGTTATATCCACATACCATAAATGAGTTAGAAGATGGGCTGTCAACTCCGCCACTGCCAGAGTTTAAACCATATCGCATTATAGGGACATTATATGCATGCCATAACTGTGTTGAAGATAGGCTGACAACTCCGCCACTGTCAGAGTTTAAGCAAGATGTCATGAAATGGTAATATGGAGGTGAACTAATTATCATAAATGTGTTGAAAATAGGCGGTAAACTCCGCCACAGCCATAGTTTAAGCCATATCTCATTATAGGATCATATCCACGTGATCTACATACTATAAGTGTCATTATTACACAATTTACATATCATAAATATGTTACAAGATAAGCTGACAAATCCGTCACTGCCAGAGCTGAAAACATATCTCATGAACGTGTCATAACGGGTAATAAGCGTACATCAATTAGAAAAACTGCCTTCGATACTCTCTTTATGCAATACGGATATATTTACGAAAGGCATCTAATGCCCAAATGCCTGCAGCCCTAATTGTAGCGTCAGAATCACCCCTTAACGTAGCTGATGTCGCTGCCTCTATTCGGAAACTGTGTCCCTTGAAGACCTTAGGGTTAAAACCACTAACAAGAAGTAAACGTTTTAAGAGTGCATCAAACTCGCGACGCAGCATGACAGACCCATCGGCATAAGCAAACAGTGGTGCCATCTGTGTACCTCTTGCCACAAGATATTCGCGAAGAAACTCAGCTTGGTATATTTCCGTGTCTGTCATACGCTGTCCATCTATCTGCAAGGACTGCGAGCCTTGTTTAGTGCTGTGTTTAAAATGGCGAAAGTAGAGTGTTATCGTATCACCATATAAAGATAAATCTGAGAGCTGAATTTTAAGACAACCCTGTAACATTCTGGTAGAACGGGGAACCATTTCCCCTACCCTGTAAGTAGGCCCTAAAAGCAAGGACCATCATGGCCCGCAACATGACACGTCTATAATGGGATGTGACCACAAGCGGCAGAGCTTAAATTAACTTAAGTAAGATGGGCAACGTCACTGGAAGTCTAACATCAGCTACTGATCTCAAATTATGAGCACCTGTTAACAGCTTAGCTACAATGAAATTTCTAGATGGGTCACGGAAACCGTTAATTTTATGAAAAAAGGAAATAGCAGATATGCTTGAAATGATGGAAGTAGGTGCATAGGCAGCGTTGTGTAGATATGCAATGAAACCCATTATCATAGCAACAGACACTGGCAGTACCGTTGTGGTTCCTAGAGCCTGATATATATATATATATATATATATATATATATATATATATATATATATATATATATATATATATATATATATATATATATATGCAACAACGGATAGATAAATAAAGTAAGAGATGAGCAGAAAAGGCTCAAAGAAAGTAAAATGTCAACAGTATTCTGCGTCTTTAGAGTCTATTTTCCCCAGGTTCCACTACACTTTATATATAAATTCCATATCCGAAATCCAATCACGTTCTAGGAACTATTACCAAAACTAACAAGCTTTGTTCACGGCAGTTCTAGCATGCATAGTTGTGACAAACGTGTACGCCCGGCAGAGCATTCTCTCTTCAGCTTGTTCCCCAGAAAAAGTGTATTACAGTTATCTGTAACTTCACATTTTGTACTCGGGGTGGCTATGCGGTAACTCGATACGTTTATTGGCGGCTTGCCGCTAATCGTGTATACATGCGCAGTAGTATTCACGCGGAATGTTACAGTACCTGAATCATAGTCGACCAGTGAAAATTAAAACACTATTGCTGACTACATTACGATACATGACAACGATGCCGTGTACGTCACGCTGGCGTTGGTTGGCAATACAGTTGCAATATTCCACCAGAAACAATAGATGGGATCGACTCGCGATCCCTTTACGAAGAAACAAACATTTTTACTCACACGTACGAAAGCATAGTTAAAGCTCGTACTCTAATAGGGCGTGCAAGTCTCGCGCACGAAAACGAGGCTGGGGGCAGTTGGGTGCAGAAAGTCCATATTCTCCGTGTTAACGTATAGGACTTTTTTTTTGTAATAATCGAACTGTTCAAGTATAAACATTTCAATTATATTATCCAAAGGATTATTACAAGCAGAAGCAGTATAACACTTTGCCGGTGACAATGCTCACGGAAATCATGAATTTTACTCAATTATTATAGTGGTTGCCATGGCATCGCCGACTTGTAGGCCCTATTTGTGTTTGGCGATCTTGACTAATAATGAAGAGTGCCATTTTTCGGGCAGTACATGAACATGATTAATCTACAAGTATCGATCTCCTATATATGAGTATGCATACCCAAACAACTAAAGTGGAATAGACAATTACATTAGATTCCAGCCTTTCCAAACAGCACCCTAGCATTTATCAGACGTAAACTCCTCTAATGCCCCATGAAAATCAAAACAACTCCATACACAACACTAGTTCGACCACTTCTAATCGTCATCATAAGTATGGAACCCCCAGACCCTTATCAACCAAATTGATATGGTCCAAAGACGCTCAGCCCTTTTTTGTCTTAACGATTATAAATCTAGAGAAGCGGGCTGTGTGTCAGAAATATTAAAACAGTTACACCTACAACAACTAATACCCAGACGAACAAACAGACGCCTCACCATATTCCACAAAGCCATTTCTAAACATATGTATATATATATATATATATATATATATATATATATATATATACATATATATATATATATATATATATACATATATACATATATATATATATATATATACATATATATAGATATATATATACATATATATATATACATATATATATATATATATATATATATATATATACATATATATATATATATATATATATATATATATATATATATATATATGTATATATATATATATATATATATATATATATATTACGGTTCCATTTAAAGAAATTTTTTGATAATGAAACTGAAGCCCGATATTACTCGGAGACTTCGAGTTCTTCCCAGAGTTCGTTTTCAGAGTAAACATACTGACTGCAACCAACAGGAGACAATCCACAGGAGATCACATACATAACAAACATAAATACATTGTTTTAACCTGATAATTAAATATTGTATAATCCATAGATTCACTCTGAAACCAAGTCGAAGACGGCGGCGATATCAAAACTCAGCCTGGCCTTCGAGAAACACCTAGCGTAAGTTTTTCAACCAAGTCTGATTATCACGGAATCGTAAAATAATGGAATGTCGCACAATAATTTATTCTGACGCTTATTTCGACCCAAGCGTTATTCATGTAAACAAGCTCTGAAAAGTAGAAAGTGTCCGCCGTAATGACAGTATGTGCCATTCCTTATTGCTCAATGGGTCCTCCAGAAAGCTGGTTATTATAAAAACGTTCAGTGGCATAGCACAAAATGTGGAGTTTCTGTTTTGTTATTAATTACATGCAGTTTCCGTACATTTCCCTTGATTAGATTAAAAAAAACTGTACGCAAGTGATGTTCTTGCCGTTTTATTTGTCAAGTAATCAAAACACATGGCGAAACAGGTTACCAATAAATGTCGTAAGTAAATTGCCGATAAATGTGTACTTGTATCTAAAGAATTAGCGGCGGGCATAACTTGTCTTGCAGGTGGTTCCTGACCAACAAGAGTGGCACGACACGGTGGGCTGGAGACCAGTCTATCTTATGGTCCGACAGCTGCAGCTGCTTTCTGGCTTTTGGCCAGCAGTACGGACCCAGAATGTTCAACATGGCCGACGCCATGAGCAGCATTCCG
>OZ024856.1:44781377-44791377 GCA_964017155.1 Oasisia sp. SBJ-2009
CGTCCTGTTAACAGAGACTTGGTTAACGTCTAGTGATGCTGTTAAACGTGCGGATGTAATACCTGATGGTTTCCGAATGACAATCCGAGGCCGTCCGGCTGAACTGGCGGTGGGATTGGTATTTTGTTTAAAGAGTGGTATTAAATGTAAAGTGGTGTCATCTGGGGAACTCGATTCAATTGAGTATGTTAATTATGAGCTAATATGTCAAAAAACGAACGTTGATGTGCATGTGATATACCGACCACCATACTCGGAAAAACATCATATTACTACTGCTACGTTCTTTGAAGAATTTCAAACATATTTATCACAGGCTGTTCAGATCACTCATTCACTTGAGATTGCTGGGGATTTCAATATTAATATGGATACCGACACAGATGCTGATAAAATTAGAATATGCGATGTACTTAGTATGTATGACATAACACAGCATGCCACCGTGCCAACGCATGTATCCGGCCACACACTAGATTTAATTATCTCTAGGTACATATTGAACTTTTGCTTAGTTGCCCCACGGCGGACTACATGTTCCGACCATATGTTTCCGACCATATGTTTGAGTTGTATAGGGTTAACTTGCCCATACCTCCTTTAGAGACACGAAGTGTTTCATACAAAAAACTGAAACAAAGCGATAACAGTCCTTAGTAATCCCTGAAGGATATAACAAAAGCACTGTTGAATGTCACGGACATCAACCAGCTAGTTGGTGACTAGAATAGCGAACTAAGACAACTGCTGGATAGGCACGCCCCATTGAAACCTAAAGCTATTGTTGTGAGGCCATTGGTGTCATGCTTTGATGATGAACTCAAGTCACTTAAGTCGCAGATTGGAAAGCCGAATTAGTCTGGAGGCGGAGTAGAAATTACGAAACTCTGTTGTCATTCCACCGTCCTAGGAACATATTTGCCGATGCACTTAATAAACGTACAGCCCATCTTTCTCTCTCTCTCTCTCTCTCTCTCTCTCTCTCTCTCTCTCCTCTCTCTCTCTCTCTCTCTATCTATTTCTCTCTCTATGCTGGATTCCAGCTTTCCACACACATCCATTTACCACTCTTGTATTTTAATGTGTTTCAGATCGTGGATCAAATATGATGAGAAGAAGGACTGCCCGTTAGAAGTAACTCCACTTCTGAACGCCTTCAAAGGAGCTGTGAGATATTTCACGAAAACAGGCCAGTCCAATCTACTGCCCAAGGGATTGACACAATGTTGCGAAACAAGGTAAATTGAATAAATTATTATTAGGTCAATAAAGGCCAGACCACGAAACCATCAGGGGGTATATTTGGAGTGACCCTGATCAGCAAACAATGATTGGAGTCTAGCAGATCAGGTCTTACATCTGTTTGTTTCATCCAGCCACGAGAGTGTCTATAAAGAGCCAATTAGCAATGAACCATCCAACTAGAGAGGAAAGACCTTTGATGTTAGAGAGTGGAGACCAATCCACTTGGCATCAACGAGTTGCAACAATGCCCTTGTGCATCTTGTGTTGAGTTATATTTGTGTGCATACTCATGAAAATGTATGCATCCACAGGTCTGCTTATCACCACCAGGCATTTACAACCATAACCGTTTGTAATGTTAAGTTTGTCATTTTCTTAAAGATTGAATTCCAAGTACGACATGCTGCAGTCGATGTCCGATATGCTCGCAGAGGTGATCGAGGTCCCTGGAGAATTACGCCGAGTAGGCACTCTACTGAAGGAGCCGACAGAATTTCTGAAAGTACGTTACACAGTTTTTTTATTGTGACATCCTTTGTTAATGTGAGGAGTTATTGTAAATTGATCTTGCTGGTTAAACAAAATATATAATGATGACAAACTGTATGACTTTGATAAATTATAAAGTAATATAAAATAAAAATCAAGTGGAGATATTCGACACAATGTTTCGATAATTCCCAAGTCACATTTTATTATGTATCTGTATTGTAGGGGCATATTGTACTCACTGTAAGCATAGTACCTCTGACAGTGACCAGCTGAAACCATCAAGGACTCATGCCTGCACTTTCTTGAGGTATAGATCTTATTATAAAGCTTTAATATGATAAGTACAATTAATATTGCAATGCAACAATATTAATTTGGTTGTACCTAACTGTTTTTGTAAACCATCATCCTAAGGGACTGATAAGTAAATGCAGTATTGTTCAGTCTGTGACAGTGTAGTGTTAGTATTACGTTGCTGTGCCACCTTTGGTAAATACAATTGTTCCAGGACAAGTACAAGCCTCACACGCTGCATCAGATGGCTGTGTTTTTATAATCCAAGACAATGCAGCATGAAGGTGCTATCAAAAGGCCAAACGAACGAGACCTTGAAGCACATCAAAGTTCTTCTGACAACCCTGTCAGAGGACGAAAGGCCAGAGACAGTGGCAGAGTTCCCTGCCAAGATACAAAGGACAGCCTTTGATGAGTTCGACGATGACAATGAAAATGCCGTTGAAGTGGTTGACGAGATCACCGTCTACCAAAACACATGAGTGTTGGGCAGGCCACTCAAGGTATATACAACTTAAAGGTTCTCAATCATTTCGTTTTGCCCATCGCTAATCCTTTTCTTTTATGTCCTGATGTGTAATGTTTCAATAGTTTAACTAGTATGCACAGTCAGTTTAATTTTAAAATGCGTACTTGTCTTTTTTATTCGGCAAAAAAGAATCGTCGTTACACCGGGTATAACTGGTGAAACCATTAGCCGGTGTAGACGTCCTGCCATTTTTGGGTCACGTGTTTTATACGAGATCGGCATCCTACGGCACAATAAACAAACCGCATGTGCTTTTGCGTGTTGTGACGAACGTTCCGAAGTGTTTCTTCTGTGAAGGTATGTATTACGTGCTTTATCGTAGTTAGCAACCAGGGCGAGTAGTCGTGGGCTAATTCAACAAGAACTGCAACTTGCGAACTTCATGATAGACCTACTCGGCGCGGATTCTCTAACTTGTTAGATTATTTTTAAAGTTTGACAGTCGGCATCGCTTAGGCCTTAGCCTTAGCCTTAGACTTAGTCTCCGCCAGATAGCTGACATACACTCATACAGCATGTATTTATACTTTTATATGTATTGAATTTGATTACGCAGGATCTTGTTCATAAGCTGTGTCATTGCGAAAGTACATATCTAGAGAGTGTAGATGACGTTAGGGACGAAATGATAAATCATTGGCTTCGGAACATTGGCAGTACTAGTAGCTAGGCTCCGGGTCATCGTGGGGAGCATCCGTTATCTCGTGCAACAAAACGTCAAACGAATAATTATGTTGGTTATCACAATTATGTAAACAGTGTTTTGTGACTCACATTTTATTATGATTGCTGGATGTTGTTGATTTGCATTATATTTTATGCAACATAATTTAGATTTTTATGACAACCATGATCATGATGGTGATGAATTTATTCAATATAAAAAATGTAAACATGAACATAAAATGCTTGTATAGCTACTAGCAAGTGTACACCATATGCAAGTATTACACATAACATTCTTGCACTTGTTTCCATTTTGGTCAGTGATGCCTGGCTGTAGTCTATGTAATGCCTGATACCTTTTAATTCACATATGCCAGCTGTTCTAATCTTTATCTTTTCATCACAGCAATATATGAATGCATAATACAACTCGAATTATGATATACTAATTTGATTAAATGTCTTCAATGTCAATGTAATTCCATAAAATAAAAAAGTATTAACTAATGTTGTTCATTTTAAATTGCATTCCGTGAATTTTTTAATAACTGATTACATATTACTACATATAAGTAGTTAAGCACCTAACGAGTACTAGTTAAAAGTATCTATACAATCTATACGTATTCAAATAAAAAATATTGCACTGTATAATGTATGTGGCTAATTACTGGCTAGTGGCTATGTGCCTAATTTGCTTATTATGTGGTAGTGGTGTGAGATGTGACGTGTTGTGCCCTATGCACGGTGAAAATCTGCATCAGTTTGGTTGTATCACTATTCAGTAATAACTAGTTATTAACTACCTACAATTTTTTCATAGAACTGTTACTTTCAATTGTTTCAGATCCCGTGACCTGGTGGAAGGCCAACAGCGGCAAACCCTCCAAGCTGGCCAGGCTCGCCAAAGACAACCTGTGTCATGGCCACAAGTGCTCCATCGGAGCGAAACTTCAGTGTGACAGGCCAGGTCGTTTCACAGCGCCGTGCTGCATTGAGCACACCAAGTGTCTACTCATCAACAGCAACCACCACTAAATGGACAATGTGTGCTTGACACTGCTTGTTTAGTATCTAGTTTATCTGTCTACATCTGGTGAAGTAAACTGTGACATCAATAAAGATTAGTTATGTTTAATTATTCAATGGTATCTGTTCAATATGTTATGAGCTACGGGCTGAATTGTGATCAATGACTGCGGGCCGAATTGCGGGGCGGGCTGCGGGGCCATGGTTTTGCTGCTGGCCACACACACACGCACGCACGCACGCACGCACGCACGCACGCACGCACAAACACACACACACACACAATATGTGGAGCGGGGCTGCGGGCTGCGGGCTGCGGGCTGCGGGCTGAATTGTAATGTGCGGGGCGGGATGCGGGCTCAGATTTCCAGGGCCTTAATATATATATATATATATATATATATATATATATATATATATATATATATATATATATATATATATATATATATATATATATATATATATATATATATATATATATATATATTATAGCGGCGTACAACTTTGGCTATCCATTAGTGCCGTTCTTGTCAACCCACCTGAAAGATGTGTCGTTTGCGGAAGAGGTTGAGATCAGCGAATCCGCCGATGCTGAGTCGAGAGACGAGATCAGCGACGCCGACGATGGAGATGATCCAGGCTGCGTCTCCCTTGGAGACGCCGAGGCGCTGCGTGTGCGACGGGAGGATGTTGAATATGTTCGAGAAGCTGCTGTCAGCGACGTACAGCGGCACCGCGTAGAGATACAACAGCGGATTGCGCAGCACGTGCCAGTCGAAGACCGATATCTTTCTCGTGCTCAGATATTTACCGTCTAAACCGCTTTCTGGCGGTACGTTCGCAGACGGGACGTTGTTGTTAGCGCGACGAGCGAGATCATTGTCGGGAAAGTCGACGCTGACGATGCTGACAACGCTGTGGACGTGTCGTCTGCCGTTGCTCCATTTGACGCCAAAATGGCGGATCCGCTTCCGGCGGTGTCTCTTCCGGTAGAAGGTGACGGGCCGGAAGAGCATGCCGCACAGACACAGGTTGAAGGAGACGCCGGCCATGATGAGGAGGGCACCGTGCAGGCCGTAGCGGGTTAACGCCAGTCGCACCAGCGGCGGCAGGACGAATGCCCCGACGCTGCTTCCGGCGAAGCACACACCGACGGCAAAGGTCCGCTTCTTGACGAAGTACCGACCCACGGCCACGATACTGGGCGAATACGCTAAACTGCTCCCGAAACCTGCAAGCGGAAAAGCTGTCAAAAGCGATGCAAACATAGAATTATCCGAATGCGATGACGCTCGGAACCCGGAATATGTATGCGTTTGCTGTTATTGGAAATATGTCTATGGCTCTGTGACGGTAACCGGGTGTTGCAGGGCGCGCAAATATTTATCTTTTGTTTAAAAACGAACCTTTATCACCTTGCCTATCCAGTATAGCACTATGGGGCGTAAGTACCAATCCACCTGTTGACGACCAGAATGTGTATTCACTCTTAGATTGATCAAGCCTTTTGTATTGATGCGCCTGTGAGCTTCATTTCCAAGGCTTTAGGCGCAATAGAAGTGATCGTGTTATTATTGTTATTATTAATATTATTGTAATTATTAATATTGCCGTCAATATTATTACTGTTGTTGTTGTTGGTGGTGGTGTCGTTGTTGTTGTCGTTGTTGTCGTTGTTGTTGTTGTTGTTGTCGTTGTCGTCGTCGTCGTCGTCGTCGTCGTCGTCGTCGTCGTCGTCGTCGTCGTCGTCGTCGTCGTCGTCGTCGTCGTCGTCGTCGTCGTCGTCGTCGTCGTCGTCGTCGTCGTCGTCGTCGTCGTCGTCGTCGTCGTCGTCGTCGTCGTCGTCGTCGTCGTCGTCGTCGTCGTCGTCGTCGTCGTCGTCGTCGTCGTCGTCGTCGTCGTCGTCGTCGTCGTCGTCGTCGTCGTCGTCGTCGTCGTCGTCGTCGTCGTCGTCGTCGTCGTCGTCGTCGTCGTCGTCGTCGTCGTCGTCGTCGTCGTCGTCGTCGTCGTCGTCGTCGTCGTCGTCGTCGTCGGTGTGTTGGTGTTGGTGTTGGTGTTGGTGTTGGTGTTGGTGTTGGTGTTGGTGTTGGTGTTGGTGTTGGTGTTGGTGTTGGTGTTGGTGTTGGTGTTGGTGTTGGTGTCGTTGGTGTTGGTGTTGGTGTTGGTGTCGTTGGTGTTGGTGTTGGTGTTGGTGTTGGTGTTGGTGTTGGTGTTGGTGTTGGTGTTGGTGTTGGTGTTGGTGTTGGTGTTGGTGTTGGTGTTGGTGTTGGTGTTGGTGTTGGTGTTGGTGTTGGTGTTGGTGTTGGTGTTGGTGTTGGTGTTGGTGTTGGTGTTGGTGTTGGTGTTGGTGTTGGTGTTGGTGTTGGTGTTGGTGTTGGTGTTGGTGTTGGTGTTGGTGTTGGTGTTGGTGTTGGTGTTGGTGTTGGTGTTGGTGTTGGTGTCGTTGGTGTTGGTGTCGTTGGTGTTGGTGTCGTTGGTGTTGGTGTCGTTGGTGTCGGTGTCGTTGGTGTCGGTGTCGTTGGTGTTGGTGTCGTCGGCGTCGTCGGCGTCGTCGGCGTCGTCGGCGTCGTCGGCGTCGTCGGCGTCGTCGGCGTCGTCGGCGTCGTCGGCGTCGTCGGCGTCGTCGGCGTCGTCGGCGTCGTCGGCGTCGTCGGCGTCGTCGGCGTCGTCGGCGTCGTCGGCGTCGTCGGCGTCGTCGGCGTCGTCGGCGTCGTCGGCGTCGTCGGCGTCGTCGGCGTCGTCGGCGTCGTCGGCGTCGTCGGCGTCGTCGGCGTCGTCGGCGTCGTCGGCGTCGTCGGCGTCGTCGGCGTCGTCGGCGTCGTCGGCGTCGTCGGCGTCGTCGGCGTCGTCGGCGTCGTCGGCGTCGTCGTCGTCGTCGGCGTCGTCGGCGTCGTCGGCGTCGTCGGCGTCGTCGTCGTCGTCGTCGGCGTCGTCGGCGTCGTCGGCGTCGTCGTCGGCGTCGTCGTCGTCGTCGTCGTCGTCGTCGTCGTCGTCGTCGTCGTCGTCGTCGTCGTCGTCGTCGTCGTCGTCGTCGTCGTCGTCGTCGTCGTCGTCGTCGTCGTCGTCGTCGTCGTCGTCGTCGTCGTCGTCGTCGTCGTCGTCGTCGTCGTCGTCGTCGTCGTCGTCGTCGTCGTCGTCGTCGTCGTCGTCGTCGTCGTCGTCGTCGTCGTCGTCGTCGTCGTCGTCGTCGTCGTCGTCGTCGTCGTCGTCGTCGTCGTCGTCGTCGTCGTCGTCGTCGTCGTCGTCGTCGTCGTCGTCGTCGTCGTCGTCGTCGTCGTCGTCGTCGTCGTCGTCGTCGTCGTCGTCGTCGTCGTCGTCGTCGTCGTCGTCGTCGTCGTCGTCGTCGTCGTCGTCGTCGTCGTCGTCGTCGTCGTCGTCGTCGTCGTCGTCGTCGTCGTCGTCGTCGTCGTCGTCGTCGTCGTCGTCGTCGTCGTCGTCGTCGTCGTCGTCGTCGTCGTCGTCGTCGTCGTCGTCGTCGTCGTCGTCGTCGTCGTCGTCGTCGTCGTCGTCGTCGTCGTCGTCGTCGTCGTCGTCGTCGTCGTCGTCGTCGTCGTCGTCGTCGTCGTCGTCGTCGTCGTCGTCGTCGTCGTCGTCGTCGTCGTCGTCGTCGTCGTCGTCGTCGTCGTCGTCGTCGTCGTCGTCGTCGTCGTCGTCGTCGTCGTCGTCGTCGTCGTCGTCGTCGTCGTCGTCGTCGTCGTCGTCGTCGTCGTCGTCGTCGTCGTCGTCGTCGTCGTCGTCGTCGTCGTCGTCGTCGTCGTCGTCGTCGTCGTCGTCGTCGTCGTCGTCGTCGTCGTCGTCGTCGTCGTCGTCGTCGTCGTCGTCGTCGTCGTCGTCGTCGTCGTCGTCGTCGTCGTCGTCGTCGTCGTCGTCGTCGTCGTCGTCGTCGTCGTCGTCGTCGTCGTCGTCGTCGTCGTCGTCGTCGTCGTCGTCGTCGTCGTCGTCGTCGTCGTCGTCGTCGTCGTCGTCGTCGTCGTCGTCGTCGTCGTCGTCGTCGTCGTCGTCGTCGTCGTCGTCGTCGTCGTCGTCGTCGTCGTCGTCGTCGTCGTCGTCGTCGTCGTCGTCGTCGTCGTCGTCGTCGTCGTCGTCGTCGTCGTCGTCGTCGTCGTCGTCGTCGTCGTCGTCGTCGTCGTCGTCGTCGTCGTCGTCGTCGTCGTCGTCGTCGTCGTCGTCGTCGTCGTCGTCGTCGTCGTCGTCGTCGTCGTCGTCGTCGTCGTCGTCGTCGTCGTCGTCGTCGTCGTCGTCGTCGTCGTCGTCGGCGTCGTCGGCGTCGTCGGCGTCGTCGGCGTCGTCGGCGTCGTCGGCGTCGTCGGCGTCGTCGTCGGCGTCGTCGGCGTCGTCGGCGTCGTCGGCGTCGTCGTCGGCGTCGTCGTCGTCGTCGTCGTCGTCGTCGTCGTCGTCGTCGTCGTCGTCGTCGTCGTCGTCGTCGTCGTCGTCGTCGTCGTCGTCGTCGTCGTCGTCGTCGTCGTCGTCGTCGTCGTCGTCGTCGTCGTCGTCGTCGTCGTCGTCGTCGTCGTCGTCGTCGTCGTCGTCGTCGTCGTCGTCGTCGTCGTCGTCGTCGTCGTCGTCGTCGTCGTCGTCGTCGTCGTCGTCGTCGTCGTCGTCGTCGTCGTCGTCGTCGTCGTCGTCGTCGTCGGCGTCGTCGGCGTCGTCGGCGTCGTCGGCGTCGTCGGCGTCGTCGGCGTCGTCGGCGTCGTCGGCGTCGTCGGCGTCGTCGGCGTCGTCGGCGTCGTCGGCGTCGTCGGCGTCGTCGTCGGCGTCGTCGGCGTCGTCGGCGTCGTCGGCGTCGTCGTCGGCGTCGTCGTCGGCGTCGTCGTCGTCGTCGTCGTCGTCGGCGTCGTCGGCGTCGTCGTCGTCGTCGTCGTCGTCGTCGTCGTCGTCGTCGTCGTCGTCGTCGTCGTCGTCGTCGTCGTCGTCGTCGTCGTCGTCGTCGTCGTCGTCGTCGTCGTCGTCGTCGTCGTCGTCGTCGTCGTCGTCGTCGTCGTCGTCGTCGTCGTCGTCGTCGTCGTCGTCGTCGTCGTCGTCGTCGTCGTCGTCGTCGTCGTCGTCGTCGTCGTCGTCGTCGTCGTCGTCGTCGTCGTCGTCGTCGTCGTCGTCGTCGTCGTCGTCGTCGTCGTCGTCGTCGTCGTCGTCGTCGTCGTCGTCGTCGTCGTCGTCGTCGTCGTCGTCGTCGTCGTCGTCGTCGTCGGCGTCGTCGGCGTCGTCGGCGTCGTCGGCGTCGTCGGCGTCGTCGTCGTCGTCGTCGGCGTCGTCGGCGTCGTCGGCGTCGTCGTCGGCGTCGTCGTCGTCGTCGTCGTCGTCGTCGTCGTCGTCGTCGTCGTCGTCGTCGTCGTCGTCGTCGTCGTCGTCGTCGTCGTCGTCGTCGTCGTCGTCGTCGTCGTCGTCGTCGTCGTCGTCGTCGTCGTCGTCGTCGTCGTCGTCGTCGTCGTCGTCGTCGTCGTCGTCGTCGTCGTCGTCGTCGTCGTCGTCGTCGTCGTCGTCGTCGTCGTCGTCGTCGTCGTCGTCGTCGTCGTCGTCGTCGTCGTCGTCGTCGTCGTCGTCGTCGTCGTCGTCGTCGTCGTCGTCGTCGTCGTCGGCGTCGTCGGCGTCGTCGGCGTCGTCGGCGTCGTCGGCGTCGTCGGCGTCGTCGGCGTCGTCGGCGTCGTCGGCGTCGTCGGCGTCGTCGGCGTCGTCGGCGTCGTCGTCGGCGTCGTCGGCGTCGTCGGCGTCGTCGGCGTCGTCGTCGGCGTCGTCGTCGGCGTCGTC
>OZ024856.1:44793877-44803877 GCA_964017155.1 Oasisia sp. SBJ-2009
AGTTTTTTAATTAATACTTACCGTTAAGTAACAAGAGGCACGAAAACATGGCGGGTATCCAGGATATGGCACCGGATGTGACGCCATACCTGTCCTGTATCTCAACGAAGAAAACTCCAAATGCCCTGAGCCCTCCTCCAACTACCACAAATTGCACCATGAAGCCTCCTGCAAGGCAATTAAGTTATACCCGGGTCGGCCAGTAGTGAAGAAACAACGTTAACAAATATTAACTCCATCTCTGTTTGGATAATTACAAATTAAAGAAAAAGATTCCTTAAACCAAAGTTGGTACCATATAATAATAATAGCTTTATTGTTTCATAATGTCATGTACATACAGTAAAGTAATACAGTAAAGTAATAATTTCATGTCAAAGTACATGTTACAATGTAACAATTGGATTTAAGCAACAATGCTTATTTTCCTTATTCATGTATTTTAACAATTACGCAACAATTAATAATTCGTGAACATAAACACAAAAACCTATACAGTAGCATCATAATAGTGCAACTAGTTAACTAAAATAGTGAAATAGTGAATTACAAGTGTACCACAAAAATTAATACGTCGATGTACGTGTGTGACAAGTAAAATTGCATTAAAATAATTGTTTAATATAATTATAGAAAAACAATGTATAATAACAGTACATTCAGAACAGAAGCAACATATTACTGATTTTTCATAAGCAGATATTTGACACTTTTTTTAAAGATCTGTAAAGTGGCAGAATATTGTAGAAAGTTGTCTAAGATAAAGGTGTTCCATAGTTTTGGTCCGACATAGGCCAAAGATAATTGTCTGCACTTTGTTCTGCAGAACGGTATTTTATATGCGAATTGTTGCCTTGTGCAATATTTATGTGTCATGGGTGACAATACAAATACGTCATTAAATAAGGTAGGTAACATAGCCTTATTATGCTTGAACATTAATATGCAGCACATAATATTTGTTTATCTGATAGATATTCATTATCTGCAATGTTGAAAATAAAGGCTCTGTGTGGTCAAAAAATCCTACATGACTAATTATGCGCACAATTGTTTTTTGCAATATACTATCTTATCTAGATACACATTCGGGGCCCTTCCCCAAATAGTATTACAGTAAATTAGATACGGGTAGATAAGCATATAATATAGATTTAGCAATAATCTTTTTTCTAGTTTGTTCTTCACCGTTTTCATAAAGCCAATATTCTTAGATATTTTACTACACAGATATTTAATGTGAGCACTCCAGTTCAATGTGTTATTTATAATTAAACCCAAAAATGTTATCTTGTTTACAGTGTCAATTTTTATGTCGTCTATATAAATGTCATTTGCTCTCTCTCTCTCTTATACTTTTCGTATTACTGAAGGTCATTGTATGACGTTTTTTTAATATTTAGAGACAGTTTATTGATTTTGAGCCATATGGACAGTCTTTTGATCTCAGAGTTCATAGCAATTTCCATTTCATGTATATTATTACCTTGTATAAAGATACTTGTGTCATCAGCAAATATAATTGTAAACATTTTATCAGATAAAGTAGTTAGATCATTTATATAAATAAGAAAGAGTAAAGGTCCCAAAATTGAACCTTATGGAACTCCACATGTTATGTTGCTAAGGGTGGATGTTGTTCCTTTTAATTTTACTCGTTGTTGTCTATTACTTAAGTAATTTTGTATCCACTGAAGTATGTTTCCTCTAATTCCACAATGAGCTAATTTTCCCACTAATATTCTATGATTAACAGTATCAAACACTTTCGCAAAATCAAGAAATACACCAATTACATGTTCTTTGTTATCAGTTGCCTTACAAATATTATCAATTAGCACTGAAATAGCCATTTCAGTGGAATAACCTTTCCTAAATCCAAATTGGAGATTAGACAAGATTTTATGTTCAATTATATAATTCATTAATCTAGTATACATTAATCTTTCAAAAACGTTTGAAAACACAGGCAAAATAGAAATCGGCCTGTAGTTGCCAACTGATGTCGTATCACCAGCTTTAAAAACTGGAATTACTTCAGCTATTTTTAGTTGATCTGGAACACATCCTTGATCAAATGATACATTTACAATGTAACACAGTCGGTCAAGTAAGTTGGAGAAGACCTGCTTAAGAATGAAAGGTGTTATTCCATCCCATCCAGGACTAGAATTTTTTTAATTATTAATGATTCCTCTTATCTCATCTGGTGTGGCTGGCAGTAGAAACATTGAATTTCTATACACTCCTTTAAGATATTGATTAGGACTCTTTTGTACAAATGGTATCTCCTCAGCCAACTGTGGACCTATATTCGTAAAATATTCATTAAATGTATCTGCTATGTGTTGTTTGTTTTTTGTTAATTTATCTTCAATTAGTAACTGGTCTATAGTTGTAACTACTTCTTTCTTTCCAATAATACCCTTTAATGTTTTCCATGTGTTTTTTAAGTTACCCTTATGCTTATGAAGCTCGTACTGGTAGTATGCTTTTTCTGCTACGTTGATAAGGTAATTTAGTTTATTTCTATATCGTTTGTAATTAATTTCATTGTATACCGTTGGTTTATTTAAGTAATACTTATACAATTTGTTTTTGGTCTTAATGGAATGTCTAAATCCCATAGTAATCCATGGTTTATGCTTTTTTGTCCTGATAGTTTTTTTAATAAGTGGAAATGATTTATTGTATACAAATAAAATTTCATTAAGGAACTTAGAATAACTTTCTTGGGGATTTATGGAGGCATAAATTTCATCCCATGTTATCTGATCAATACTTTCTTTGAATATAGTAGTAGCTTGTTCATTATATATTCTAGTCTCTATTTCTGTGTCTACCTTCGTGTCATTAATTTGTTTAGTAAGTAAAAATATTGGTAAGTGGTCGGAAATATCTGTATAAATAATTCCATTTGACTGATAATTTGTACCAAGTATATCATTGCTATATATATTGTCTATTACTGTAGCCGTAGTGGTCGTTATTCTAGTAGGTTTATTGATAAGGGGTATAAACGAATGTTGAAACATTGTATCTATGTAGTCTTGTGTTTCTGTGTGGCTACCGTAATTGGTTAAATTGATGTTGAAATCGGCCATTATATAACACTGCTTATTTTCAACCTTAAGGTAATCTATGATATTCATAACATGCTCAGTGAATGTGGTAATATTTGTGCTAGGTGGCCGATAGACAATACCAACAATTATCTTCTTATTATGTGTCATAGCCCTAGTGTTCACTTCAATAAACACACATTCCAGATATTCAGTAATGATACTCATTTCTGCTAATACAGTATACTCAAGTGAACTATGGACATATAATGATAGACCCCCTCCTTTCTTAGAAGGCCTAGTAACATGAATACTTGTATACTCCGGTATTTCATATAAGTCAACATGATCGCTGTGTAACCATGTTTCGCTTAAACCAATACTTGTGAATTTGTTATCCATCAGCGATAAGAAATCACACAGTTTGCCAATATTCTTCGGTAAGCTTCTAATGTTTAAATGCATGAGTGAGAATTCGTTCTCACTGAGATTATTTCTTTTTATAATTTCATTAATATCATCCTCAAGATAATATTTAGTGTTTGAAAAGTTAAATAAATTACAGTCTGGGTCTATGTTCTGCATCGCAGCATTACAATTTTCGTAATCACGTACATCGCCTGCATATGTCATGGTGGTTTCAAGTAACTGGCTCATGATACTTACATGTTTCATATACATACAAGCGAATACGGTACACAATGATGCTCATACAATTACACATCACATTGCCAAGTGGATTAATAACATATAATGATGTACTGTAGTTGTTAAGTTTAGGTGATTTTGCTAGAAAAATCAAACTAATAATGAAAAATAAACAATAAAATAATTCACGAACCATGTGTAGATCATGAAGGTGCCAATGGGTAAGGCACTGGTGTAGTCCCTATCAACACAGCTCTGAATCTTAGCCAACTGATTTATAGTTCATTCAGGTCTTCCTCACAAATTATTGTTTTAATTCTGCCGTTCGAGTCCTTGGTGACGATTCTCCCATCATAGGACCAGCAGTCCTGAAGCTGGTGTTTTCGCTTTTTTCCCTGCATAGGTAAAGAAGTCTCGCTCTTTTCTGTGTGAGATCTTCAGAGATGAAGACAGTCGGCTGTTTGCCGCGAAGGTGCTTCCTGGCTTTCATGAATGTGGTTTTTGAATCGTGGTCTTTAAATTGTATAATAACTTGTCGGGAATGCTGTATATTTGTGAGGGATGTTCTCGGCCCAATTCTGTGAGCCCTGTTGACGTTATTGAGTGTGAGAGGCACGTCCATGTCGGTGAATAAGTCTGTAAGAATGGTCTCCAGCTGTTCACCATCGGTTTTTTCTTTGATTCCGGAGACACGGACAGATGATCGTCGGCTGTATTGCTCCAGGTTGTCCAGTGACTGGTCAACCTGGTCGATGCGGGTGCCAAGGTTTTTTTCAAGTTGGTCGATCCGTAGATCTTTTTCTTTCAGTTTTTTTTTCTAGGATATTCAATCTGACATTGATCTTGTTTGCCACAATATCGGCTATCTTGCCCGCCAGAGTTGCAATGACATCATCGTCCCCAAGTGCTCGTTTCACGCACTGCAATAGCTCGTCGTCAGCAGTTGACTTCTTTCGGCCGGACGGCATCGCTGATGTTACGCAATAGTCCACTCGTGCTAGGTTGTTGACGCAGACTTCACGCACCGTTGGAGCGGACGTTTGAGCAGACTTCACGCGCCGGTGACTTCGCTAGAGCGATAATGCGGTCGTTTGTAGTTTATCGCTTATTTTAGTTGGGACTCAGTAATTTGGAATCCTGTCAAACGAGTCTCTTTTAAATCGTAGTTAATTCAAATATGTGAATTACTATTGGAAATAAGCAATCGATAAAGTAACAAACCACTTGCATACAAAACCTTCGTGGCCGTAACAAATCTGGCCTGCTCATATGATACATAAATAATTATTCATGGAAAGGCCATATTTATTTCAAACATTTCTGGTAATATGTGCATTGGAGCGCGTGCTTATAGGCCCTGGTATATGTTCTGATATCCGATACTGAACTGAATGCATGCAACATGATACATATTTTTAATATAGTCAACGTGAAGATGATGATGATATATCTACTGAACTGGATGCATTCAACATTTAACAAGATTTAACAATATTATTACCTAGATAATCAATTCATTTGAATGCATGCAACATGATACATATTTTTAATATAGTCAACGTGAACATGATGATGATATATCTACTGAACTGGATGCATTCAACATTTAACAAGATTTAACAATATTATTACCTAGAGAATCAACTCTAGCCCTTTGGTTTATCAAGAGTTCAGCCTATCTATATAAGTGTACCCCACCCTTCTTAAGTATATGTAGCTTTTATTTTAAAATATATTGACACTACTATAGCGCCTACATAATCAGCTGATAATCTGTACGATTCATTTACTGTTCTTTGTGAAAATGAGACTTTTCTAATATCTAGTCTGCATTGCTTATTTGTTAATTTATTTTCATGTCTTCTAGTCCTTCTCTCTTCCTTTACAGAGAAAAAATATTTCTGTCAATATATTCAAACCCATTCAATATTTAAAATACATTCCTTTAGACGTATTTCAAAAATAATATTCCTGAGTTTTTGTATCATTTTGGTTGCTCTTCTTTGTACTCTTTCTAGCAAATCAATATCCTTCTTACGATATGGCCTACATGCTTTTATACAATTTTCTAAATGAGGCCTAACTATTGTTTTGTACATCGGCATTATTGGTTCTTTTTCCTTGTGCACTGTATTTCGCCTAATTAATTCAAAAAATGTTGGTTTCCCTTCGCTGCTGCAATTTCTCACTGGTCTTCTGATACCTTCATGTCAGCATTAATAGTTAATCCTAAGTCCTTTTCCTGTTCAGTAGTATTTACTACAGTACCACCCATTGTATATTGTGCATCTTCATTCCCATGTCCTGTGTGGAGGCACGAACACAAATCCAAAAATTAAACAGCATTTGCCACATCTCAGGCCATTTGGTCAACTGATTAAGATCACCTTGTAAATGCTGTCTATTATTTTTTATCTTCCTAAACACTTTAATGTCGTTCGCAAACATGTTAGATGATACAGCTATTGAACTATGAATGATAACAGGCATTGAAATGTTCTCTATTGTTAACCATGTAATAGGTATAATACACTAGATAAAGTCAAAGTGAATATCTATTCTGCTCATAAGATTGCAAATGTTTCTCACCGAGCAAACACATCCAAGCCCATCCCTTGTCCTTTGGCATGGCACGTTCGTACTCGTCTCCGAATTCAAACCCAGTTGATGTCATGTCGTCATCTTTCAGACTGTGCGTTGTCTTTTTCCTGTCTACATTTTTCTCCATTTGTCTCAACTGTTCCGATCACAGTCCCTTTGAGCATGAGCTACCTGGGTGGCTCCCTGTTCCTTGTCGATCAACGTCAACGCAATTTAGTCAAGCCAGTTCAATGTCTTCTTCTGCATGCCATGTCCACCGCGAGCGTTGCCGACCATGGTCCTCCAAACCGCACGACCAGTTGAATATATTAGCGGGGAAAGTGTTTGGTAAACTGACCATCCGAGCCAACGGTGTTTACAGTCTACCCACCTTCAGCAGTCAATGCATTTTCTTGAATTGATTAATGCTAATTATCCATGACCTCGTTGTTTCGTAATTTTAGCATACGCCATGTCTTTGTTTCTCGGTAATGCGCTCATTTCAGGTCGAATATTACCATGTTAACTTGATTTCCTTAAGTTGAACAAAATGGCTGTAAGTGTTAATGTCATGCTCATAAAAAGATAGGCCTAAGACAAATGTGATGGCCGGAGCTCAGCGGATCCCCAAACGAATCGGATTATACTAAAGCAATAAGAATACCATAGAAGGTTTATTCGCATAGAACAATTCTTCACTAAATATCGTCAATTGACAAACTGACTACACATTACGGTTCGCTGAAATGGTTTTGATGAACGTCGTAACCTGGACTGGCATTCCCATTTCGGCAACTGACTGGCTGGAATAGCGTATCAACGCACGATGTCATGCATTCCATGAAATAAGGAGTGTTGCCTTAAAACTTGAACTTGGTGTCGTCAATAATGGGTTTTTTCTAGTAAACTACTGGCATAATACTTTCTTATTATAGTTACAACTGGTTAGAGTTGTTAATAATTCTAGACTCCAAGATATATTTTATTATCTTTTTGTAATATTGTAAGGGAGAAAACATTCAACAAAGACCAGTCTTAGACACAACACATTCACCGGAAGTGAGATGTTATACAATACCATTGTGTTATTAAAACAGTTATGTTCAATGTGTCCTCGTTGCACACGTCTTTGTGCTTTCCGTTCCAATTTCCAATTCAAAGCCATTGTTGACCTTACATCAGATAAAATATGCACATACTCTACGGGATTTGCGTATGCTTAATGGCGGATTAGGAGTGCGAGGAGTCCAGCTAAGACAACACCGAGTCGGTTGTTCAAGAGTACAGCAGCTTTTCATACATCTTTAGACCGTTCCTGTCAGTTATGTGTCAATTCTCCCAAACACTCATCAAATCAACATAGTAAGGACCACGTAATATCATTAGCCAGCTTGTGCTGTCGCCGATGACCGTGCGTCGTTCACGTCAGGTAATATAATTGTATGGTATTATTAATTTGTTATTTTTCGTAGCTATTCAGGCACTGAAGTTGAAACACGACAACGTATGTTTTTCCGGTGATCCAAGTCATGTTATGAAGGTGAATTCTAGACGATTTTATTTAACTCGTTAAGTGTGTGACAACAAAATCAAACCACGGTACGGTACTTGTTTTAAATGAGAGTAAATTTAAATTATATATTGTATGTGTATAGCTGCACATTGTTATGGTTCAAAACATGATTACATTCATTAACATGGTTTATGTTTTAATATTTTCATCGCCCTATTATATGGTGAAACAAATCATGTTCATGGCGGTTAATCATTATCAACACAACAATGACTAATTTTTGACATGTCGATGTAGACTTATGTGTCTAATTCTAAGTAAATACAAACGAAACATGTTATTTTTATTACGAAACCATCACAACGTTGGAAGTATATTGTGATGTTGGTGTTTAGTTGTACAATTATATTCTAAGACAGAGATATATTGACTACGAATGCAAATATCGCAGAATTTCTTATTGCGAATATTGAAAATTTGCCTTACGTTTAATAACAAATACTCTAGATGATATACCTTTAGTAAAAACCGATATTACAGTATATATATGTGTGTGTGTGTGTGTGTGTGTGTGTGTGTGTGTGTGTGTGTGTGTGTGTGTGTGTGTGTGTGTGTGTGAGAGAGTGTGTGTGTGTGTGTGTGTGTGTGTGTGTGTGTGTGTGTGTGTGTGTGTGTGTGTGTGTGTGTGTGTGTGTGTGTGTGTGTGTGTGTGTGTGTGTGTGTGTGTGTGTGTGTGTGTACCACACAGGGTGGATATCTCGAAGCATCGTAGATACATACAATCTCGTAAATGCGTCATATCTAGTAGTTACGAGAAAACATAAGATGTAGACATTTCTCGTAACTCCGATGGAATGTTAAGATATCGTAAGTTCGATCGTATGTCGTGAATTGTATCGTAAGTGGCCTCCAATTGTCAGTGATTAGCGCCACACCAACAACCAATTGTGTTTGAAATTTACTATAAACATTTATATGTATTTCAGTTCATATATATATTAAATTGTATGTATATATATATATATATATATATATATATATATATATATATATATATATATATATATATATATATAACACATGTCCAAATATATATATATAATTATATAACACATATCCAAATATGTTTATATATATATATATATATATATATATATATATATATATATATATATATATATATATATATATATATATATATAATACATGTCCATATATATATATATATATATATATATATATATATATATATATATATATATATATATAATACATGTCCATATATATATATATATATATATATACATACATACATACATACATACATACATACATACATACATACATACATACATACATACATACATACATACATACATACATACATACATACATACATACATACATACATACATACATACATACATACATACATACATACATACATACATATAAAGGTATATGTAAATTGGGCCCCGTCCCCGCACTATAAAAACTGGATCGATTGTTTTACCAGAAAGACTCGGACCCGTTGCCCCAGGGGTGTCACCCAATGCCACCTCCTCATTTATCCCTTGAGCCTGCCGTATCAGCGTTTACTTACAAAAAAGGTACAAAGTCTGGATTGCCTATTCGTATGTCGGTATTCGGAACTGGGCCCTTCCGTTCAAAAGGTATGTTAATACGTATTACTCTCTTTCTCTCTAAGCATATCATTCCACGAAGTATATCGACATGTAGTTGTGTTTAGCAAGAAGGCTCGCTCATAAATAGAACACACTAGTAGACCAAGAGCGCTTGGCCACTATCAGTTGACATATGATACCGGGAAGTCTACACGGGTTGGTGACAGTCATGCTGCCGCACGGCAGAAAGCCACTGCAGTCCCTGGACGTACGTAGCACTGCAACACATTTTCTTAAACATTATCACGTTATTTATCAGTTAGCCAGTGTTGTTTAATGATGTGCCACGTGTAGAAACAGTTGCTCGCTAATATGCCTGCCTGAAACAAATCAATAGGCCTACACTTAGTATATAATATCGTAAATAGTGTCTCACTGTGTGAGGGGTGAGTATAACTTACTAATATATTTTAAATATATATTTACTTTTTATTCCACCAGGTCCACAATTGTTGCCGGTGCTTAACATTAAACAAAAATAGTGAAGACAACACTATCATCAACAACAATAA
>OZ024856.1:44808877-44813877 GCA_964017155.1 Oasisia sp. SBJ-2009
TGCGGTATAAATTATTCCTATGATAGCGTATTCACCGTCCAAAGATGTTTTCATGTCCCATTTTGGTTTTTGAAATAGACGTAGTACGCGGCCGTTTACTCACTGTACACATTGACCACGAGGTGTTTTCGAAACCGTTGTAAGCGTGGCTAAAAGCCCAGAAGGAAATGGATGATCACGTGTTTTGTATTTGTTGTCATTCGTAATGGTATGAAGTCAGTTTTTATGTGTGAATGCGATTTGTATGGGTGGGTGTTTTTTCTCCAGGGGCGTTACATTTGTTATAATAACGTGGTATATTTGTAGAAATGTGTTGTGTGCACATCATAAGACCATACAAGAAACATCCTTTTATTAGAAAACCTTTATAGCTACTAACAACTAATTAACTAACTGCTACACACGAGCCAGGTGCATGGCACCCAGTTGGTAAAGGTCAAAGGGTAGGTATCACTCAAAACATGTGGGTGTCACTCCACATGAAAGGATATAGCATAACAATAAAGACACACATTTATCTTATTATCCCCCTATGTGATTTTTCTTCCCTTTAGTCTGTGATAACGAATTTTATGTTATGCCTATATTGAAGAATTGTTTATTTAATAATGTATGTTTTTTACCTCCTGTATAACTAGTCATGCCACGTTACTTGTACAAGATAAACTATGTTACCCTGAACGCACTGATGCATTCCGAGCGTCATATGTAGCTTACCCCCCGTCGAGTCACGACCTCGCTCTTCCGGAATTTGAGTGACAACGCGGCGATTTGAGTGACAGCGTCGGGATTCTTATAAACATTCGACGTTTAACATTACGAAGTCAGTTCGGTTTCGTTAAAACATGTATTGGCGGTCAGGACGCTACAGTAGTTATAACACTGGAGAATAAGACAGCAAAAGAATGTTGGAATATCTTAAAGAGTGAAATTGACTGCATTGTCGAAAAATGTGTCCCCTTGAAAAAACAGGGGAAACGGTCAAAAAAGAAACACTTATCAAAAGAAACCATTAGAAAAATAAAATACAAGCAAAAGATGTGGAAGACTTATAGACATAATGGAAGTGAACCAAACTATGCCATTTATAAAGAAGCACTTAACCAAGCTACAGCTGAAATTAGAAATTCAAAGAGAAGGTATGAACAAAAATTTGCTTTTAATATAAAACATGACAGCAAGAGTTTTTATGCGTATGTTCGAAGTAAACAGAAAGTTCAGGATAAGGTCGGACCTCTAGAAGATAGTGATGGAAACATAATAACAGAGGGATTCTTAATGGCAGAAAACCTAAATGAATACTTTAGTTCGGTATTTACCAGGGAAGATATTAGTGCATTACCAGTACCAGAGACTAAATTCGAAGGGAGAGAGTCAGACTATTTAGGACAACTAATTGTAACACCAAAAATGGTAGCTAAGAAAATAAGGGACATGAAGGATAATAAGTCACCTGGAGTGGATGGGATTCCTCCCAAATTACTACTGGAAATTGTAGAAAAAATTAGCACACCACTTGCAACAGTGTTCAATTTGGCATTAGAGGAAGGAGTAGTTCCGTTAGAATGGAAAGAAGCAAACATCATACCATTATTTTAAAAAGGATCAAGAAGCAAGTCAGAGAACTATAGACCAGTGAGTTTAACATCGGTGATTTGTAAACTATTAGAAAGACTAATTAAAGATCACTTGGTTGATTTTCTTGTTAAAAATAACTTGATTAACCCATCTCAACATGGGTTTCTAAAAGCGAGGTCATGCTTATCTTATGTTTTTTGGAAGATGTCACAAAGTGGGTATATGAGGGATCACCAGTAGATATAATATACTTAGATTTTAAAAAAGCTTTTGACAAAGTGCCACATCAAAGATTACTACTTAAACTGAAGGCCCATGGCATAGGCAATGTTATGATTAACTGGATAGAAAAATGGCTTATTGATAGAAGACAAAGAGTAGTAGTTGATGGGGAGGTTTCAAACTGGAAATCGGTTTTGAGTGGAGTACCGCAGGGATCAGTATTGGGACCTATTTTGTTTTTAAAATATATCAATGATTTGGATGATGATATAACAAGCAAGGTGTTGAAGTTTGCGGATGATACAAAAGTGTTCAGAAAAATAAAAAGTGATACAGATAGACAGCAATTACAAGATGATCTAAATAAGTTGACCGAATGGTCTGAGAAGTGGCAAATGCTGTTTAATTATGGGAAGTGTAAGTGCCTCCACACAGGAAATGGGAATGAAGATGCACAATATACAATGGGTGATACTGTACTAAATACTACCATAAAGGAAAAAGACTTAGGGTTAACTATTAGTGCTGATATGAAGGTATCGGAACAGTGTGCAATTGCAGCAGCGAAGGGAAACGAAATTCTTGGATTAATTAGGCGAAATATAGTGTACAAGGAAAAAGAACTAATAATACCGCTGTACAAAACAATAGTTAGGCCTCATTTAGAATATTGCATACAGGCATGGAGGCCATATCGCAAGAAGGATATTGATATACTAGAAAGAGTACAAAGAAGAGCAACCAAAATGATACAAAAACTCAGGAATATTAGTTATGAAATGCGTCTAATAGAATGTGGATTAACAACACTAGAAACCAGGAGACTGCGAGGAGATCAGATAGAAGTTTTTAAAATATTGACTGGGTATGAAAATATTGACAGAAATATTTTTTTCTTAGTTAAGGAAGAGAGAAGGACTAGAGGACATGTAGTTACATTAGCAAAGAAGCAGTGTAGATTAGATATTAGAAAATTTTCATTTTCACAAAGAACAGTAAATGAATGGAACAGATTATCGGCTGATTGTGTAAGTGCTAGTAGTGTTATTATGTTCAAAAATAAAATTGACATGTACCTAAGAAGGGCGGGGTACATTTAGATAGATAGATTGTACTCTCGATAAGCCAAAGGGCTTCCTTGTCCACCTGCCATCTTGAGTTGATTCTCTAAGTGGCAATCTTGTTAAATCTTGTTAAATCTTGTTATACCGATTCAAATGATTTTGCAATACAAATACAAAGCCACGAAATAATCATGTCACTTCAAAGGGAAACAAAAGTCAACGCTTTGGTGATGTGGACCTAATAGAATTAATAATAAGTAACAACTTCCATCAACTATCATATTTCAATTTAAGCGGTTTATATATAAAATAACACATAGTCATCGAACGTCTTTGGACTACGCCATTTTAGAAACAGAATGACGTAGCGGAGTCGACATGGTCTGTGCATAATATTAATTAATTATTGTTATATTATTTATAAGTAATTAAACTATTTCGCGCGTGCGAATACAGTAACGCACAAACGCACCGTCTAAAGGCTTGCATCCGCACTATATATGTGACTGTCAATTTCAACTAATCAAACTGGACCACTGTTTCAGCTCTCTGGTCGATTCAAAGGGTAACAAAATATAGCTAAATTATACTGTCTTTCCCTGTACTATTAGTACAAACGTATACTGAACAAAACCGACGTAAGACTCTCGTTTGTTATGACAGCTGACCCAGCAGTCGGCACCGTGACGTAGTATTTTTCCAAAGTGAAAACAGAAGCTGGGTTTTAATTGGTTGCATCGATCAAGATGGTCCCGTTCATGGTGTCGGTGGCTCTGCTAGATTTGTTCCACTTTAAGGCCACTTTCTGAATAAACCAATAAACCATTGATGTGAAACATTTGATTGTAGATGTAACTGGTTAGTTTGTGTAAACGTTTTAGTTGCATAACACCAAACCGTTGACTTTGTTTGCCATTTAAATCACATAGCGTCCTATGTTTATGTTGCAGCCATTCTAGCCAACGCGTTGGTGAACGTGTTCGACACGCGACGAGTAGTGATCTGTGGCGGTCTCATCAGCACGGTCGGATTCATACTGAGCGCCTTCGCCACAAGATTCGAGTTTCTATATTTCAGCTACGGATTTTTGGTGGGTATGTGGTTCTTGGATAACTCTTTTTCAAAATATAATATATATTATATAATAATATATAATAAAATATGATTATATCGTATGAAAAGTATTCAACATTGAACTTATATTAACACAAAAGTAAGTACATTTTTTTATTTACAATTGTTTATAAAAATAAGAATAACGGCAGGATTAACCAGTATCCTTGAGGTGGCAGCAGTGTCTAGCCCCACACGGATAGCATACAAATTAAATAAGGATACATGTTTATCAAATAATGCTGTGTTATATAAACTATTCAAAATTAAACTTACATTAACACAAAATAAATATAAATTTGCAGTAGTTTATTAAATAGAAATTACGGCAGGATTAACCAGTGTCCGTGAGGTGGCAGCATTGTATAGATCACGCGGATAAACAAACAAAAGCCGACTAAGTAACCAGACTGTCTTCTCGGCGTAGTTCCGTAGTTCGATCGTAATTCCTATTTTATAAACAACTGCAACTTTGTATTTCTATTTATTTTATGTTAATATAAGTTAAATTTTTAACAGTTTTTATAATACAGCATTATCTGATAAAATGTATCGTTATTTAATTTGTTATTTTAAATTCGGCCTGAGAACGAATCAACATCTCAATCCCAATCTGGGGTAAAGGTTGTTACAACTGCAGCCCATTAATTACCCAGGCAGAGTTGAGGGGCTTACAAGTGCTGCCACCTCACGGAGCCTGGGTGACCGAGGCTAGTATAGATCATGTCTGCTGCAGCTGATCCAATGAAGGCGAGTAACACGAAATGAGTTTGCCCGTTATCCTACAGATTATATCATATCTACACACTTGAATTACTTACGTTGAATTCTTCTTCAAAGGTGTCGGCGGCAGTCTCGCCTACTCGCCCAGTATCGTCATCGTCAGTCAATACTTCGAGAAGAAACGCGCCTTTGCCGTCGGTGTGTGCTTTTCCGGAAGTGGCGTCGGTGCCCTCGTCTTGCCGCCGCTTGTCCGCCTGGCGCTGACCCACTGCGGACTGGACGGGACCTTCGTCATCATGG
>OZ024856.1:44823877-44828877 GCA_964017155.1 Oasisia sp. SBJ-2009
CCGGCACCGGCACCGGCACCGGCACCGGCACCGGCACCGGCACCGGCACCGGCACCGGCACCGGCACCGGCACCGGCACCGGCACCGGCACCGGCACCGGCACCGGCACCGGCACCGGCACGGGCACGGGCACGGGCACGGGCACGGGCACGGGCACGGGCACGGGCACGGGCACGGGCACGGGCACGGGCACGGGCACGGGCACGGGCACGGGCACGGGCACGGGCACGGGCACGGGCACGGGCACGGGCACGGGCACGGGCACGGGCACGGGCACGGGCACGGGCACGGGCACCGGCACCGGCACCGGCACCGGCACCGGCACCGGCACCGACACCGACACCGACACCGACACCGACACCGACACCGACAACGACACCGACACCGACACCGACACCGACACAGACACAGACACAGTCACAGTCACAGTCACAGTCACAGTCACAGTCACACTCACACTCACAGTCACAGTCACAGTCACAGTCACCGTCACCGTCACCGTCACCGTCACAGTCACCGTCACAGTCACAGTCACAGTCACAGTCACCGTCACCGTCACCGTCACCGTCACAGTCACAGTCACAGTCACAGTCACAGTCACAGTCACAGTCACAGTCACAGTCACAGTCACAGTCACAGTCACAGTCACAGTCACAGTCACAGTCACAGTCACAGTCACAGTCACAGTCACAGTCACAGTCACAGTCACAGTCACAGTCACAGTCACAGTCACAGTCACAGTCACAGTCACAGTCACAGTCACAGTCACAGTCACAGTCACAGTCACAGTCACAGTCACAGTCACAGTCACAGTCACAGTCACAGTCACAGTCACAGTCACAGTCACAGTCACAGTCACAGTCACAGTCACAGTCACAGTCACAGTCACAGTCACAGTCACAGTCACAGTCACAGTCACAGTCACAGTCACAGTCACAGTCACAGTCACAGTCACAGTCACAGTCACAGTCACAGTCACAGTCACAGTCACAGTCACAGTCACAGTCACAGTCACAGACAAAAAGACAGATTGAGAGGCATATATTGATAGGAGATAGAAGACAAGCAGACTAACATACTTTTGTAATATATAATATAGCCGAAAAGTAGGAATGGTTGGATCGGTGGATTGACGCCCGTTGTTCCCTTCTAGGCCGTCGTTCGCGCCATGGACACGATTCAAGAGGTCACCCGCAAGGTGGCGCCACACACGAACATTAACACGAACATTACCAAGTTCATCATTGCAGGCGCATCGAAAGTAAGTCAAGAAACAATACTGTGTTGCTGTAATTGTGGAAATCATGGTTTGCACCTTACTATTTCAGGAGACACGTGCTGATATGTATTTCAAACGTTGAAACAATTTTGCTTTTTGATTTTAGTTATTCCTTAGTCAAGGTGAAATGGGATGCCCTAACAGCATGTATTACTTCATAATTACTAAACATCCCAATTTAAATCGAAACTAATTATTTATCTTGATAACTATACGTTGTTACTGTATTTTGTAATGTTGCTATGGATCATATATACGTATGGATTACTGACAGAAATAATTACTTGTTAACACAGTTATGCCAAGCTAATTTAAACATATTTATGTGTCCACAATTTCTATGTAGAATTCGAGACCATTTTGGTACCACTGCCTGGATGTTCCGTCATAACAACCTACGTTATGTATACGTCGTAATGACCAACCTGTGCTTCCTTCTTCGCAGAGAGGCTGGACGACATGGACAACGACTTCTCTCGATAAGCGAGTCGTAGGACAAATGCCAATGGTGATGAGTTTGCTGAAATTCTTCAAGGTAAGACATAACAAAGAAGTTGATTTTCACGAGATCACTTGAATTCTTTAAAGTAACACCTGTTGTTGCTATAAGTGTGTTGTGTGCGTCCGCTATGGGTGTTTGTTTATGTGTTTGTGAGTGTTAGTTCTGTGTATGAGTTTGTTCGTTTGTTACATATCCAAAACCCCGCATACATCACGACTTCTATTACACACATACATACTGTGTCATGATTGTGTAAATGCCAGCAGTGTAAATATGTTTAAAATAAAATTGACAATTATCAGGCAAGGTTGAACACTTAAATTGTATAGAAATTATTTTAATCATTTAATAATTGATTACATTATTTATTCATATATTTATTTTAATTACTTAATTATTATAACAAATTGTTATTATTGTAGGACATTTTATGTATTGTGTTATTTTACTTATATCTTTTTTTTAGAAACAACGAATACTTGTTATTGACTTGTGTATTTTTAGAGACAACGTATTTTAATTAGTAGTATTTTAGTGGCATTTTTTATTTTGTATATTTTTAATTAAGTATAGTACTAATTTATGTACACTTTTATAATTTAATGAGCATGGCTCTGGATGGCTGCTTGTTAAATTTGTTAAAGCTTTGTTAATGAGTAGTTTTCTTACAGAACATGCAGAAGCATCAAAGTTCGCTTGGCGGCTGGACATTCGCCTTCCAGGCTTACTACTACGAGAACATCACTCGGTACATGGATCATCCCAGGATGAAGGAGATCGTCTCTCTAGTCGACCCTTACGGTACTGTATTTCACATATTCACATGTATCTCCTACACGTCTGTGGTGGTTGTTTCCCACGGTGTGATTTAAACCTGATTTTCCTGGAGGGTCAATATCTACATCTTAAACGATTTTTTTCAGTTGTGTTATTTCTACATTTATAATATCATGATTTAACTTTTGCAATTTTTAGCATATTAACAACCATATTTTTAAGCGGATATTTTTCCTGTTCGATAAATAAATGATGTCATGTATACAGTCATCTCAGACTTGTGGTGGTTCCCACGGTCACTGCATGCACTGGTGTCTCAAGTGAGGGTATCGATGGTCAAATATAATTCATATACTATTTCAAAATATGATTTCGCCTTATGTTGCCTGCGTCTTTCGAGATAATCATCACACGCCACTTGCCCCTTCTACCTGTCCTCTAAGCCAGGCAAAATATAAGCTCGTAAACAGTTGGTAACTATTTTTATGAACGCACAGAGGTTAAGTAAGCTGATGGTCTTTGTGTGCATCTAACTAATTATGGTACTACACAATCTGATATCCACAATACTCAGAATGAAATTTGAGTTTATCGTTATAATTTATATTTCGATGTTATAATCTGTCATTGACGACAACGCATTTATTGCAGATTTCATCGACAAATACACGATACCGACGATGATGGTGGACGGTACGAGTGACCAGTTCTTCCTTCCTGACGACTCCCATCTCTTCTTCAGCCAGATTCCCGGACCCAAGTATATGTTGTGAGTGACCTCCCGTTATCCCACGACACATTGTTGTTCGTATGTAAAATCTACACCACCAAAAACCCATGTTTTTCTAATTTATTTAATACCATGTTTTTAATATCGTTCTCTTTTTTAATCTTTCTGCTATAGTTCATCTTCTTTGTTCAGTTGCTCTTTTTCCTGTTGTTGTGTTCTTCTTATTATTTCGTTCTGTTTCTCCTAGTTATATAATTGTCTTCATGTTTTACTTGTTATTGTTGTCAGTTTTATTCGTCTTGTTCTTCCGGTTTTTATACTCACTAAGTTCTATAATCATGTTACAAAGAGTAATCCAATAAAACCAAGATATCGGCAGTTGGTTCTCCGATAAATATCACCGATATCATCGTTACATGATACTGTATCAAGTCAACTTATCTAGTTCCTGCTGTACACAGGATGCTTCCGAACCGCGATCATTCTCTCATCCCGTTTCTTGACGCGTTGGCGGCCATGAAAGCATTTGCCGTTGGTGTCGCCACCGTACGTATTTTGAATACACCTATCTTGCCTAACACCACATAGATGGCGCTACCATGTGCAAATACGCAACACAAGCAAACTCTTAACGAGGAGAATACATTTCTCCTGTAAATACAATACTTAATCCACTGTTTATGAATGGTAGATATTTTACTAAGAGGAGAGGCAAAACTGGCTATAACAAACAATGAGTAAATGAAAATGTTGGCGTATGTGGATGGTTTGTAATGTTTATATCAATCTGTTCTTTTGTGTGATTTTTAATTTGCTATATATCAAGGTTGCATCTGTATTTTGTGTGAATTGTACTGTTGTGTTTACCGCGTATGTAAATATGTATATATGTCATTGTATGAAGCACACAGGCAGCAATGCAATTTAAAAGGTATTCTCCATAATTTTTAATATTGCATAATTATTTAATTATATGATATCATTAATTTGCAGGGTTTCCAATTCCCACGAGTGTCGTGGCAGTTACTAGAGGTAGGTTGATACAAGTAAACACGACATCGTGATAATTATATTACTAAAATAATAGAATAATAGAATAATATAATAATATGTTTGAATTGTTGTATTACGCGCTAAATGTTATAAAGGTAAGGGTTTTGGGTGCCTTTCAAGTAAACGAACAGTTTAATATATTCAGCACGCACACACGCACACACGCACACACGCACATAAGCACACACGTACACACGCTCGCACGCACGCTAGCGCGCACGAACACTACACACACGTACACACATGCGTGCGTACACACGCACACACCATCATCGTCACCACCACCACCACCACCACCACCACCACCACCACCACCACCACCACCACCACCACCACCACCACCACCACCAACACCAACACCAACACCAACACCAACACCAACACCAACACCAACACCAACACCAACACCAACACAAACACAAACACAAACACCAACACCACTACCACCACCACCACCACCACGACCACCACCACCACCACCACCACCACCACCACCACCACCACCACCACCACCACCACCACCACCACCAACACCACTACCACCACCACCACCACCACGACCACCACCACCACCACCACCACCACCACCACCACCACCACCACCACCACCACCACCACCACCACCACCACCACCACCACCACCACCACCACCACCACCA
>OZ024856.1:44831377-44841377 GCA_964017155.1 Oasisia sp. SBJ-2009
TATATATATATATATATATATATATATATGAGTAAACTACATTTTATACATATAAATGCACGTACGTACATGTACACACATGTGTATTCTGCAGATACACGCATGTTCCTCTGCACACGAACCCTTAAATTGCGTCAGCACACAACTGATACATGATCCAAAAAGTGCAGTTGTTTACTGAAACAAATTATTCAATTTCTATATCTTCCTTTCGCAGGCCGTTTACAAGGGTCCATTTGGTCACCCCCTGACCTTGACATCAGAGGTCAACATCATCCCAAATACGTTCCCCTACCCTCCGTGTCACGGAGAAGGGTGCTTCGAGACTCTGGTGTGAAGGGTGAAAGACCATCGACCCCTGACCTAGTCGACGGCAGCCTCATTATGTGTCCAACCTCAAAATAAAACCAAATTGGAACCTGTAAGAAATGAACTGTTTTACATCACGTTTCGATATACTCGCCTGGTCACATCAATGCGGGCATTTAAATATGTCAAACGTTTTTAAAATTAATAATAAAGATTTTTCGATATGACATGAAACATGTGTTTAATTGCGTAACTGTACAGGAGTGCCTCATAAGTCATATAGCGCTTTGCATTTAACTCACTGAAGTCCGTGTTCGTTCGAACACCGTCTGGACTGGCAAAGCAATCGCGACACACTCCCTGAATCAGTCATTGTTGCAAGGCAATGGCCTGTTTTTTAGACAGCGCGATCAATGGATGCTTTTGTTTTGTTTTGGCCCTGGCCATTAGCAGACAAGCGCATTACAAAAGGACAAACCACTTATAGCGTTTTCAGCATAATGTGTCTCTTTCCCAATGTAAAATCCCTCATTGCTTCAAAAAATCAACTATCATTCCTGTTCCCAAGAAATCTACAGCCTCTTGTTTAAACGATTACAGGCCTGTTGCCTTGACTTCTGTAGTCATGAAGACACTCGAGCGCTTGGTCCTGCAGATTCTGAAATCAATTATCGATCCATTGCTTGACCAATTTCAATTTGCATATCGCAACAATAGATCCGTTGACGACGCTGTCGCCATAGGATTGTTTCACGTTCTTAAACATCTCGACAGCCCAAATACTTACGCTAGGATCCTTTTTGTTGATTTTAGCTCTGCTTTTAACACGATTATCCCATCAAAACTTTTCGATAAGATACAGAGTCTCGGTGTTCCTCAATCCATGTGTCTGTGGATCCTCGATTTTCTTTTAAATAGGCCGCAGGTTGTAAAAATAGGCGACAACTTATCATCATCAGTTACGTTATCTACTGGCACACCTCAGGGCTGTGTTTTGTCACCAATGTTATTCTCTCTTTTTACACATGATTGTTTATCTTGTCACGTAGGTACTAACATACTGAAATTTGCCGATGACACTACAGTGATAGGGCTTATAACAAATTCTGATGAATCTGAATATCGGGACCAAGTAAACAAACTCATCAGTTGGTGCAGCGATAACAATCTGGAACATAATGTAAATAAAACGAAAGAAATGATTGTGGATCTTAGGAGAAAGAAATCTTCTCCACCCTCGCCTCTAGTGATCGATGGCAGGACAGTTGAAATCGTCCAACATTTCAAATTTCTCGGTTCAACAATCTCCAGTAATCTTAAATGGGAACTAAATGTTGTAAATATTGTCAAAAAGGCCCAGCAGCGGCTGTACTTTTTAAGAAGGTTAAGATCGTTTGGTTTGACCACACAGATCATGCTCAACTTTTACAGAGCTGTAATCGAGAGTGTTCTGACATTTTCTATCTCAGTATGGTTTGGATCGATTACACAGAAGGAAACGCTCAGATTAAACAGAGTTGTGAAAACTGCTTCCCGAATAATTGGCAGAGACCTTCCCAATCTTGAAATACTGTATCAGCAGCGTCTGTTAGGAAGAGCGACTCTCATCTCTCAAGATACATCCCATCCTGCCCTATTTGAACCTCTCCCATCTAGTCGCCGATTCAGATCCATAAAAACCAGGACCAACCGCTTTAGTACTAGCTTTTTCCCCTTAGCCGTTCAAGCCCTGTCAAAACAGAAGTGATTTTCTCCCACCCGCAGCAAACACATAGTCCACTTTCCGATGAGTTTTAGTATGTATATTTTATCATAATTTATTATATTTTTATTTTTTTATTTCATATTTTACATTTTAAGCTACTATATTTCTACTAGATCGTATCAATTATTTTTCGATGTTATAATGAGCAATTTTTTATTCGGACCTTTTTATGTGATTGCTCTTATCTATTTTATTTAATGTAGTATATTTTAACATCATTGTTTGGTGCATGTGAATGTATTGTCATGTGAATGTACTATTACGACGACCAATATCATTACACATTCCAATGTTTTATTGTAACTACAATGTGAACACATGGCAATAAAGCTATCTTATCTTATCTCATCTTATCTAAAAATCGAATGGTAAATGATTTACAGATCAACAGTCTTACAATTACTTAGAACCATTACATTGGCGCCATCTAGATATCACCACTACAATACGTCACCTAGTCGGTAGGCCCTCGGAAACTGAAGAACAGAGTCTATAACAAACATCAGCAAAATAAATATGTTAGAGGAGGTGCTTACTTACATGTATATATATATATATATATATATATATATATATATATATATATATATAATAATAATATTATATATATATATATATATATATATATATATATATATATATATATAAGCCTAAAGGCAGCTTATGTAGACCAGTGCCTAGAGGTCCGGCTTATGTAGACCAGGCATATTTTTTTATTTAATACATTTTTTAAATATGTAAAACTGGAACATTGTTTCTAATCCTAATGTTTAACACATAATGAACGTTCATCAAAATATTTCAATAAATAAGGTATATGCAAAACAAATCTGCGAGTCTAGTATTTGATAGTACATGTTTGTACATTGCATTTAACAATTTAGTGGATGCTGTAAAATGAGTTGACGAGTCAGTATGAAGCATATCATTAACTCAACACGAAACTCCAACCCTTCGTTCAGTATATACCATAAATATAGATTTATAAGAACTTTGACCCAGCACACATAACCCGGCACACAATATACTCAAAAAATATGCACGGCGCTGGAGAACACATGCTCGAAATCACTTAAGATGTTGTTCATTTAAAAGTTAATTACGCACAGTACTTCACTGTCATATAAGATAAGATAAGATAAGATAAGATAAGATAAGATAAGATAAGATAAGATAAGATAAGATAAGATAAGATAAGATAAGATAAGATAAGATAAGATAAGATAAGATAAGATAAGATAAGATAAGATAAGATAAGATAAGATAAGATAAGATAAGATAAGATAAGATAAGATAAGATAAGATAAGATAAGATAAGATAAGATAAGATAAGATAAGATAAGATAAGATAAGATAAGATAAGATAAGATAAGATAAGATAAGATAAGATAAGATAAGATAAGATAAGATAAGATAAGATAAGATAAGATAAGATAAGATAAGATAAGATAAGATAAGATAAGATAAGATAAGATAAGATAAGATAAGATAAGATAAGATAAGATAAGATAAGATAGCTTTATTGCCATGTGTTCACATTGTAGTTACAATAAAACATTGGAATGTGTAATGATATTGGTCGTCGTAATAGTACATTCACATGACAATACATTCACATGCACCAAACAATGATGTTAAAATATACTACTACATTAAATAAAATAAATAAGAACAATCACATAAAAAGGTCCGAATAAAAAATGGCTCATTATAACATCGATAAATAATTGATACGATCTAGTAGAAATATAGTAGCTTAAAATGTAAAATATGAAATAAAAAAAATATATATAAAATATAATAAATTATGATAAAATATACATACTAAAACTCATCGGAAAGTGGACTATGTGTTTGCTGCGGGTGGGAGAAAATCACTTCTGTTTTGACAGGGCTTGAACTGCTAAGGGGAAAAAGCTAGTACTAAAGCGGTTGGTCCTGGTTTTTATGGATCTGAATCGGCGACTAGATGGGAGAGGTTCAAATAGGTCATGGGCAGGATGGGATGTATCTTGAGAGATGAGAGTCGCTCTTATAATAATAATAATAATATAATAATAAATACAGTATTTGTCTACGCCATATCTCCAGCAATAAAACCATTCAGAGGCGCATTACAATTTACATGAATATACAGATTACCTAAACATTTTAAATAGAGACGTAGTTGTAAAATAAATAGATCAAATATGTTCAATATAAATAAATAATATTAGTCTTTATAATACTAAAATACTAATTATACTAATACAATTAAAAAATAAATAAATAAATAATAAAATATTTCATAAATAGTAGTACATATTAAAAAAATTCGGATATTAAAAAAATTGTTCTTTCAAAGTGAAAATGCTATTTTAAATAGAAATGTTTTCAGTTGTTTCTTAAAAGAACTCAGGCAGTCTGTGGCACGCATGGCAAGCGGCAGATTGTTCCAGAGGCGTGGAGCAGCACTAGAAAATGCCTTTTCTCCCTGCGTACGCAGTCTGCAACGAGGAACCTCCAGCAGATGGGCGTCCGCGGAGCGTAGCGCACGGGTCGGTTGGTAGCGAATTAGTAGTTCTGTTACGTATGCTGGAGCTAGTCCGTGAAGGCTTTGAAACGTCAACAGTAACAATTTGTACTCGATCCGCTGTTTGATCGGAAGCCAGTGAAGACCGATCAAAACAGCAGTGATGTGTTCGTGTTTCCTCGTTTTGGTTATGAGCCGGGCAGCAGCGTTTTGTACTCTTTGGAGTTTGGTAAGAAGGTGGTCGGAAATGCCGTATAGCAGGCAGTTTCCGTTGTCAAGGCGAGACGTAACGTAAGAGTGAATCATAATTTCCGTTGTTTTCCGATCGAGAAGGTTTCGGATTTTTCCAAGACAATGGAGATGGAAATAGGATATACGGCAAATGTGCTGCACTTGCTTCTGCATGCTTAGTGCATCATCGAAGTACACGCCTATATTCTTTGCAACAGTGGACACTGCCACAACGATCCTCCCAAGTTCTATGTCCGGCATAGAAAGTTTGGTCTTTATATGTGGCGCGCACATCACAATAATTTCCGTCTTTGTAGCATTGAATTTCAGTTTATTTATATTCATCCAATCTTGAAATTCTGCGACACAATCTTGGATGCGCGTGACTGCCTGGATTGTGTCTTCGTCTGAGTGCGGACTGAAAGCGAGATACAGTTGGGTGTCATCAGCATACAGGTGGACGTTTATCCCGTGTCGACGTGCGATATCACCGAGTGGAGCGGTGTAGCAAATAAACATGAGCGGGCCGATAACGGAACCTTGCGGAACACCGAACACCACTGGACGTTCTGCTGATAATCTGCCGTGCATTTGAATACGCTGACTTCGGTTCACCAAATACGACTTAAACCACGCTAGGCATGTTGCAGTTATTCCAAACCGATCTCTGAGACGTGTTAACATGATTGTGTGATCGATCGTATCGAATGCTGCTGATAGATCTAGGAGCACTAGTATGGCAGCCTTGCGCTCATCTAGTATACAGAGCAAATCATTGCGTACTCTCAGTAGTGCTGTCTCTGTGCTGTGGTTTGGACGATATGCAGATTGCATTTGCTCATAGAGATCGTTGTAACAGGCTCTTCCTAACAGACGCTGCTGATACAGTATTTCAAGACTGGGAAGGTCTCTGCCAATGATTCGGGAAGCAGTTTTCACAACTCTGTTTAATCTGAGCGTTTCCTTCTGTGTAATCGATCCAAACCATACTGAGATAGAAAATGTCAGAACACTCTCGATTACAGCTCTATAAAAGTTGAGCATGATCTGTGTGGTCAAACCAAACGATCTTAACCTTCTTAAAAAGTACAGCCGCTGCTGGGCCTTTTTGACAATATTTACAACATTTAGTTCCCATTTAAGATTACTGGAGATTGTTGAACCGAGAAATTTGAAATGTTGGACGATTTCAACTGTCCTGCCATCGATCACTAGAGGCGAGGGTGGAGAAGATTTCTTTCTCCTAAAATCCACAATCATTTCTTTCGTTTTATTTACATTAAGTTCCAGATTGTTATCGCTGCACCAACTGATGAGTTTGTTTACTTGGTCCCGATATTCAGATTCATCAGAATTTGTTATAAGCCCTATCACTGTAGTGTCATCGGCAAATTTCAGTATTTTAGTACCTACGTGACAAGATAAACAATCATGTGTAAAAAGAGAGTATAACATTGGTGACAGAACACAGCCCTGAGGCGTGCCAGTAGATAACGTAACTGATGATGATAAGTTGTCGCCTATTTTTACAACCTGCGGCCTATTTAAAAGAAAATCAAGGATCCACAGACACATGGATTGAGGAACACCGAGACTCTGTATCTTATCGAAAAGTGTTGATGGGATGATCGTGTTAAAAGCAGAGCTAAAATCAACAAAAAGGATCCTAGCGTAAGTATTTGGGCTGTCGAGATGTTTAAGAACGTGAAACAATCCTATGGCGACAGCGTCGTCAACGGATCTATTGTTGCGATATGCAAATTGAAATTGGTCAAGCAATGGATCGATAATTGATTTCAGAAACTGCAGGACCAAGCGCTCGAGTGTCTTCATGACTACAGAAGTCAAGGCAACAGGCCTGTAATCGTTTAAACAAGAGGCTGTAGATTTATATATATATATATATATATATATATATATATATATATATATATATATATATATATATATATATATATATATATATATATATATGAACTGTGTGCACAAGCAATGGTACTGATAAATTCAATTGTGTTAGTTGTGAACTAACACGTCGAATTGTTATGTAGACCAGTTTTGGTCTACATAAAACAGCGGTCTACATAAGCCGGTCCTATATGCTATGCTGCCTTTAGGAGTAATATATATATATATATATATATATATATATATATATATATATATATATATATATATATATATATATATATATATATATATATATATATATATATATATATATATATATATATATATATTAGTTACTGAGGAACCTCTTCTAAAGCGTCGTCCACGTTAAGCATCACACCATGATTTGATGGGCCGAACTCACTCACAGTCGTAATTACTTGCGTGCCTTTGGACTTTCTGTTTAAAGTAAATGTGACTGAAGTGGCTTATTGTTTAGTTTATATACAAGATATACAATCAAGTGCTCGATATGCTGTGGGGTGCTCCACAATACACAAGCAGGGGTTGCGGCGTGCTCCACACCGTACACCGCAACGTGGTTTTGCACTTACCCACATCACTTTTGCGTTAGTTGTGTGTGTGTGTATTTGTTTGCATTGCTACTGCATGTGTGTTGTTAAAATTTTAAATGTTTGCAAGTAACTAATATATATATATATATATATATATATATATATATATATATATATATATATATGTAATAAATGAATGGTTTTCATCATACACAAGAACACCGGGTGAATACCATAGCCAAGCAATTGGAAACAATTATTCATTGGCGTGATGTTTAGTTTAGTATGTTTATATATATATATATATATATATATATATATATATATATATTTAACAATATTTAACAAGATTGCCACCTAGAGAATCAACTCTAGATGGCAGGTGGACAAGGAAGCCGTTTGGCTTATCGAGAGTCCAACCTATCTATCTAAGTATACCCTGCCCGTCTTAGGTATATGTCAATTTTATTTTTAAACATATTAACACTTCTAGCACCTACACAATCAGCTGATAATTTGTTCCATTCGTTTACTATTCTTTGGGAAAATGAAAAATTTCTAATATCTAGTCTACACTGCTTCTTTGCTAATGCAACTCCATGTCCTCTAGTCCTTCTCTCTTCCTTGACCGTGAAAAAAATATTTCTGTCAATATTTTCATACCCATTCAATATTTTAAAAACCTCAATCTGATCTCTTCTCAATCTTCTGGTTTCTAGTGTTGTTAGACCACATTCTTTTAGACGCATTTCATAACTAATATTCCTGAGTTTTGGTATCATTTTTGTTGCTCTCCTTTGTACTCTTTCTAGCATATCAATATCCTTCTTGCGATATGGCCTCCATGCTTGTATACAATATTCTAAATGAGGCCTAACTATTGTTTTATAAAGCGGTATTATTAGTTCTTTTTCTTTGTATACTATATTTCGCCTAATTAATCCAAGAATTTGGTTTGCCTTCGCTGCTGCAATTCCACACTGCTCTGATACCTTCATGTCAGCACTAATGGTTAAACCTAAGTCCTTTTCCTTTACAGTAGTATAGGAAAAGGACTTAGGTTTAACCATTAGTGCTGACATGATATATGTCAGCACTAATGCTGACAGTATATATATATATATACTGTGTGTGTACATATATATATATATATATATATATATATATATATATATATATATATATATATATATATATATATATATATATATATATATATATATATATATATATATATATAATGAGTGTTTCGTGTTACCGTCAGTAACTTTTCAGTATGTAGTCAATGTGTTGGCAAAGGCTTAAGGCGGGCTATAATCCGGGAGTAGACAGCGAAGTTCCATGTTGTGTTATTCCTTGCGATCTGGTCCAGTCTAGCTAACTACCGCCTACATTTCTTCTGTACGAACTCTTATGTTAATTTATTTCGGTGATTCTATCTAGGCCTGTTGTATGTTGTAAATACAGTTAGTGGAAATTTCCAGTGGTGCTTAACTCGAATCTTCGACTTAGTTAGTCACAAGGACATGTAATGGTTTTCGTATGCCTTGATGTGGCGCGCGTCCAGGTTATTACAGTAGATACCATCTACGCGCAATGGAGACAGTCGATTCAAACAATACACATATAATGTAACCTCTTTGAACAACTGTTGTTCAACCAGACTCAAGAGTATCGAATTGCAAGACAACGATCCACAGAAAATGCAACTTCTTTTAATCAAACAATCACATTCACAAGTATCGAATTATACGAACACTTCATAACCTCTCGTTATGTTTTTCATTACTTCAGACAAAACAAACAAGTAGCGTGTCAGGCGAGAATATTTTTATATTATTGACAGTATTACAGTACTAATTTGTGCATGAGCGTTATACTTAGTTTATGTGTAGTAACATTTCTATGACAGAAATTATGCTTCATGTGAATGTTTCCTGTTACAGTCCTTGGCTTATTAGTATGTATTCAACGTATTGGCAAAAATAAAAGGCAGGCAATACAACTGGGGTAAAGCGTGATTGTTCTTAGCTATATGTTGTCTTAATAGCACACTCCTTTCGTGAAATAGGCGACCTTTTTAGGCGATACTTTTGAATAATATAAATAGTTATGGCAGATGTCTACAAGTTCACTTCTGTTATAAGGATTGCTATCATCTTTGTCATCATAACGAGTGAAATGTCAGTCGCGTCGTTAAGTCGATGCCGGTGTTTATTTGTTTCTTTCTAGGCCTGCTGTATCTGTGCTACGGCTACAACGAGTGGAATTTTCCATAGTTGTTCAAATCGTATCATCGACTTAATTCTTTGAAGATCATGTTTGTATATGAGCACCCGTAAAGTCTTCTGGTGCAATGATTTGGCCTTTATCCAAGCAATGCGCCCAGCGAAGTCGGCCTACTCGTCACACGTCACCGACTTACACGAACAATAATAGTGAGTGAGCATTAAGACAGTATCATAATATATTTACGCGTTCTGTGATCCACAGTCTGTAATTATTATGCGAGTGCTTCCCGCCTTAGGAAATAGGTTAGAACAAGTCTAAACGCATAATAGTGACGACGTTAGTAACTATAAAACCGAGTAGGACCTGGATAATTCACCAGATACGTACTTGGCGACAACTTCAGCAGACCTTCCGCTACAGCACCGTTGAGCCATGTACGCCCTGTCTCTCTCCCTGCTTCTGAGCCTGGCCGCCACCATCGACATC
>OZ024856.1:44846377-44856377 GCA_964017155.1 Oasisia sp. SBJ-2009
AAATCAACAGTAAAAGTGTGCAATGTCTACGGGTTTATAGGGCAGAGGCAGGACTGTTTAAGGCGAAATTCAATGCGTACGTTTACATAAGCTGCAGGATCCACTGGTTTGCTTTGTTTATTAGTGCCAATGTTTCACTGACCACGTTACTTAAATTATGTCGTTAACAGATAACTCGCTAGATGTCAACATTATTGCTGCCGTTTTTTGTACACGCGCATAACACACGCACACACACATGCACACATACACACACACATACACGCAATTGCACACGCACATACACAATCACACAAATTACACACTCTCCCTATAATATATATATATATATATATATATATATATATATATATATATATGTATATATATATATATATAAACGCACACACACGCATATGAGTGAATGTATGTATGTATATATATACAGTGTGATTGTGTATGTGCGTGTGCGATTGCGTGTGTGTGTATATATAAGTTTATATATAAGTGTATATATACATACATGTATATATATATATATATATATATATATATATATATACATACATACATGTATATATATATATACATATACATATATATATATATATATACATATACATATACATATACATATACATATACATATACATATACATATACATATACATATACATATACATATACATATACATATATATACATATACATATATATATATATATATATATATATATATATATATATATATATATATATAATATATATATATTATATATATATACACGGACGGACGCACGCACACACACACACACACACACACCACACACACACACACACACACACACACACACACACACACACACACACACACACACACACACACACACTGTGCTGCGGCCTGTGTCATATAGTGTTTACAGGTTGAGGCCGATACGCGTGAATGAACACACAGTGCAGACACCGTCGAGTACGATATCTCTTAAGATCACCGCGAGTGTTGACGTGTGACCTAGATACATTATAAGATAACAGTAGGAGTCCCTAGTCTCACCCCGACACCACGCGGGTAAGTAGGTCGTACGTACCTGGCGGATACGCTCAGTGGGGTTTTCGGCAACGTCGGTTGTACCAAAAGCGAAGAAACAAATCGGAAATTCAAGGTATCACATCGCTGTACGCGGTATGTATCACCAGCATGGACATACAGTATACTTATATAATGTACACACGTCCGAACCGGGGGGGGGGGGCACAGATTTAGTTTCCCAGTACTACGGCACAACGGGTGCAGTTGGCGGTAATTAGCATGACGGGTGCAGTATTTAGTGAACCTCAAGACCTGTTATGTCGACGCTTTTGGTGACGCTCACAAGACGTGGTCCAGTTGACGGGTTCTACTGTTAGTTATACCATGTTCCGACGACTACGTCGTGGACACAATAAGTGTCCTATATACACGACGTCAGGGTCATGGCACATACACAACACGTTGCAAGTATACCTGTCAGATACATTGCCAGAATGCCTGACACCTTAAGAGCCCCATTTCACAGTACACACCAGATATGACACCTCCCCCTGTACACAGTACACACCAGATCTGACATCTCCCCCTGTATACAGTACACACCAGATCTGACACCTCCCCTGTATACGGTACAGACCAGATCTGACACCTCCCCCTGCATACAGTACACACCAGATCTGACACCTCACCATGTATACAGTACACCACAGATCTGACACCTCCTCCTGTATACAGTACACACCAGATCTGACACCTCACCATGTATACAGTACACCACAGATCTGACACCTCCCTTTGTATACAGTACGCACCAGATCTGACACCTCACCATGTATACAGTACACCACAGATCTGACACCTCCCCCTGTATACAGTACACACCAGATCTGACAACTCCCCCTGTAAACAGTACACACCAGGTCTGACATCTCCCCCTGTATACAGTACACACCAGATCTGACATATCCCCCTGTGTACAGTACACACCATATCTGACACCTCCCTCTGTATACAGTACACACCAGGTCTGACATCTCCCCCTGTATACAGCACACACCAGATCTAACATCTCCCCCTGTATACAGTATACACCAGATCTGACAACCCCCCTGTAAACAGTACACACCAGATCTGACATCTCCCCCTGTATACAGTATACACCAGATCTGACAACCCCCCTGTAAACAGTACACACCAGATCTGACACCTCCCCCTGTTTACAGTACACACCAGATCTGACACCTCCCCCTGTTTACAGTACACACCAGATCTGACACCTCCCCCTGTATACAGTACACACCAGGTCTGACATATCCCCCTGTATACAATACACACCAGATCTGACACCTCCCCCTGTTTACAGTACACACCAGATCTGACATCTCCCCCTGTATACAGTACACACCAGATCTGACATCTCCCCCTGTATACAGTACACACCAGATCTGACACCTCCCCCATATACAGTAAATACGAGGTCTGACATGTCAGACTTTACAATAAATACACCAGGTCTGACGCTTTCCCGTGTACACAGTCTCCTTTTGAAAGTTTGGTTTATGTATATTCGTGAATCATTATGTACTGGTGTTGTATTTCTTTAGCCCTAAGAACATCATTACCTGAGGAAACACCTGTGGAATGGCGTTGTACACTAAATAATGATGTAGGCCTCTGTAAAGAAAACAACAGCTACAACATCATGTTCCAGTGTTTCTGTATTTTAACGACATGGAAAGACAACAAATGACACCAAACTTATAACAGGACATGTGGCTATTAATATATACAAATATTTTGTGAGTCTACGTCACACGTGTTTTAGGATAATTAGGTTTTCTGGAATAACCGCTTGGTAAAACGGGACAGTTGCTTGCAGCGTTTCTCCCGCAAGACAGGGAATGCAGGATAGATTAAAAGTGCCCAAATTTCCCAAAAGTGACATGGTAATATCCACGTCCAAGTAGACCAATGGGCCAAAACATAGTCTATTGTTGTGGATTATCTGGCAGCTTGCCGCTGCGTTATACTTATCAACAAACAGGCACACCACTACTGTGGTACGGTCTACTAGCCGAGCTCGAAGTAAACCACTCACGCGTGACCGGGTCAGGTGAGACGGTATTCACGGGCCACTGAACAACAAACCACAGCGTGTTAGTATATGACTTCGGAGGTCGATTTTTAAAATGTTGTGTAAATAAAAACTGGTAAATGTACGATTTATATGGGCCTTATTCTGCAAAAAGCGGTTCCCATATGCAACTACAGGTGTCATCTACTCATGTATATTAGTTATGTTTTCAGACAAAGACGAGATCACAACGCGTTTTACAAAGAAGGAAGCAGCCCTACAAGGACATTTGCAGATCGGCAAAAGCAGTGCGCGATTTATCAGCGAGTGGCGCCGCTCAGCGGTCTAATGAGAAACTCCTATTACTTCAGTATTTCCTCTAAAGCCCCTTTGAGCCATGTATGCCCTGTCGCTCTCCGTACTTCTCATCTTGACCGCCACCGTCGATATAGGTAAGTTGTAATAGTCATAAGCGTCTACTTCCGCTTAAATGATTAACCCAATATGTCGCTTTATGGTGAATAACGAACATTTACCAATTACACATGGGACAATCTGTCGGAGAAGTTTAGAGCAGACGTGCTTATAAATCTGTTGTACTTTTCATGAACGTAAGTCAAGATACAAATTTGTTGTTATGCTTTTTTAATGACGGTTCTTTCTGTTTCTAAACATGCTTGCTAAATGGTCATTGTCACTCGAATTAGGTAAATTTATATTGAAACTTGCACATGAAAAGGGCAACTTTATAACGATGTTTCCTCACTGTTCCGTTCTTCAAATGGATGCACAAAAACAGTCGCCATGTTCTGTTCCAAAATGTAACGCAAGGTAGGTAGTCTGTGTGAATGATGGCTTTATTAGTGTTTTGGTGTTATTTTCTGATGAATTGCCTCATTGATGCTCTTGTTCTCCAATCCGACTCCTTCCCTCTCTACAAATGCACTAACAGTCACGTGATCCGTGATCGCTGATGTGTACATGCACTAACAGTCACGTGATCCGTGACCGCTGATGTGTACATACATTTTCAGTTGTTCTTCAATTTGCTGATGATTTATCAGCGTCTTCGTGTTGTTATCTCATTGACTGTGGTTTTAACCAATAGATAAACGCATCACATTTCTTTGGATCTTCTGAATTTGGCAGCCAACTCAGAACTAGTTCTGGTTGCAGGTGATGCGGTCACGTGCTACAAGTGCAAGGGCAACGTGACGAGTTCCTGTGGGGAGTCGCTGGTCAACGTCGACGGTATCGCCAAGTGTGACGGCGACTTCTGCCTCCTGCGCAAATATCAGAAAGCTGGTAGGGAATCAAATCAAACCAAACCAAACCAAACCAAACCAAACCAAACCAAACCAAACCAAACCAAACCAAACCAAACCAAACCAAACCAAACCAAACCAAACCAAACCAAACCAAACCAAACCAAACCAAACCAAACCAAACCAAACCAAACCAAACCAAACCAAACCAAGCCAAGCCAAGCCAAGCCAAGCCAAGCCAAGCCAAGCCAAGCCAAGCCAAGCCAAGCCAAGCCAAACCAAACCAAACCAAACCAAATCAAATTTTATTTCGCAACACAAAATTACATTCTACATAAGCAAACAAAAAGAAAGTATTGTTACGTGGTGGTCACATGGCACATTTTGTGCCGTCTTCCTGTGACCCCAAAACATAAACTTCGAAATGATATATATATATATATATATATATATATATATATATATATATATACATATATATATTACATATATATATTATATATATTACATATATACATATATATATATATATATATATCTATCTATATATATATATATATATATATATATATATACATATATATATATATATATTATATATATACATATATATATATATATACATATATATATATATATACACATATATATATATTTATCCATGTACACTCATTTGCATGACAACGGATTGAGGGAATTTAAGAAGTTTGTATAGGAATAGTTTGTCGCCGAGAGCTCACAAACGATTGATTTACTCCAAACTAGGGCTGCAATATAATTCCAGATATGGCAAAATAACTTTCCGGACAGCTACATTTAAACAGATTAGGTATATTATATATTACTATTACAGATATATTACTAGCTCGAGGAATAATGTCATAATTTCTTGCCAGGTTACCCAGCTCTGAGAAATAAAGGCAGTCAATTGCGCTGAAATGCTTGAATTGCAATTCTGATCTCTGATGTCCCAGCACAACACCGCTGAATGAATATGTTAGAAGACTCATAGGAAGCACTTAGGGTTGCCACACGCCCTTTGAAATGCGGAATATTCCGTAATTATGAAATAAGTATTGTATCCTTTATAAAAGTAACAAGGATACGTCCCATGTTTTCCCTGTGGCTGGTGGCAACCCTGGGAGCATTTCCACAATCCACTTCTATAAAAGTACTCTCCCGCGCTAAAACGTTTGAAAATTGCGTTACATTGTTGAGTGTGAACCAGAATTACATCTCGCAACGTATGAGATAATCCACTCATAGACCATAGGCTTCCACATTCTCCACATCCCGGAAGAAGTTTAAAAAGTCTAAATCTAATAACCAACAGTGTGGACCCGCTAGATCACATGCAACATTTCAGTCTGATACATGTAAAACTTACGGAAATGTGGGTGCATAGACGGGAGAGACATCTAGAGAGAGAGAGAGAGAGAGAGAGAGAGAGAGAGGGGGGGAGGGAGCGAGGGAGGGAGGGAGGGAGGGAGGGAGAGAGGGAGGGAGGGAGGGAGGGAGGGAGGGAGGGAGGGAGGGAGGGAGGGAGGGAGGGAGGGAGGGAGGGAGGGAGGGAGGGAGGGAGGGAGAGGGACAGAGACAGAGACAGAGACAGAGACAGAGACAGAGACAGAGACAGAGACAGAGACAGAGACAGAGTCAGAGACAGAGACAGAGACAGAGACAGAGACAGAGACAGAGACAGAGACAGAGACAGAGACAGAGACAGAGACAGAGAGACAGAGAGACAGAGAGACAGAGAGACAGAGAGACAGAGAGACAGAGAGACAGAGAGACAGAGAGAGACAGCGGGGTTATACATCTATACCTATAATTAGGCCTAGGGTTATAGACGGTGCAGTGTGGCCGATTTTTGCACCGAAATACGGTACGAGATTTAAAACACTCATGTTCACTTGTTGTGTTCACAGGTAAAATGGTCCGCGATTGCTACAAAGTGTCAAAAGGGGTTGGCGAAAACAAATGCATCCATTCAAACGACATCATCACGTGCACCTGTGATATCAACCACTGCAACCAGGCGAGCGTCAGTTACTGGGGACAGGCTGACCGATGGAACGGCTCACCGAGTGTCCACAAGGGTGTGACCACGTCAGTGGTCATCACTGCAGTTGTCGCCATTCTAGCCGTCCACAGGAATGTCTTTTAACGGTCAGCCACATTAAATCCCATAGCGTCGTGTGATAATCCAAAGTAAACATCGATGGTCAGAATTACTTGCCGCCTTGTAAAACTAAACGTGATCACAGAGGCTGGTCGTATTGTTGACAAACAGGCAAATACTTGGGCATACTCCATGCAATACATTGTAACACGGTTTTGTAGCAAACCATATTGCACTTGTTTATGTTGTGTGTCTTTGTTTGCATTGCTACTGCCTTCGTGAGACCACAGGTAGATAACTACATCCTTTCCAGTCTAAGTTGCTAAATATTAACAATACATATATTACGTTTGAGAGAGTTAGAATAGGAGACACTAACTGTCACAGTATATATATATATATATATATATATATATATATATATATATATATATATATATATATATATATATTGTGTTATATGTATTCGAATTGGGTTCGAATTTGGGTTAGAATCCTGTGCTGCACTGTGAAAACCTTGGGCAAGTTTTTTCACTCTACATTGCTCCAGTTCACTCAGCTGTATAAATGAGTAACTGGGTTAATACAGTGGTCGATATGTGTACGAGCACCCTTCGGCTCGATGCTTCCCGGAGAAGTTGAGATGGCGTCTGATTGAACAGGTCTGCAAGGATAGTAAGGTGTAAAACGCTTTGAGCAATCCTGAGGATTGGATACTTCGCTATATAAGAGCTTACCTTTTTTACCTTATATATATATTGTTTTATATACACTACTATGTTTCTAAGCAACACATTTGGTTCAAGTTAGTAAATAGACTATAGTTTGTCTCACGGTTCTTTAACCGTCTGTCTAGCTTCATCGTTAAATTTGTTATGTTGTTTTGTTCATGTCGTAGCTTTATGTTGTTTATCAGAGTAATGGCGAATCTCCATGGTTACATAGCATCGACAGATTTAAATTGGGCTGGCAAAATAATTGTATGGATTTTTGAAATAAACGCTCGAATGTCTCCTTGTCTGAACTATATGTGTTCGATATTTGCTCAAAATACACGTAGGACTTGTGAAATAATACACAAATTTACGTAGACACTCAGACGGGGACACATACACACATCACGTCACATGCACACACTCACACACCTACCCACACATGCACACATACATACACACGCACGCATGCACGTCACCGTACACTACACACAAACGTCTCCCACGTTCACCCGAAGATGACTGAGATATTCTCCGACTATCCTCAAGCCTGTGGTTTCCAAGTCAGTCATAGGAATATGCTTTTGAGTATTGCCGTAAACAGTTTGGGCGCTATAATATCTCCCTGTCGTAGTCCTCTCCTGTTGTTGATCTTGTTGTTTGTGTGTATGGGTAGACTGCCATCGAGCTGTTGGTGTAGATGTCTTTCAGGAGTTCGACGAACACGTCTTCTATCCCCTGTTCTTGAAGCGAGGTCAATAATTAATAAAATGGTTTACGACGTGGATGTGGTTTGACGTTGAGTATCCGTGCTACGTCATGAAGAAATCTTAGAGAGGCGGGATCGCATGCATGCTTGCGTATCTACCTGCATGCATACATACAGTCATACACACATACATACATACATACATACATACATACATACATACATATATACATACATACATACATACATACTTACATACATACATACATACATACATACATACATACATTCATACATACATACATACATACATACATACATACATACATACATACATACATACATACATACATACATACATACATACATACATACACACATGCACACATACACACATACATAAGTACATGAGTACATACATACGTACACACGTACATACATACACACATACATACATATACATTTATACATATACACACACTCTCACCCACACCCACACGCACACGCACTAACGCACGCACACACGCGCACACACACACACACACACACACACACACACACACACACACACACACACACACACACACATACATACACTAACGCACGCAAACCTAAACAATAACAACAACATGTACGACAACATCAACAACAGCTGAAGCTACAACAAACTGATATTTTCACTGTCGAATCGCACACACAATCTTCTGCCAATATCGCGGTGTCCATGCCGTCAGATCAGTCTTCGGCGAGTGGAGAAGGCGTCCTACGTGTCACGTGGCGATGACGTCTTACGTGTTACGCACGGCCGACGTGAACTTGCCCCAGCTGACGTGAGGCGCGTTGAGTACGCGCGTGGTGATGATGGCGATGACGACAACGGAGATGAAGACGTAGGAGTACAGACAGACTCGGTCACACACCATCGCCAACTGCGCCCAGTCAAACCGGGTCGCCGTCAGAGCTGCCCTCTCTGTCGTCTCCATGTTCATGTGCGTCAGACAAGTCAGGATGTTTCGCTGTATGCGCTTGTACTCGGGCGTGTCCGTCACGTCTGGCCGATTGCCGAAGGGCCCCTGGTCGGCGTCGTGCTCTATTATAGACGGACGTTCTGCTTCAGCCCCGCCGACGACGTGCATGCCGAACAGTAGCATCTTGCGAGTGAGCTCGATCTATTGGCAAGATACTGATACTTAAAGGACAAAAAAGACTACGGTTTCGCGTCATACACCTAATAGAGTTTATACAAAGTAACAATTTCCACATATACTCAATTTTGTAACGTTAGCGGTTTACTCAGAATGTGACTTTAAAGTTAACAATTCTAACGAAATCCACGATGGTCTAGACGCCGCCATAGGTGAAGGGTTAACTTGGCTTGGCCATTCAGCGCGCGGCATTCTATGTCTCTGCTGAAGCCGGTCAGCTTCCTGTGACGTTGTTAAGGGTCAACAACTTCGAGTCTTCGACAGTTCGTTCAGTTGGCGTGACATCTAGCAGCTGCTTATAGACGTATATCTACATATGTGGTTAAATCTATGGCAAACTTTAGTAATTATGCCTTACTGTTCGGCATACGGTTGCAATAATAGTTGAAACAACCGGTAGTATTGAAGCAATGGATTCACATTGGTGATTATCGGGCGTAATGTTTGGAATCCCTCCAGTCCAAGTACAGTTCACTTTGCTCGGTCCATTTTGAGGAGAAATGCTTTGAAGTAGACATGTATCATCAGTTGATGGGATGATTTCAGCGATAACAATAATAGACAACTTTATATTTACCGTCATCAGCATGTTACGCGCGTTGCCGAGTTGCAACCATTTCATGACAACAGCCAAACCCCATGCAGGGAATCTACGCGGAGAGCGCCTCACCGTTGTGACGTCATTCTTCGTCTAAGATGGGGTAGCTCATAGTATTTAGATGGCTGGGTGTTAAACCATATTTTTCTGGTAAAACGCTGGCGTTAGAAAAAAATTGAGAATATGTGGAAATTGTTACTTTATATTAACTCTATTAGGTGTATGCCACGAACCAGTTAACTTTTTTGTCCTTTAACAAGTATATATATATATATATATATATATATATATATATATATATATAT
>OZ024856.1:44863877-44868877 GCA_964017155.1 Oasisia sp. SBJ-2009
TTAAAAGTGCTGCCACCGCACGGAGTCTGGGTAACCGATGCTCATCGACAGTCGGTTAAGCCAGGCTATATCCTAGGCGGAGTTCAGGGGCTGAAAAGTGTTGCCATGCACCTCACGGAGACTGGTTATCCGAGGCTATGATCAACTCTCTTATCTTGATGCAACCAAGAATCCTTAATGCAACTCTCAGCTAGGTTCCCAGGGATGTAGGCGCAATTGAAGTTTCCTTATTTACCTTTTTATTGTGTATTGTATATTCACAATCACCGTAGGAAAGTTGGTAACTATTACATCAACACACATGGTTAGCTACTTACTCGTTATATAGTGTGACGTCAGGTACCCACACGGGTTTTGTGGTGACAAAATGTGTTATATTCTCGTAGTTTTGTGGATTCCATTGCAATCGCTCGTCTACCCATTTCTGAATATATACACGGAACAAGTTCATTAGAAGCATACATTAAGGTCACTCACTCAAACGCACACACAGTGCGCGCACACACGCATGCACACGCTAATGGTGGAGTGGCTACATAAATACACACGCCTTGCACGCATTAGAACAGCCCCTGTGCGTTTCTGTGTAAAGAAGAAGCTCAGCAAATCAAACCAACCAATCAATCAACCAACCAATCCAAACAACCAACCAACAAAACACAGAGAAAGTATTACCGACAAGATGCTCGAATTAATGTAAACATTTACATCTTATAATAATACTAAAAAGAAGGACATTATTTTATAAAGCGCTAAAATCTAGAAATATCCATTCGGAAGCGCTGTACATGACCATATATACATGTGTTGTATAATTACAATATTAAGTTTGTTAAGATAAGTAAAATACCTAAAATATGTATAAAAAGTAATAGTAATAAATTATTTAAAAAATTGTATATTGATAATAAAATAATGAGTATTACATTTTGTAAAATTAATGTAAAACATGTAAAAGATAATAAATAGATAAAAAAAATTAAATAAACAGACAAGTGTCTACACTTCATACACAGCCCGGAATAGATGGGTTTTCAATAGTCTTTTAACAGTTACGATGCAACAGGTTTTCTTCATCTCGGCAGGAGAGAGTGCCATCTTAATGACGGATTCTGTAATTGTAGTCGATGTAATAATTTTCTCAACTCGAATGCCTGTACCCTATATACAATGCTGTTCATATAACATAAAAGCTTACCTCAGCATAGCACAACTTACCACACGCAACCAGACACTCGAATGTAGAGTCTGGGTTTTCTCCTCCTAAAAGCACAAGTCATAAATGCCACGTCGTATTGGCATTGTTCACAAGTATTTGGTGAAAGACCCGTTTTTACCGTCGGATTCTACACTTAGACATTATGGTTCAGTTATGGAGTGGCTGGACATAAAACGTAACTCATTTTCACCGATGATAAGTACCCACTATGATTTAGGGTGATGTGGATGAGTGAAACTGTGTGACGCGTCAACCCCACGTGACATGGTCTTATATATTTAACATAAATAATGACTTGATTACGGTTATGTACAATTGCTTTGAAATAGTAAATGGCCCAATGTGGATTAGCCGGGCCCATATGTTGTACACAGTGAATCTCTAAGATAGTCATCATGTGTCGCATATAGCTTTATTATTATTATTTATTTAGTATTATATATATTTGTAAAGCCAGTAAGTTGTATATATAACTTACTTTTCAAACGATGCTTATTTACATGAATTAATTGCATATTTATTACACAATCACATCCTGTATATTGCTCATTATTTTATCTGTTTTTCTACAATTTTACATTTATCTAACTTATAACCTTATTTATTTTGTATCTATTCATTTTTTAACATATTTGATTTTTATAGGCTACTTAGATGTGCTAATATATGTACCAATTGTATATGGGGTTTTACCTGAAATAAATGTATTCGCATTCGTATTTGATAGTGCAATGAGGACGCAATCATTTTACAATTTTGCCGTTCCACGTTCGCAGTTTCTATGTCAGATTCAAGTTATCGTTTTGTTTTTGGATAACCTAACATCATTTGATAAAATGCATAGAAATAATCAACTTCAGAAAGTGCGAGTTACCTTATATATTTTCGACCGGATCGTTACTTTCTACGCTATGCTGATCAGTCCGAAACTATCCGGTCAAACATGATTTCATTGTACGATTATTTAATCAACATTAAGCACTAAAGCACTAGTCATATACATATATTATATATAATCATATACATATTAGAATATAAATATATATATACGTATACATATATATATATATATATATATATATATATATATATATATATACATATACATATACATATACATATACATATACATATACATATACATATACATATACATATACATATACATATACATATACATATACATATACATATACATATACATATTCATATACATATACATATACATATACATATACATATACATATACATATACATATACATATACATATACATATACATATACATATACATATACATATACATATACATATACATATACATATACATATACATATACATATACATATACATATACATATACATATACATATACATATACATATACATATACATATGCATATGCATATGCATATGCATATGTATATATATATATATATATATACATATATATACATATATATACATATATATACATATATGTATATATATATATATATATATATATATATATATATATAGATATATTTAATATAATTTAAACCTCTGAAGGCACGGATCCTTTTGCATCCATGGGTTAACTCGATATGCCCGGGAATGTTCCATCAGCCAGAACCGATGACAACAACGACGAGGATAACGACGGAGATAACAACAACAACGACAATAACTACACACAATAAGACGACGAAAACGACGAAGATTAAAATAATGACGACGATGAGGAGGTGACAACAAGGACGACAATAACGTTGAAGGTAATAGCGGAAAAGAAGACGACGACAACTGCCACGATGACCAAGACTAAGACGATAATCTAAGACGATAGTGACAACGACGACAACTCCGAAAAAGAGGACGACGACAACGGCGACAACTTCGAAAACACGACGACGACAACGACGACAACTTCGAAAAAGACGACGACGACAACGGCGACATCAGAATAAATACCACAAACTACGTCCAATTGTTCTGCAATGGTGAAAAACCGTCCTCGATGACAGCGTGTTTTCGAAATACGGTCACACATGTCAACGCCTGCCGACTGTTCATCGGCCAACATTATTTATATTTGTTTCCATGAGTTCGCTAATTAGTTGTCGGCCAAAGTTCTTTATATATTTCTATGAAGACACGACACGGACTATGGTGTGCTCCGTTACACATTACACCAATGTCAATGTGTTTTTCGTATTCAACTTACCACGCTTACAATTCGATATACCGAAAAGCCAAGTTTCACTTGCACGGGTTGAGACTGGCGCGGTGGTGGAATCTTGAAGTCCGAGTTGGCGTTGTGAAATAAGTCTTCAAATAGCCGCATTTGGGCTTCGTCGCCGCCGAACCCTGACGAGAAAAATAATCAAGTTAATTCCACGATATGTTTCAATGTGTCACATCAGGACAAGCGTGTGACTGCCACTGTAAATGTCTGGTTGTGTAGTAAAACGGGCTGACCACGGTGGACCGTCGTTCGCCTACAGGGTCAACACGAGGTTCTCACTATCGCGCGAACATACTAAAGTCGCGCAACTGGCACGCATGTGGAGATATAAAATGGATTACGATGTAGTCTCTCGACTGTTGGTCGGCTGCATAACTACGCCGAGAAGACAGTCTGGTGACTTTGCCGGCTTTTGAATATTTTCCGTATGAGTTAAACAATGCTGCCACCTCACGTATATTGGTTAATCCTGTCGTAATTGCTATTTTATAAACAATTTAAAATTTGTATTTCTATTTATTTTTGTGTTAGTATGAATTTAATTTTGAATAGGTTTATGTGATAAAAAAATATCTTTATTTAATTTGTTATTTCAAATTCTGCCTGAGAGCCATTATGCGTCTACCCTAATCTGGGGTAAAGCCGCTCTGCGGGCAGCACATTAATTTCCCAAGCAGAGTTGAGGGGCTGAAAATTGCTGCCATATCACGGAGTCTGGGTAACAGAGATTAAATAAGACGCGGCGACGACGTTCTCCAATAAACCTCGGTGAAGTTATATTCTCAAAACACCCGCATGGTCGTCGTATTAACCTGTCCTTCGCCGACCAAAAACCTCGCGCACAATCGAGAAGGCGTCTAATCATCTAACATACTTTTTAAATCGAAGACCATATCGATTTCTCTGGGAAGAACGAAGTCACGCTGCAATTAATGCGATAAGACTTAATATACAAATATATGTCACGCGGCTGAGTAAACTCAAGCATCGTAAGGTGGAAGAACTAGCCGACGTTTTGACGCTGAGGCATATGTTCTCTCGATTGTAAGTCCGATTTTCAATAAACTGCGCTTCATTGCATGCCTGTGACTCTGTAGCTTACGTTTGTCTTAATTGGCCTTCTATAACATACGTAGACTGACAAGGTAATTGCAATAGTACGTTTCTTACCTGGCTTAGGGAAAAGAGCAGCGAGAACAATTAATATACCGCCAAGGCAATTCATCGCGATATTGTCGAATATCTGGCTGTATTACTTTTGTGATTTCTAATAACGAATCTAACCGACGAAAAACAAGAAAGCCTCCATCAAGTCAGCGGACCAGAAGAGTGTATGACTATGTAAGTGACGTCATAATGCTGGGATTGAGGATGTATGTATTTTAAGGTACAACTATATTATGAATAGTGTATTACGTTTTGCTGAATGGGTATTTTTAATCCTGATTTATTACCTATTATACATGTCTTGATATATATTCATCTGACATTTGTGTAAATTTCATTAATGCTGATTATATATTTTATTTATATAAATTTGGTGATTCGGTAAT
>OZ024856.1:44876377-44891377 GCA_964017155.1 Oasisia sp. SBJ-2009
AGGTTACAGTAAGCAACGTTTTAAGCATTTTAAGCGTTGTTAAGCACTATCACCGAAATATTCTCTGTTGCCATCATTGTGCCAACGTCTCCTGTAGAACAGTATCACTCCAGATCCCTACTACACTTAGGTGGCTCTCGAACTATGTACATAATATGAGTTGTCCTACCAACTGGACGATCCTGTCTATAGCCATGTCAACGTAAACCGTCAATGGCTTGGCTTGGGGATTCATAACCGGAAATACGTATCGGTCGTAGTTCTCAAATATTTCATTAAGAAGTTTCTCGTACGCTGTGAGACCTGATTAAACAAATAGGATGGCATATAGCGTTACATGGCTTGAGCGATGTCACACCTCACTAAAGACCCAACAATCACGAATGTCTTGATTACATATATTAGGATGATTTATGCACATGGATTTGCATGAATAACTGGTTGTGTTGTCTATGTGCAATACGTCAAGAAAATGTGCTGTAATTCCGAGGTGTTCCCGCTTAACTCTTTCTGTCCGGAATGGGTAATCGTCATTTTACATGAGCATCTCAATTTTAAGTTGCATTAATGCGCACGTTCATTTAAATTTTTTGAAGATTTCATAACTAAAAATCAACCTACTTTCATCGCTTAGATAGATGTTGCCAGTGTAGAGTTCCTGAACTTCTTAATATATATGATTGAGAATTTAACAAGATTTAACAAGATTGCCACCTAGAGAATCAAATCTAGATGGCAGGTGGACAAGGAAGCCATTTGGCTTATCGAGAGTCCAACCTATCTAACTAAATGTACCCAGCCCTTCTTAGGTACATGTCAATTTTATTTTTAAACATATTAACACTACTAGCACCTACACAATCAGCCGATAATCTGTTCCATTCATTTACTGTTCTTTGTGAAAATGAAAATGTTCTAATATCTAGTCTACACTGCTTCTTTGTTAATGTAGTTCCATGTCCTCTAGTCCTTCTCTCTTCCTTAACAGAGAAAAAAATATTTCTGTCAATATTTTCATACCCATTCAATATTTTAAAAACTTCTATCTGATCTCCTCTCAATCTCCTGGTTTCTAGTGTTGTTAATCCACATTCTTTTAGACGCATTTCATAACTAATATTCCTGAGTTTTTGTATAATTTTGGTTGCTCTTCTTTGTACTCTTTCTAGTATATCAATATCCTCCTTGCGATATGGCCTCCATGCCTGTATGCAATATTCCAAATGAGGCCTAACTATTGTTTTGTACAGCGGTATTATTAGTTCTTTTTCCTTGTACACTATATTTCGCCTAATTAATCCAAGAATTTTGTTTCCCTTTGCTGCTGCAATTGCACACTGTTCTGATACCTTCATATCAGCACTAATAGTTAACCCTAAGTCCTTTTCCTTTACGGTAGTATTTACTACAGTATCACCCATTGTATATTGTGCATCTTCATTTCCATGTCCTGTGTGGAGGCATTTGCCACTTATCAGACCATTCGTTCAACTTATTTAGATCATCTTGTAATTGCTGTCTATCTGCATCACTTTCAATTTTTCTAAACACTTTTGTATCGTCCGCAAACTTCAAAACCTTGCTTGTTATATCATCATCCAAATCATTGATATATATTAAGAACAAAATAGGTCCCAATACTGATCCCTGCGGTACTCCACTCAAAACCGATTTCCAGTTTGAAGCCTCCCCATCAAGTACCGCTCTTTGTCTTGTATCAATGAGCCATTTTTCTATCCAGTTAATCATACCATTGCCTATGCCATGGGCCTTTAGTTTAAGTAGTAATCTTTGATGTGGCACTTTGTCAAAGGCTTTTTTTAAATCTAAGTATATTATATCTACTGGTGATCCCTCGTCTACCCACTTTGTGACATCTTCCAAAAAACATAAGATATTTGTTAAGCATGACCTCGCTTTTAGAAACCCATGTTGAGATGGGTTAATCAAGTTATTTTTAACAAGAAAATCAACCAAGTAATCTTTAATTAGTCTTTCTAATAGTTTGCAAACCACCGATGTTAAACTAACTGGTCTATAGTTCTCTGACTTGCTTCTTGATCCTTTTTTAAATAATGGTATGATGTTTGCTTCTTTCCATTATAATGGAACTACTCCTTCCTCTATTGACAAATTGAACACTGTTGCAAGTGGTATGCTGATTTGTTCTACAATTTCCAGTAGTAATTTGGGAGGAATCCCATCCACTCCAGGTGACTTATTTTCCTTCATATCCCTTATATTCTTAGCTAACATTTTTGGTGTTACAATTAGTTGTCCTAAATAGTCTGACGCTCTCCCTTCAAATTTAGTCTCTGGTACTGGTAATGCACTAGTATCTTCCCTGGTGAACACCGAACTAAAGTATTCATTTAGGTTTTCTGCCATTAAGAATCCCTCTGTTATTATGTTTCCATCACTACCTTCTAGAGGTCCTACCTTATCCTGAACTTTCTGTTTACTTCGAACATACGCATCAAAACTCTTGCTGTCATGTTTTATACTAAAAGCAAATTTTTGTTCATAGCTTCTCTTTGAATTTCTCATTTCAGCTGTAGCTTGGCTAAGTGCTTCTTTATAAATGGCATAGTCTTCTTCACTTCCATTATGTCTATATGTCTTCCACATCGTTTGCTTGTATTTGATTTTTCTAATGGCTTCTTTTGATAAGTGTTTCTTGTTTTACCGTTTCCCCTGTTTTTTCAAGGGGACAAATTGTTCGACAATGCAGTCAATTTCCCTCTTTAAGATATTCCAACATTCTGTTGCTGTTTTTTTCTCCAGTGTGTTATTCCAGTCTATCTTTGCTAAATGTTTCCTCAAGGCCTTATATCTTCCTTTGTGAAAATTTTTCCTGTACCGTATTTTACGATTCTGTTCCCCTTTTACGTTAATGATAAAATATATCTGGTTGTGATCACTACACCCCAGTGGCTCACATATCCTGACATTATCAATAAATTCCTTCTGTGAGCTCAAAACAATGTCCAATACGTTCTCACCCCTGGTTGGTTCTAACACATGTTGAGTAAGGAAACTGTCTTGTACTAAATTAAAAAACTTTTGATCTTCACTCCCAGTACTCTGTTGAGATTTCCACTGTATACGCCCATGGTTAAAATCCCCCATAATTATACAGTCCCGTTTACTGACTTCCTTTATAGCGTTTTGTATTTTCTCATTCTCATCTGTGCTTATGTTTGGACTTCGATAAACTAACCCAACAGTTAATGTTGAGTTTCCTGTAACTATGTTACACCACACAGCTTCTTCACATTCTGCTTGTTTTTCTAATTTTATTTCGTAAGCCTGAATGGATTCTTTAATATATAAAATAACGCCACCTCCCCTTCTCCCTATTCTATCTTTCCTAAACATGACATATCCTGTCATTCCTAATTCGGCATCTGATATATCGGGGGTGGCCCAAGATTCAGTTATACCTATTATGTGAGGGTCATTATCTTCTACCATAATGTTTAGTTCATTTCTTTTGTTTACTATGCTCCTTGCATTTAAACACACACATTTATAACCAAATGTTGTAGAGTTTTCCAGACTGTTCATTGCCGTTTTATCTGTGCTGTCCTTATCTGTGCCTCCAGTATTTGGCTTCTCTGTGAATCCCCCCTGCGAATCTAGTTTAAATAATTGCAACCTGTTCCATTGTCCATAGATTGAAGCAGGTTCTCAGAGAAAACTGCTGCGCCCTTTCCGCTTAGATGGAGGCCATCTCTCACGTACATGTCCTCTTTCCCAACAAAGCGCCCCCACAAATCCAAGAATCCAACCCCTTCCTCCTCACACATCTGCTCCACCAGAGCATTGATTGCCATCCTCTTGCAGTTTCTATAGGTTGCTCCCCTTCCTCCGATTACTGGCAAGATTCCTGAGAGAATAATCTGTTCAACTCTTGTCTTCTTCAGTTTCCCTACCAACTGTCTGTATCTTTGCACTATACTAGTTGTCCCCTCCCTGTCTGCATTGTTCGTCCCTACATGTACTAATATAGATCCTCCCTGGCCATGCCCCAACACGTTCTCTACCCTATCTGTCACATACTCTATCCGAGCGCCTGGAAGACAAACAACAACATCTTCTCCTTTACTTGTCCGTCTTTCGCAAAATTGAGTCGCCCATAAACACCCTTTCTGTTCTCAATGCCCCCTCAATCACTGCTTCAGAGTAACTCCTCCGTTTTGCATCTCCCTGGTTGCTGACTTTTCCCCCTGCCGCTTTCTCTGTTCCTTTCTTTCCTGCCTCTTTTCTTCCTGACACCTTCCTTGTTATTGACTTCCGTTTGGTCACATCTACTCTCAGTTCCAGTCTTCCCTTCGTCTTTCCTCCTCTCGCATCTGCTTCTATCATCTCCTGTCCCATTGTCACCCCCTCATCTACTGTCACTTTCTCCCCTGTCACCTTCCTGCATGCCATGTTTTCACTTGTTCTTTCTCCATTTGCTTTCCTTGCACTCGCCCTCGCTCCTCTCAGTATACTGTCCTCACCCTTCTTGTCACTGCATTGCTCCTTCCGACCTCTTCCATCTGTCTCTTTGGTTATTCATATCTCCATCCCCTTCACAATATCGGTTAGCCTAGCTAACTCTGCTGTAAGACATTCCACTTTCAAACACCCTGTGCACTGGAAAGTAAAGTCTTCCTCCATTGTCTCAGCCCATGACTTTGTGCATCCGGATAGAGCAAAATCTACAAAGCTGTGACAATAGTCACACACTAGGTGCCTCCTTGCCTTCACTTGCCGCTTGCAAGGGGCCATATTATGACTACCCAGGTACTCAAAATTTACTCAGTCGGTATACCAATTTAGTCTTTAGAAAGACTGTTTTATGTGGACAATAACTGCAGCTCACTTTATGTTACACACAACTGACAAATGTGGTATTTACTGGTACAGTTCCCTAGCGGATACGATGGACACTACCTGCATAAACAAACACTAAGGTTTCTACTAAAAAGCTTGCTTATTTTTTTAATAACAATGCTACCTGATCAAAGTATTATCTTACGTGTGTAGCTGTTATGCTTGTAATTTTATATGTTATATATTCTATCAAATAATCAGATTTGCTAAATCTTGTAAACAAACTTGTCGAAGGCTAGATTACGTACCCTATTATCACCCACTATGCTAATCTGCTCAAAAATATTTTTAACTAACAAACTTTTACCAAAACTTGATTAATAATCTTCACATAAGAATAATACTGTAGCTGTTATGTTGAATACTTTATCTGTGAAATATTCTATCAAATAATAAGTTTTGCTAACTCTTGTTTACAAACTTGTCGGAGGCTAAATTACCCTATTATAACGCACGATGCTAATCTGCTCAAAAATACTGTTAACTGACAAACTTTTAACTACTAAACTAATACCCAATATATGTCTAGTACTACTTTATGAATAATCTTCACATAAGAATAATACTTATCAGTCAATATTTCCTCTTGTTTTTCAACTTTTATATGCACCACCAAATTCAAACATCTGCTCCCGCCAATGTTCCCGCCAGATGTACGCACACTACGCATATACATATACACGTACTCCTACACGTTCGTGGTCTGAATTTCCATAGCTGGACTTGAAATGCTAGTATCTATAATAAATTGGTTGAAAGGTATTTACATATTTGCTGGTATGATACGATATGAAACGTTTATGTAAAGGTAATGTCTGACTAGTGGGTCCGACTAGTATTAGGACAAAAGGGGAATACTTCAGAACAACTGTAGTTTGAACATATAGATGTAGCTGGCAACATTCACCACAGGCATTATGCTGTGGCCCGCAACGTAAACAACGGAATACGTGTCAGTAGTAAACATTTTGGTGATCATGAGTCGTTGATAATTGTCAACATTTTCAGAAGCATACAAATAGTATGGTGGTTCGTACCCTTCCATGTGTTTTTTTCTCTCTGAAGATCACCATTTATTTCTACCGACGCGCTAACTTCGCCGGGAAGATATCGTTTTTGAATCGGCCACGGCCAAGATGAAGAAGATTCGTTAAGGATGGGGCGCGGTATTGAAGTTCACAAAGATATCATGACATCAATACAAATTCTTCGATAAAACGTCGATCTGGCGGTGACGCGTGTTACAAATAAAATACGCTGCAACTTAGCGTCTCTGACCAGCAATCTTAATTTTGTTTAGCCACAACAATCAACATTTTAGTGAACTCTTTGGGGAGGGAGGGGTCAAAACGTGTACTGTTTACACTCTTGCGAAAATGTTGAACATTTAGAACGACCCCGTACTTTTAGATGCGTCAAATGTTGCTGATAGTTAAACCACATTATTTCGCGGCAGTGTCGCTAGCATGAACCCGCCATACCTGTTCTGGTTGCTACGCCCGGCAATAACAACACTAACAGGAGTGTAACGAAATACAACCCTCTATTGGACATCATCAATTGGATGCAAAATACATACACGTGACACAATCCAACAGCGCACTCTAACGCACACTGCGCTCGTAAACATCTGACGAACCGAACCGAAACTCATGACGTCATAGACATATGATATACGGTACAGCGCCACCTGATAGACAAGTTTATCATCCTTCACCAGAAGTCACGAGAGGCGCGAGCAACAAACCGCCATTACAGGTGGGCGTGACACGTCACTACGGAGCTGCATTAAGGCAGAAAAATGACGTTTAGTCCGATTATATGAAGACTGTGCTCGAGAGAAAAGATCTGAAATTTATTCACACCCACTGCTATTGTATTATATATATATATATATATATATATATATATATATATATATATATATATATATATATATATATATGTATGTATGTATATATGCATATATATATATATATATATATATATATATATATATATATATATATATATATATATATTATATATTCATATACATATACATATATATATATATATATATATATATATATATATATATATATATTCATATACATGTATATATATATATATATATATTATTACATTCTGTTAACATTTCATCACACCATTAGTAATCGCGGACAACCTGGACAATTGAGCTAAATTAGCTTGCGTGCTTGTATATATTTTTACATGTGTGTATGCATGTACGCCCTTCATGTCTTCTTCTTATTTGTTTTATAATACTGTGTTCTAGCAATTTATGCATAATTCAATATCGTTATAGAAGTATTTTAAGTATTTAATTCTGAAATATTGTACAACGTGTAATACAGATTAATAATACAAATAAAGAATTCATATTAACATAGAGTGTAACACGTACTCCCTGGTTAGATTACACTTACTCCATGGTTAGATTACACTTACTCCCTGGTTAGATTACACCTACTCCCTGATTATATTACACTTACTCCTTGATTAGATTACACTTACTCCCTGATTAGATTACACTTACTTCATGGTTAGATTACACTTACTCACTGATTAGATTACACTTATTCCTTGATTAGATTACACTTACTCCCTGATTAGATTACACTTACTCCATGCTTAGATTACATTTACTACCTGATTTGATTACACTTACTACCTGATTAGATTACACTTACTCCATGCTTAGATTACACTTACTACCAGATTAGATTACACTTACTACCTGATTAGAACACACTTTACTCCAGATGAAACTGTTAATATATAGTTGTACGGTTTCGTAATTAAGAAAACATGCAAAATACCTTGGTTCCACCCCTGTGAAGGCGCCGTCAGTTTATGTTAAAACATGGCGCGGGTCGGAAGAGAACCGGCTCTGTGATCCACTGGCTCTGGTTTGACACGTCAACGTCGATATGTCTTGTCTCGCTATTGCCTGACCTTGTTCGTCACTGTTATAATTGTATTAACATTGTCTGTATTATGTAAACTTCAACTGCCGCGGACGTCACTGTTAGAGTTGTACTGACAATTCCTGTATTATACGCAAAGTTCAACTGGCGCGGTCGTTTCTGTTGGACCCGAACGACCAGCGCAGATTTAATGGGAGGCACATACGAGGTACTACAGATGCGAGTAGATGAACTATCATATCGATGATTTGCGAACAGAGACACGCGACGAAACCGAGCCCAGACGATCTCCTCGGGTGGTGAGACAACGACGCCGATGCACATCCTACCGCCTTGGCTCTGGACGGCTCCACGTCACAAATACACAGTCGCACACGACAGTATTCGTGAGTACGCTCAATTCTGCTTGCCGCCTTTTACAACGCCGGAGAAGCGCTGGAATGACGCTGGACAGTAGCTGCGTCCGCCAACATAATTCGTAGTGACCGAACGCTTTTGAATAAACACTGAGTTTTCCTAGGTGTGCACTAAATTACTGCGTGTTTGCGACAATTCTGATGTGCTTGTTAAAGCTGTACACACACGTTGATCATTATTGAAATTGTCCACGAACAATGACACTGACTTTGGACAGTTATGTTTATAAAAGGCAGTTTTATTTGACTTCTTCTAGGAACATGAAACATTTGATAAGATGCACAGTTTTTTTAATTCTATGCCATACTAATATTAGTTTTAATGGTTATCGGTTTAATGTGTCATTGGATGGAAACATCATATTGTGTTTTATGTAAGTCCATGATTTTCTACTTGGTGAGATATTTTGTGTTCCGGGGTAAATTCATTGTGATATGTACATATATCTGAACATGACCGTTTACTTTAGGATAAACAATATTTTTTTTTATCGCCGGAGCTCCTCAAAACTAAACTAAAATATTTTCAATGGTTCAAATTAAACAAATTGGACCAGTGTACGTATATATTTAAGGTGTTTTGTTGTAGCGGTAATGACATTTGTGATGATCAGTGGCAATGATATGTTATATGGCACTCAGGCTAATGAGCGATCAGAAGTGATTTTGTTTGACATGACGGTGTTGCATAGTTTCAGATGTTAACGTACTCCATTACGCAAGATTTGCCTCATTGCGCATGATTAGCTAGCTGGATTTATTTTAATCTGAAACATAGTTGAGTTCATGTCTTCTGTAGTTTATTTAGGCATTATGATGTTCAATTTGGCATTGGATTTTTAATTATGAGGTTTTTTCGTAAGAAAGTACGGTAAGCCATACTAGCGTTGAGTTGTACGGTGTATATGACAATGGCTGTCTTTTGGTCCCACAAATGGGTAGCATTATGGTATATTAGCTATCCATCTTACAGGAATGGTTTAGTTACTTGACTAGCAAGTCCGCCTATATTTCCCGGATAAACGTTAAGTGGCTGCGCAGCACTGTTTATCGCGGATGTTATAAGGAAATATGAAGAATTTGTGAAATTTCCTTGAAAAACATTAGTGATTGCAAAACTATTTATCGCGCAGGTTATAATAGGATCCTGATTTTTGCATTTTGTATTTATTTCGAATAAACATTATTAAAGTGAGTGCACCACTGTTTATCGCGAAAGGTACAGTGAGATAGAATGATTTATGCAATAGGTTTAGAAACATTAAGGTTAAGTTGAAGAGGTATGGGCCACATCCTGATTTCAAGAGATAAGGTTGATTTTTAAATTGAGTTGAAGAGGTATGGTACAAATCCACTACGTTTCAACACAAATGGTTGGTCCATGTGGTAACCCAAGGCATTAGCATTTACACTATATTGTTAACGAGATCGTTATTTCCCTGAAATGAACAGATAACGTAATTACGGTTAGGTCAGGAAATGCTGGAAAAGATTGGCATTGTCTGATAATGATGCTTTGTCACGCATGTTGCTATCTCTATGACATAGACTGCCATTGATATTGTGTGATTTGTATTCTACAGATAATACTAGCTATGGTTGCATGCGATATTCTGATACCATGTAGTGTTTTTCCTGAGTGTGAAACTGCTTTTTAGGCAGTTATATATGATGTGCTGCATTGCGGTATTTTCGTACCAGATGGTTTGCATTTTAAATCTACATACCGTTAACTGGTTCTTGACGATGAACTTAATAAAGGCAATTGACCTGATAATACATAATTGAAGTTTATGTTAACACCATCAAATTCAGGACGGGTTGGACGTGCATGATAATTCTAAAGAGCTAAACGTTATAATAAATAAGTCTGGGTACACTGATTAAATAATAATACGCTGAAAACATGACAACATTTGTATAACACTGTATGAATTATATTAAGTGTATATTTATTTATATATTAATCTACATTTATTAAAAAAGAATGATCATATATGTGAAATTAAAAACAAAACAATAATACACCTTTTCTAAAGTAAGTTTAATAAAATAAATACGATCACACACACAAACACACACCCACACACAAACACACACACACACACACACACACACACACACACACACACACATACACACACATGTATATATATATATATATATATATATATATATATATATATATATATATATATATATATATATATATATATATATTATGTATGTATATACCATGACTAATTCACCATGTGTTGGTAGATATCCACAAAGAATAACACAATGAACACTTATATATCAGCGTTGTAATAAAATATATAATCGGGCGTTGATGCGGCTCTTCAGCGACATTTGGCTACCGACGTGACCCTCCGATGAATCGGTTGATGATTGGTTGGGTGGGGTAGAGTTAGTGGTTATGAACAACATCAAACTGTACGTAGAGGTAGAAAGGAGAAAATTGATGACGAAGAGGCCACCAAGAGAATACTTCATGACAAGCGAATAGGATCAAATAAAATGGAATTCCAACTTGAATTGATAACCAAACCGAGTCGAGACACCACAAGAACTAGACGGCACCGACACCATGAGTGAATCCATCACAGACATGATCCATTGCAATTAGCAAGCCACGTGAATCAAGGATATCATCACTAGCACGAGCCCTGATGACGAAACGACGAGAAACGGCGGGAAACGGCGACAATAAACAACGAATAGAGTACGCAGAAAAATGCAAGACCATCAAAAAGAAAGCCATTAAGAAATAAAACCAAGAGATCATACGAGTAGCGATAATGGCATCAAAGAGCCTGAAGAAAGTTCAAAGAAAACAGAAGCTAGGCAAAGAAGACTGACCACACTACTGGACAAGTAGGGTAGAGAAACTGTGACGATGCCGAAATGGGCAGAGACATGAAAAAGAATCTTTGACAAACCCCTCGATCAAAACACGACGGATTGCAGGAAGTTGCTTGAGACGCCAGAGGAAGATACAGACTTCTACTCGGACACTTGCCTCAAGCAACGGGAGCAGTTTGAAGCCGTCCTCGATATATTGACTACGTATTTAAATGGAGGCAAATCTACAGATATCGAAAATCACAGCGGCGGTGTAAAGTACCAGTCTCGCATGTACCACTGGCTGGCCGGTCGACCGTGGGTGAACACTATCCGCGAGACAGGCTTCAATGCCGGACACAGCACACTTCAATGGCTGACCGGAAGTGTCCACGCGAAGGTGTATTCGTTCGACATCGGCTCGCACAATTACACTCGCCCCATGGCCACTACTCACACCGCACTTTCCCGGGTCGCCTTCACTTGACCATTGGCAGTTCCCTCAAAACCCTGCCGGTTTGCCGCCGAACATCGTGACATCAAATGTGACGTCATCGTGGTCGACGGCGGACACACACGCCAGGTGGCGTTCGGGGATATCCGGAATTTCAGGGTTCTCGAAAACGTTGAGCATATGCTGCTGGTTGATGATACGAATAATATCAAGTGAGGTCGGCGTGGAAACGGGTGAGATATGATGGGATGGCCGCCCTAAGATCCTCTTGTTCCGACCGAGACGTATTTCAGCGTAAATACGCTGTTGGATTATACGTGTAATTATACTTGTAATTCAACATGTAATTCTAAACGTCATTGTCGACGCTTCTATTCGGAGAGCCCCCGGCAGGCGGGCATCCAAATGACTTAAGTTGAACATGTCAACAACTGAATAAAATAGCCTCCGTGAATATTAGGTGAATGACATTCAATATTTATAATTAAGCATGTGTTCGGCACGCCCAGTCCAGCTCACTTGTCAATACCGTCTTTCGTTTTGTAGCTATAATTAACTAGAACTTATGAATGAGATTATTGTCCCGCTTCTGTGCTTGCGTGCGTGCGTGCGTGCGCGCGTGCGTGCGTGCGTGCGTGTGTGCGTGCGTGTGTGTGTGTGTGTGTGTGTGTGTGTGTGTGTGTGTTTGTGTGCGTGTGTGTATGACAGAAAGCGAGTGTGTGTGGATTTATGTGTGTGTAACATCAAAATATAATATATGTATATATAAATAAATATTCAATATATATGTATGTGGGTGGGTGTTTGTGTATGTATATATATATATATATATATATATATATATATATATATATATATGTATGTGTGTGTGTGTGTGTGTGTGTGTGTGTGTGTGTGTGTGTGTGTGTGTGTGTGTGTGTGTGTGTGTGTGTGTGTGTGTGTGTGTGTGTGTGTGTGTACCACTCGCGTTCAAGGAGTTGCTTTTCCGATTGCATGCCTTGGTGTTATCAGGTGAAAAGTTAATCACAGCTAGTTTTTGTCCGCCAGATGGAGAGACTTATTCGTTTTCAGCTCAGGCGATCGCATGACACTGCCACTGTGTATTTCTATCTTCTTTATTCGCATAATCCGTAACTTCCCTAGCCTCCATGAAACAAAAATCATAATAAAATGAATATAATTACGCACTCTCAAATAATTTACATCATTGTAATGTGTCGAATCATCACAGGCTCAATTACTAACAGCGTTCATATCTAGAGACACACGTCTTCTGGTTGCTTCTGACAAGATAATTGGTGAACTTAATAAAACGCCTTCACATGTGACATTTGCATGTGTACATGAACCAATCAACCACCAATATACAATTATCTTAATATAATAAAATTGAGAAGGATATGACATACGCTTACGAAACCTCCAGAAACGACTACCCGTCTGGCCATCACTTGGAACACATCTGGGAAGAGGCGATGATTATGGCCACGGAACAGCAGAAACGAACAGACACAGAAAGAGAAAGAAAGGAGATGGGATACACAAGTAGAGAGAAAGAAAATATGGCCACAAGCAGACATCAGTGATATTCCTTGGTCGATGGACTATACCCGCAGCGAGCAAACATACATAAGTAAGTATGTAACGTATGCATGTTTAAACTAAACAATTGGCATAGTTTGAAATTAAGAGCATCACGAGAACTGTCGTTATTGTTTCTACTAATATTCCTACTACTACTACTACTGCTACTGCTGCTGCTGCTGCTGCTGCTGCTGGTGCTGCTGCTGCTGCTGCTGCTGCTGCTGCTGCTGCTGCTGCTGCTGCTGCTGCTGCTGCTGCTGCTATTTGCCGTTTGCTAGACATGTTGATAACGGTACAATATATTTCACATTACCACTGCGACATGTCCTAGAACAAACTTTGTATAAACTTCACTCTTGTATCATGTGTAAGGTATTGTTCTGTAAGACTTCGTTGAAAAAGTACGCTAATACCAGACTTTGTACAAGATCGGGGGAGCCATATAGAATGCTATTAGATCTACCGGGGACAGGCAGAGACAAATTTAAAAATGGTGCCTCCCCGTTTGAATCTCATAGTGCATCAGCTCACTTCGCAGTAGCTCAGGCCAAGCTACACATAGTACCCAACAACATAACTCCGGTTAAACGTGCTTTTGTCCGTGCAAGCAAATCTTTGCACTGTGAGTCCAGCCACCTGTGCCTCGATCCACGCAGTCGAGATTGGCTCCATGTATGTATCGTCTAGTACAAGCACATTTCAACATTAACGAGTTTTCGGAAATTCCTTAGATCTGCGGTAGCGACACTGTGACTGTGTCCGCCATCAACCAAGATGACGTCACATTTGACCTCAGGATGTATGGCTGCAAACCGAGGCAGCGTCGTGAGAGAATCGCCAAAAATTATAAGAAAACGTCCCGGAAAGGTGCGGTTTAAGTAGTAGGCCATGGGACGAGTGTAACAGTGCGAGCCGATGTCGAACGAATACACCGTCGCGTGGTCATTTCCTGTCAACCATTGCAATGTGCTGTGTCCGGCATTGAAACCTGTCTCGCACACAGTGTTCACCCACGGTAGACCGGCCAACCAGTGGTACAGGCGAGACTGGTACCTATATAGACCGCTGTTTCCTTCTATGCCGCTAGCGTTATTTCCTTTATCTATTTCAGTGTCGGTTATACGCTTTAATTTCGCATCTAACTGTTGGCGATGCTCGATGTATTTCGGCGAGTAGAAGTCTACGTCTAATTTTGGTTTGTCGAAGAGTTTGAGGCAATCCGTCTTGTCTTGATTCAGGGATGCGTCAAAGATTTGTTTCCACGTGACCGTTCGTTTCGTCATGAATGTCACCGGCTGGTTTGAATTTAAAATATATAGACCCACAAAAACACCAGCCAAGAAACATAGACACACGACAATCACGTGCTTCTTACTCATGGGAATCATTGTGTTGTTGGTTGTTTGATTCAGTATCGACTTTATCTGCAATCAAACAAGAATTATCATACAGGTACACAACAAATCACGATTGTTTATTTTTCATTATCGCAGATACATGGACACACAAAAATTCAGATACATACACACAAACACACAAACACACATACACAGATACACAGATACACAGATACACATATATATATATATATATATATATATATATATATATATATATATATATATATATATATATATATATAAACATATGTATGTATGCATATATATATATATATATATATATATATATATATATATATATATATATATATATAAAATATATATATATATAAACATATGTATGTATGCATATATATATATATATATATATATATATATATATATATTCATATATACGTATGTACATACATACACACATATGTACTCTACATCGCATTCGTCGACTACAATCAGGACTAACTATCATCGCTTCAAGAGCAGCGGATAAAGGA
>OZ024856.1:44901377-44918877 GCA_964017155.1 Oasisia sp. SBJ-2009
CATATGATCTCCGAGATAACTGCTAGTACACAGAATGTTTAAAGCAAATGTTTTAGATCAGAATATTGCGCGGCAGATGTCTAATAAGTTGATGTTGAATACCAAATTATCGATTTAAAATGTTTTCCACCTGTGCTAAATAATTGTTTTTTTTTTACATATACGTCGCTAATTCAAGAAATACAATTATAAATATTTACTTCCGTCTTAAGGTTGGGTAAGGGCAGCCAGTGTACAGCAGCGTATTATACCATAACAAGTTTAAGAATATTATATATCTAGTTTACGACAGTGAAAGGCTGTATGGAATTGTTTTTATGGTGATATATCAGCAGCGTACACACACACACACACACACACACACACACACACACACACACACACACACACATATATATATATATATATATATATATATATATATATATATATATATATATATATATATATATATATATATATATATATATATATATATATATATATATATATATATATATGGTTAATCTTCAGTATATAAGTTGTAAGCAACAACATGCATCCTTCGTGAATATTTGTTACCAATTGGTAGTAGCAACATTTCCAGATAGTCTACACACATGGCTAATTAATGATACAATAATTAGGAATTATGGTTATAATAATAACAATCATGTAACATTGTGTTATCATTGGTAATAGTGCTGCCAGGCCCAGTTTCATGAAGCCGTGTAATTTTACGCGCAATTACGCGGTCTACTGGTCGTAGCTAACAGCGAATAGACAATGCAGCGTACAGCCGGTTTCATGAGACCAATTTAGCATTCGCGCCACTAAATCGCCGTTGCATTGACCCCCTCACGTCGCGATGGGGAATCCCTGTATTTGTGCTGTGTCTGAGCATCCTTTTTTCTTTCTAGCTGTGCCTTTGTCGTTCGTGTAGCAAATGGGAAGCTGTGATGAATGTAAAGTATATCCAGTGTATACATTAAAAATAATAATGTTGAGAGTGGGCATGTCGGGAGCATTCCGTACATTTTCAACTTCGGGAGCATACCGTAAACATTTCAACCAGCGTAAAGTTACGCCTACCAAATACATGGTCCAGCTAAGTGCAACTATGGAGCAGACTCATGAAACGCAACTAGTGTAACTTTACGACGTCTTAGATTTTCGCCGAGTTATCGCCCGCTACGACGTCGTAAGTAGCCGCTATGAAACTGGCCCCTGCTGGTGGCCGTTTATGTATTCCGTAAGTCTTTTACAAGAACGCCCAGACTGCTCTCCGGCCCTCATCGTAATTATTAATGTACTATCTCGTTGATTGTATCCACCGTGGCAGGACTACCAGCTACACGTACTTGTAACAGTTACACTAACCAACCTGGGCCCAGTTTCATGAAGCCGTGTAACTTTACGCGCAATTACGCGGTCTGCTGGTCGTAGCTAATAGTGAGGGCTCTTAATGTCAGAAAAGGCCATACATTTTCACATCTGGACATAAGCATGAAATTTGGCACAGATGAACTCCATACCATACTATTTCAGAATTTCGACATATAAGCAATTCGATTTTACATGCGCCATTTTATTAAATGGCGCTTGTGAAGGTCACATTAATGTCAGGTGTAAAATGTTAGACGAATTCGAAATCGCTATCCAGGTACCTATACCTCGATACCAAAATCAAGACTCTAGGTGCCATATTTGATCAGATATAGCAACATTAATGAATACGGCCGCCATCTTTAACAATGGCGGATGTGAATGTCGGATAAGTCCAAATATACCATATTAAAAATTATAATACCCGGTTATGTATACATTAAGCCTAATGTTAATGTTTTATGTGAAACTGTGCATGAAATATGGAAAAGCAAGTTTTTTATATTTGATGGCAGCCATTTTGAATATTGCAAAAAATTGTGGAAGCATCAAAATCTCAGGTTGCTTCCATCAAAATTCTGAAATAGTATGGCATGGAGGTCATCTGTGCCAAATATCATACTTTTGTCCAGATGTGAAAATGTATTACATTAAGAGTCCTCACTATAACAGCGAATAGATAATGCAGCGTACGGCCGGTTTCATGAGACCAATTTAACATTCGCGCCACTAGGTCGCCGTAGCATTGACCCCCTCACGTCGCGGTGGGGAATCCCTGTATTTGTGATGTGTCTGAGCATCCTTTTTTCTTTCTAGCTGTGCCTTTATCGTTCGTATAGCAAATGGGAAGCTATGATGAATGTAAAGGATATCCAGTATATACATTAAAAATAATAATGCTGAGAGTGGGCGTGTCGGGAGCATACCGTACATTTTCAACTTCGGGAGCATACCGTAAATATTTCAACCAGCGTAAAGTTACGCCTACTAAATACATGGTGCAGGTAAGAGCAACTATGTAGCAGACTCATGAAACGCAACTAGTGTAACTTTACGACGTCTTAGGCTTACGACGGGTTATCGCCTGCTACGACGTCGTAAGTAGCCGCTATGAAACTGGCCCCTGGCCCGTGACAGGCACTAGTTGCGAGTGTGGGAAGTGAGTCACGCCCTCACGCATTGTAGTTAGCTGTAGTAAGCCGCATACATGTATATATATATATATATATATATATATATATATATATATATATATATATATATATATATATATATATACACATATTACATACACATTTAATTTCTGCATATACCTATATTTCACCGACCTGTACTCAGCCGTTCGTCATATATATATATATATATATATATATATATATATATATATATATATATATATATATATATATATATACGTCATATATATATATATATATATATATATATATATTAAAAATGCATATATATATATGCATTTTTAATATGTTTTTTTTAAACGGCAATAACGTTTTTTTAATCTTGAATATATATATATATATATATATATATATATATATATATTCAAGATATATATATATATGTATATGTGTGTATATATATATATATATATATATATATATATATATATATATATATATATATATATATATATATATATATATATATATGTATATATATATATATATACACACACATTTCAATATATGTAATTTGTAAATATTATGTAACGCCACAGTGGAGAAAAACAAAGAGGAAGTACATTAGGAATCACTACTCTGACAAGATCGCGTGTTGGGGAGTAACCAAACGCAGTTCTTTAATATCACGAAAAGCTTCATGGGAGTAAGTTGTCACGCACAACTGCCGTCATATGTGTCTTCAAATGATCTTGTGATATGTAATTGCACAAATAAAACTATGGATTGTCGCAAAATCCCGAGTTCGCTACACGTATCAGACTTAGACAAATGAAACGTGGCTTGGTATATGTAGAGAGCAGTGGCTCTGGGGTAGAGCTTCGGACTCTCGACTAAGAGAATCCGGGTTCGAAACCTGTGCTGCGGTGTTACACATTGGGCTAGATTTCCACTCTACATTGCTCCAGTTCACTCAGCTGCATGAATGAGGTTAGACAATCGTTGATATTTGTACGAGCAATACTTTCCCAGTTAAGTTCAGATAGTGTTTGATTGAACAGGTCTGCCAGGTAAGTAAAATGTAAAGCGCTTTGAGCAATCCTGAAGACTGGAATATCTGCGTTCTGCGTTGTCGTGGTCAATGGTGTCGAAAGCGGCGGCTAGATCAAGCAGGGTCAGTGCAGTAACTTTGCCATTATCAATGTTAAAACGTTTAGTTATCCAAGCAGATGTTTATGCTTATGAAATTGTAGTTGCGTGTGTATGTTTCGGCAATTTATATTACTTGATACATAAGTTAAAATGCTAGCTTCCAACAGCGTTAGGTCTTATATCAATGGTATTGTAAATGTTGGATGTATGAATATCGTGTTTCTTTCCTGCTAATGCTTCTTTTGTTTCTACGCGTGTTTCCGTTAGTTTTGGATTTGATCTTTTTGGTCGCTTATATCCATAAAATTAATATTAGTTTGTTTATTAGTATGTCGCAAGACGGTGTCTGTGTAGGTTGTATTAGTCAGTTTACAGAAAATATGTCAATAAATGTACTGCGTCTTTCAGCGAATCTTGTAGAAAGTGTAATATGTGGATACATGCTATGCTATGTGAGTAGACCAAATAAAATGCTTATTAGTTCATTTCCATTTACTTTTAGTAGGTTTATTTTTAAATCGTCGGCGATTGTGCATTATTTGGTCAAACAATTGGTCAGCAGTTGAAGACATCAGTTTGTAAGCTCACGAAAACACGACATAATCTAACTTAAAGGGAACTGAAATAACAAATTCTTCTCCTTAAAGGGAACTGAAACAACAACTTCTTCTCCTTAAAGGGAACTGAAATAACAACTTCTTCTCCTTAAAGGGAACTGAAACAACAAATTATTCTCCTTAAAGGGAACTGAAACAACAAATTCTTCTCCTTAAAGGGAACTGAAACAACAAATTCTTCTCCGTAATGAACATCAAATAGTTAATGCAACTAACCATTTGCGGTCAACATTCGTACACCAGTGGTCAAGTCGGAATGCATTATCAAATTTGAAGATTATTATACAATCTTACTTAAAGGGAACTAATAAACAACTTCTTCTTCGTAATGAACATCAACTAGTTAATCCAACTAACCATTTGCGGTCAGCATTCGTACACCAGTGGTTAAGTCGGAATGCTCTCCTAAATTTGAAGATTCTTATCAAATTTCCGATATCAAGAAGGCAGTTCTTTTGATTTCGTTACACGACAACATACACAACAAGACTTACGTGATTACAAGTGACATAATCAGCTGAGAACATATAAATACACAAGCTACCAAATTAATGGCTGCATTATTTGGGTTTATTGAGCGTCGCACACAATAATATTCCTAATACGACAAAGGAAGAGTAGAAACTCGTGACAACTTTTTTGTTTTGTATGCTTATTCGTAGTTGCAAATTGTTAGTTTGTATTAATATTTTACCTGCATCTACCCTAACAAGTGCCTTTTTTTGGTTCCTTAGAATAATGTACTAATTAGTTAAAAGTCGTAACACAACTCCTATTTAGCTGCTATTAACATAATTTCCGATCACAACCACTTCGGACACAACGTAACTTAACACAAGATATTTACACATTTTATTTAGGAACATACATAGCAATACAGCTAATTAACATTGTTATTTCGTTAAATTGGATTATCAAATATACTCATTTATATGCGTGCAGCTTCCGTCTCAATGCCAGGGCGTAACGCCTAGATGCTTCGTCATTTATTTGCCGACAAAATACGCATGCGCGTCGCCGTTTCTCCGGATGAACGGCCCGAAACATATTCTAGCATGAGCCATTGATTCTAAGAACTACAGAATACTGTTATAGAGCCTAAACCAGCTCGTACGGTAACGATTTGTACCACCACTTGTACACCATTGGAACTTTACATAAGTCACTGGGGATTTCAGCAACAACTACTGTGGTTGATGCTCAACTGTCATATCCCGGCGTTCACCGTGGGCATAAATAACGGTGCCTGTGTCGGGGATACAATTGATTTTATGTAATCACGAAAGTGGCGCTATCAAGCGTATAGACTCTCGACTTAGTGTACATTTCCGGCACGTCTCGGCTGCGCACTTGACCTTGCGGGTGACGATAGCCCAAGTTCCGCATGCTTGTCGGCTATGCGACCGGACAACGATCACTAGTCTCGACCTGGTCAAGTTGTGCTAAGTCACAACGTTCAGCTATGCTGCGCAGTGATTTTGCAATAACCTATCCTTGTTCAAACTAGACGCGTTGAACTACGCAGTTGCGGGTACATCAGCCAACATGTGCACCGTAGAAAGACGGAGGCGGTTATCTTAGGCAAGTACACAACTTCCGGTCATTGTGCATTAGACAAGTTAATGACGAACGAACGCACGTGTGGCACTGCTAGGGAGCGCTCAGGAAGCACGCGACCATAATGACGACGAACAAGGCGATGATAATTAACGACATGTAGAAAAAGAAGCGATCAATGACCTCTGCCACTAAGCCCCACTCAGCCTTCACGCGGTCCATGCGTATCTTGTCCGCCATGTCGTTCGTTAAGTGTTTCAGTTGCAGTTTTATGTTCTTCTGTAGTCTCATGTACCTTTTGGGTTTCTTGCCCGTCACGGCGGGGGGCATCTTTTGCTCCAATTCATAGTTTTTCGCCATCGACGAGAGAACGCCGTCAACCTCCGACTCGAGGCGTACGGCCGTCTCCATTACATTTATGCCTTCGAGGAACGTCCGACGTCTACTTGCTGCCTGCAACATGGTCGGTTCTCGTTGTCGTCGTGGTAGTAGTGGTGGCAGTTATGATGGCGGTTGTCCTGTTGGTCTTGGTGGTAGTTTTGATGACGATTGTGGTCGTTGTTGTGATGGTTGCGATGGTGAGTATGGTGGTGGTTTTGATGGCAGTTGTCATGACGGTAGGGAGTGTAGTTGTGGTTATTATAGTGGTGTTGGTGGTAGTAGTGGGTTCTGTACATATGACGACGTTATTATGGGTAGAATACCTGTTGTTTTATTTTCTTTCAGCAGTAATGACAGTTGTCGGAATGTAATGCTTCCTACGAGTTAACTACACGTGACATACACGTATGCATACGCTCGCGCGCACACACACACACACACACACACACACACACACACACACACACACACACACACACACATACACATATATATATATATATATATATATATATATATATATATATATATATATATATATATATATATATATAATTTATGCATACACACATACTTTCACCGACTTGTACTCAACCGTTCGTCAGCACTCGCCTCTTCCGAAGTGATCATGTAGAGGGCGACCTTCTTCTGATAACGGACGAGCTTGGCGAGTTTGGTGAAGATGATTCTGGTGAGCCAGTCGGGGACGTTCCAGCCGTGGTAGCCGTGGTCGTGGAAGCAGATGACGACCACGTTTAGGACGGTTGCACACACTGCGAACACCTCCGCAACTACCATGCACTGTTCTGTAAAGAATTCGGCAAAAAGACTTTAAATGTTCAGTCCATTTTGTCACAGTAAGTACGTGGTGTCGGCTTGGTAATTTGATTAGTTACATTGCTTTATGTTCACATAGCGTAGCTATTGCAAGTGTTTACAATAATATTCAAAATAAAATGTAAATCAAAGTGTTACTTCTTCCATTATGCATGTGTAGTCCAATATATAAATGTGATTAAATATGTGTTTTGGGGGCGCGTGTGCGTGCGTACGTACGTGCATGCACGTGTGCCTACATACGTGCACACCCATTTGCCTACATTATTTACATTATAGGAACACATATCACTCTGTCGACATTTTTACAATATCGAACATTTACGAAGATTCAGATGCTTGCATCAGTTAATCATTAAAACACAACACGAGAAAACTTCCACCACGCATTATTCTCGCCGTTTGATGGCACGTAGCGCCGATGAAACAACACCAATTCCGAAACGTACTGGCGTCGCCTGAAGGCCCGGATACAATACCAGACAGTGCCGTACGACAGTGACCTACTGGATGCGTTGCTATGGTAATATGCACATGTTTACGTCACCCCAGACACTTATTTGTATCCGACACGGAGGATCCGATAGCCAGTGAGAATCCTGTGTTGCAGTAACACGGAGAAAGTCGCACTGTCTGAATGTCTGGCGGTAGCAGCCCATCCGAAACAGGTAATAAAGATCTGGGCTCAGTTTCATAAAACTTTACGCGCAATTACGCGGTCTAGTGGCCGCAGCTAACAGCGAATAGTCAATGCAGCTTACGGCCGTTTTCATGAGACCAATTTAGCATTAGCGCAACTAAATCGACATAGAATTGACCTAGTTAGGCCGCGGTGTGGAATCCCAGTATTTGTGCTGTGTCAGAACAACCATTTTCTTTCTAGCTGCCGCCTTTGTCGTTCGCATAGCAAATGGGAAGCTATGATGAATGTAAAGGATATCCAGTGTAAACAGTAAAAATAATTATGTTGAGAGTGGACATGTCGGGAACATACTGTACATATTTCAACGTCGGGGGCATACCATAAATATTTCAACTTGCGTAAAGTTATGTCTACCAAATACATGGTGCAGCCTAAGTGTAAATATGGAGCAGACTCGTGAAATGCAACTAGCGTAACTTTACGACGTTTTAGGCTTTCAACAGGTTATCGCCCACTACAAGGTTTAACAAGTTGCCGTCCAGAACCAAGCTCCAGACGGCATGTGAACAAGGAAGTCTATAGCTTATCGAGGGTTCACTTAAAAATTATAAATATACAATATTATAAAATGCACTAAAATGATACTAATTAAAATACGTTGTCTCTAAGAATACATAAGTAAAATAAAATGTATACGTTGTCTCTAAAAAAAATATACAAGTAAAATAAATAAATACATAAAATATCCTACAATAACAATTTTTTTTAAATAATAAATAAATTAAAATAAATATATGAATACATTATTTAATCAGTATTAAAATAATTTCTAAAACATTTAAGGGTTCAACCTAGGTATAGCCCGCCCTTGCCAGCTAATTGTCAATTTTATTTTTAAACATATTTACACTGCTGGCATTTACACAATCATGACTTAAATTATTCCAATCAGTTATTGTTCTCTGGGAGAAGGAGAATTTTATTTTATCTAATCTAGAGTATGGCTTGACTAACGCTGCCTTATGCCCCCTTGTCACACTATCTTCTTTTAGTTTGAAAAAAATATTGCTATCAATATCTTCATATCCATTCAATAACTTAAAAACTTCTATTAGGTCTCCTCTTAAACTTCTAGTTTCTAATGTTGTCAATCTACATTCTAACAGGCGTCTTTCATAGCATAAATATTTAAATTCTGGAATGACTTTAGTTGCCCTCCTTTGAACTCTTTCAAGTTTATCAATGTCTTTCTTATGATATGGCCTCCATGCCTGAATGCAATATTCTAAGTGTGGCCCAGGCATTGCTTGGTAGTGTAACAAGGCCTTGCTGTTGACGTCCTACCTAGCAGTGTCGACCGATCGATCTGGGCCGGGTCGAGCCCCACGGTGGCGATATTGAAGGCGGACAACGCCAGCAGGATGACGATGTTGAAGAAGATCTTCTCCCGACTCTGCGCCGGCAGGAAGAAGGAGAAGGCTGTCATGACCATGAGCAGGAAGACGGGCAGGAAGGTCTCGGCGATGTGGGTCGCTCCCTTACGTCGCAGCACGATCGTGTACGTAACACGCCCGTACCGCCCGTCGCACCACGGCTGGGCGACGCGCGAAGTCTCGGAAGGAATGTCTACCAACTGGAACAGGCGGATAATTCGTACATTGGTCTTACTTCAACAGGCGGACAGTTCGTACATTGATCCTATCTCAACAGGTGGACAGTTCGTATATTGGTCCTACCTCAACAGGCGGACAGTTCGTACATTGGTCCTACCTCAACAGGCGGATAGTTCGTATATTGGTCATATCTCAACAGGTGGACAGTTTGTATATTGGTCCTATCTCAACAGGCGGACAATTCGTATATTGGTCCTATCTTAACAGGCGGACAGTTCGTACACTGGTCCTATCTCAACAGGCGGACAGTTCGTATATTGCGCCTATCTCAACAGGCGGATAGTTCGTATATTGGTCCTATCTCAACAGGCGGACAGTTCGTATACTGGTCCTACCTCAACAGGCGGACAGTTCATATATATTGGTCCTATCTCAATAGGCGGACAGTTCGTATATTGGTCTTACTTCAACAGGCGGACAGTTCGTATATTGGTCCTATCTCAACAGGCGGACAGTTCGTACATTGGTCCTACATCAACAGGCGGATAGTTCGTATATTGGTCCTACATCAACAGGTGGATAGTTCATATATATTGGTCCTATCTCAACAGGCGGACAGTTCGTATATTGGTCCTACCTCAAAAGGCGGACAGTTCATATATATTGGTCCTATATCAACAGGTGGACAGTTCGTATATTGGTCTTACTTCAACAGGCGGACAGTTCATATATATTGGTTCTATCTCAACAGGCGGACAGTTCGTACATTGGTCCTATCTCAACAGGCGGACAGTTCGTACATTGGTCCTATCTCAACAGGCGGACAGTTCGTACATTGGTCCTATCTCAAAAGGCGGACAGCTCGTACATTGGTCCTATCTCAACAGGCGGACAGTTCGTATATTGGTCCTATCTCAAAAGGTGGACAGTTCGTACATTGGTCCTATCTCAAAAGGCGGACAGTTCGTACATTGGTCCTATCTCAACAGGCGGACAGTTCGTACATCGGTCCTATCTCAACAGGCGGACAGTTCGTACATTGGTTTTACTTCAACAAGCGGACCATTTGTACATTGGTCCTACATCAACAGCAGGACAGTTCTTACAATGGTCCTGATATATAGAGTTATTTTTATTATAAGTTATTTATGTATTAGTCATTTTAATCTATGTACATATTTTAATTCTTGTTTGTAACTGTTTATTTATGTAAAGACTTTCAGTGCAATGGTTAACATTTATTTAGAATCGCGTGATATTAGAACAAGTGTTATGATAATGATTACAATCAAGATCATGATCATGATCATAATTAATGATTATCTTTATTATCTTATCTAATTGTAAGCCACAAACACGCGTACTTCCCAGTCGCCATGACTGACGAACTCCGTCTTGTCCGCCTGGTTGGAGAGGCCGCTGATCGCTTCGTCCACGCTACCGTACGAACTCGAGCCGAACTCGAACGGACACCGTTGGATGTCGAACGGAAAGTAAAACGTGTCCAGCTGGCAGAACGTCCGATAGATGGCGCACTCCAACCAGGACACGTGACCGTCGTGTCTGATCTGTTTGGAGATGGTCGCCAGGTTGCGATGGTCAGCCCGCATGCTGTAACGTAAATAAATGTAATGTTTATTAATTTATATAGTACCATATTTATGCAGTAATGTTCTATGGTGCTGCACAATATATGAGTCAATATAAACATTCAACGTAATAATGATATAATATAAAATTGTAAAATTAATTAGCTAAATAAATATATAAATACATTATACATATAAAACCAAAAATTAATAAATATTAACAAATGTAATGTTTTTTTTGTACAAACGTCCGACGTAGACAAAGTAGTCATCTAGCAATTGTAAAACTAATAAAATGTGTAACCATAAGTTAGTTGTAGTGAGTCTTTAATTTAATCACTTTTAAAAGTGAGTCTTTAATGTATTCTTTAAAACGCCAACGTCGTTTCAGCTGCGCACATCTTTGGGTAACGAGTTCCACAATTTTGTAGCAGCCACTCTAAATGTCCGATCTCTCAGAGTGTTCCTCTTTGTTCTGGGCACAACAAGTGTTAAGTCATCCTGTGATCTTAATCCATAATGGATTGTAACCAGTCAAGTACACATACGAATACGAGTCGCTACTAAACAGTTCGTAGTGTTCGCTGGTTAGTGTTCGTGAGCGTTCGAGCTTGAAACACTTGATTTGAAATAGTTAACCGTATTGACAAAAGGAATAGGCCTATGTATAGCCTAAGTTATGTTACATAAAATATATGCTCAAAACGGATGTAACATGCACACCCGTTGTCCAAAGGAAATATCTCCAAAGGAATGTACACACGCATTAAGTTATTGCTGTGCTACTGTTGACGTATCATGGCAAAGCAACTAATTATTTTCTAGCAAATATTAAGTAGTCTTACATTTGTAAATAACGCTACGAAAGAAATATAATTATCCATTCGACAAGAAGTCCCACACACCTGTCGAACACGATGACATCAGGCATCCATATGGGATGGGCAGTCGCTATGGATTTGATATTGTTGTACATAGATGGATTCCAACGTAGGCGTGAATCTTTCCATTCCTGTCGGGAATCAGGGAATTTGTCGTCATTCAAACAGTTCAAAGTTCGACATTCGTCAATGCTAAGAGAACGGTATTCTAAAATTTAATTAGATACTTCGAGATACTACAACATTATAGTAACCGCCGAGAAATCGCGTGTCCAGTTAACAAGCGTGTCTATGTTGCAACATATGACTGATGAGAGATATTTACCACGAGCGTGTTGTGGTCATGACGGAAATGGATGACATGTGACGTAGTGACTGCATTGACTGTCCATTTGGTAAATATATATATATATATATATATATATATATATATAATATATATATATATATATATATATATATATATATATATATATAAAATATATATATATATATAGAGCTGTATATATATATACATATATATATATATATATATGTATATATATATATTTAACGTAATAAATTAAAATTATAATGTAACGTAACGCAATGCAACGTAACGCAATGTAACGTATTATAACGTATCGTAACGTCACGTAATATAACGTAGCGTAATGTAGCATAGCGTAACTTAATGCACCGCAACATAACATAAAGTAACATAACACAATATAACAAGACACAACATAAGAGAGATAAAGAATTTGCTGGGATACCGGATGCCCCCCTCCCAATGCAAGCTTATAGCTACCCCACTAGGTGAGAACATCTCAATCACTGTTTTCTTTAAACACAGTGAACTTGTCGATCAAACCGAAGTTAGACGAACCGAACCGAATATTCATCAACACGTCTTATATTACACGGATAGTATAGGTGGAACCCAAACTAGAATCTCCGCGTACGTGGGGTGAGTTGTTTGATGTGTTCTCGCGGTCATAAGTGATTAATAAACACATTTTTGATTAAATGTATGCATAGACGTACACGAAGTAATTATGTTAATATGATGGAAAATTGTGTACATTACAAAGTGTTTTAAATTATTAAGTAATCCCTGTAGATCTGACAAAGTTGCTCGGCAAGGAGACGAAGCAATCTCTTACCGATCGTATCCACACGCTTGTGTCTAGTAACTGTAAGCGTTCATCCTGAAGTTAAAAAAACGAAACACGTTTTCAACATTATTTCAATACGTTATTTAAAACGACAGTTGAAGAGCACACTAAATGTTCATTCATACATGTTTAGTGGTTTTTTTTATAAAGTCCATGGTGTATGCCGTGACCTAGACCCTATTTCACAGTGCAATATCTTTAAAACAAATAAAATATTGCATAAATGTGTGCTCGGGCAATAAGTATTGATTAAAAGTATTGATTAAAAACAATAGTAACCATGACGTGTAATGGTGTAGAGATTTATTTCCTGGTGAACGTAAACAAACAGTACCAAGTATACGTCGCGTTAACAAATTACTGTCTGGTCATTTACAGTAATGACAATAACATCGGCAAATAGGGTGGACAGGGAGTGTCGGGTGAGTTCAAAGTAAATGTTGGCCTGACACAGGGGAGCGTCTTGAGCACACTGTTTTTTTAATCGCAATGGTGGAACTGACAAGCAGAACGATTGGTAAGAAAGACATACTCTGAAAACTATAGTACGCAGATGATCTCGCAGTAGTAGCGGATGGGGAAGCACATTTCCAAGAACAGCTGAGAAAGTATAAAGATATGTTCTGTAGATGTGGACTGAGAGTAAGCTTGGAGAAAGCGGAGGTAAAAGGTACTGTGGGTGGGATAGAGTAGGAAAGAGCTGGAAATACATATGGATGGGAAGAACCTGAAGCAATGAGACAATCATGTGGAGCGAGATGTGGGGATGCAGTTCGAACACCGAAATTCGCAGAAGGATTACAGAAGGTGCAAACACTTGGAGGAAAGGCGAAGGGGTGATGGGAGACAGACCTGTATCACGTAAACGTAAAGGAAATATGCTCATCTCGTGTCTTACCCCGGAATAAATGTATGGATTAGAAACGATGACACTAACACCCACAAAAACAAGAGGAGAAAGTGCAGTTTTGCGAAAACAAAAAATAACTGGATAAGAAATATCGTGGGAGTGATGACAGCGAATAAGTGAAAAATTAACGAAGCGAGAGTGCAGGTTGGAGAGAAAAACTTTTAAGAAGAAACTGGTGAGGAGTATGTTAAAATAGGCCGGACATGTGGACGGAATGGGAGATGAAAAATTGGCACAGAGAGCAGATGCACAGGAAGTGGAGGGGAAACGTTGAGGAGAAAGAGGCGAAAGAACCGCGTATGCGATGGGAGAACTACGTTAAGAGAGATACGGAAAGAGTGGGAGGAGAATGGAGAACAACAGCAACATATTTGGGGTTGGAGATTGGTGCTGGAGAACGCAGTGAGAGAAAATTGAGGAGAAAGAAAAGATGAAGAAAAGATGACAGTAACCATGGCCAACGTCACCACTGACGACAGGGACAAGAGGAGGAGAACAACAACAATAACATTGTAATAGCGGCCTTGTCAGATCCCTGGATCTGGTCGCTAGAGGGCGCATTTCACACTTGCGGCAAGTAGGAGACGCAGACGCAAACCAACACGTTTAATATATCTGCCGAACCCAGCTACACATTTTTGCATCGGGATATGTCGTGACTTCATATATAAAGGTTAACAATATTTATAATGTAAATGTTGTTCAAGTTCACGGTTATTAAAAGGTTTATACCGGTTAAACTAAAATAATATGGCCTAAGTCATAAATAACAGTCTTCCGTTATAGGTATATACAATATGTGAGCAAATCATTTTAAAATAATTTCGCCATATTTGGACATATTTGTGATATGTCTGCTGATGATAATTCTGTGTAAATTAATTGTCTATAGTTGGTCAATCCTATATAAAGTTATGCGGGCCGAGAGATTGTACTTGCCGGAAGGGATGAAAACAGTGCTGCTCCAAGCGATCAAAGCGTGAAACTCGTTATCTGGCTAGGCCGCTATTAACATATGGAGTTATAGTTTAGCTATGATATGTGCATTGAAGAATTTATACACGAAGATTTTAGAAAGCCGCCTCGTTGTCACGTACCATTTTTATTATCCGATAGAGGGCGAATGTGATCTTGACATCAATCCGATCGCTGGAGTTGTCAATGGGTTGCACGGAAGGCTGGTAGTTTTTGAACAGTGCACTGTGCAGCTTTTTAATCGTGGTCGGTCGACTGGGCTGTACTGCTTCGCCATCTCCTGTTTACAGCAAACTTAATCTATGAAGAATCAACTAGCGTGTGCCCCTGAGTTCACGACATCGATATAGGCATTTTTTTAAAGAAAACGTGACGCATGTCCGCTAGATTACTGCATTTGCACAGCTCACGTGGCTTAAGACAAAAGGCTACAATGAGGTACCACAATAAACTAATCAGACAGATGGCGCTCTGACACAACTAGGGTCTGTGTGCGGTCTTTTGCGTATTCTTTACGTGTGTAAAATGCGGCACCGTTTTGCGGAATCATCCTACAATCAGCCGTTAAACTCGCATGACTCCGAAGTCCGAAGCCTCGCATAGCTAAATATGGATACATTCTGACATATCTGTCAATGTGAAGGTATAATATGTACATTCATGAACATTTACAACCGATGGAACGTCGACTGGTAGCCCGACGACAGGTGTGCTGGCTCGATGCCAAAAAGGATGTTTAAAATCATCTACAGCTCGCCGTATGCATCACACGAGACTGCTACGTGTATCGTTCCGACGCAGTCGTCAGCGCTATGTACAACTCGACGGCGCTGGACATGAAATTGTTCTCCATCTACGATCCGAAATCCCCGCCCGGAGACAACCTAGACAAGGACCCCTTGGAGGTGAAGATCGGCATGAGTCTCACCAGGATCATTCAGATGGTAAGCACCAGGATCATTCAGATGGTAAGCAACAGTGGGGAGCGGTGGTTGCGCGGTAGAGCGCCGGACTGTCAATCGAACGAACGGTAGTTCAATCCCACCTACCGCCGTTTCGAAACTCAGGCAGTTTCGTTCGTCATAGTGAAATATTGATATCGTATAACATGTCGTCCGTCAATATGAAAGCATAATATACATTAATGTACATTTATAGTCGATGAAACGTCGCGGAACGTTCTAATGAATTCAGTGCCAATATGGCGTTGTTTGGACTGTTCTGTCTATTGACCACACATACGGCCTGCTGTTCTGTCTATTGGCCACACGTAGCCTACGGCATGCCCACATACAAACTATCGCAGGCTAAGCGCCTGCACGGTAAATAGTTAATTGAGGATGATTTAAACAAGCGTTCAGCAAAACATACAAACAAATCCACGTTACTCGCTGAAGGCGCCGATACATAACTAGGGTATAGTTGCGTATTAGCGCCTCTAGCGACTAACGTGGATTTGTGGAAGCCGATTGCTTATGTAACTGCCACATACGATAATGAAAATAGCACACATACATAAAATCCACAGCTACGTCAAATCGCATGAACATATTTATTAAGAAATAATCCCCTACAACAAGTTACAACAGGTCCATGTATGTACGTGACAAACTTCAACGCATATAAAGTCGCAATTTGTAACATAGAATGCGGATTCTGTTCATAGCAAAGAAATGTCCCAATGCGTAATGGAATGGATCTACAGAATGTGGACCAGAAACCAAAAGCAAATGGACAAACAGTTCCATCTGTCATTCACACACAGCTCATTCAGACACAGCCCGGAAGTAGCCAGGGAAACACATGTTTTAGCAGAGAAACACGTCAAGGAAATACATATTAGTGTTGATATGTGCATATACACAACATGGCATATTGGAGCTGCAGTTCTTTTTAGATATCGAAAAATATAAAATATCCAATGGGTGACATCAGCGAATCTAAACATGCTCTCTTCCAGAAACCTGCAAGATAAGAACAAGAACGCTTCCTTCTTCACCATAGAAAATATTATAATAATTAACCAGATATATTTCATACATCAAGATAATAGTGACGACATGTGCGTGGATGGATTAATTACCAACATCAATTTCGGAGAATGTGAAATGTACCACATTTGAAATTGTTGACCTAAAAAACTATGTTTTTAATACCATGCTGTATGTAGCGCAGTTATTAAGATATGATACCATATGTTTTCAGCGGCCATCTTGAAAAATGGCCACCAACGACGTCCAAGGCGAAATCTGAGAGATGGCCCTAAATCCAAATAGTTGTTGAATTTATATGCTCTATGTTTGTGCCAACTTCCATGTTTTTATCAGAAAACGCACAATTATTGGGGGCTGTGCTACAAGCCTATATCAGAAATCGATATCCTGTTCAAAAAAACAATCGAAATAAAATCGCGTCTTAGTACACACAATACAGGACGACTTATAAACGAATATGGACAAACATCAGAAATATATTACAAACCATCAGTGAGAGCTTCTGACAGCGAGTCAAGGACGAAATTACACTTAGACAACAGGGCACCGAACAGGCAAGGGTGCTCAGCCAGCAGTGCTTCGGAGATCATTCGCAAAAGATAACACTGCCAGCATCGCACACAACACAACCACGAATATGGTGACACATACACACGCATCGATATCGATAGATAATTGGCTAAGACATGCATA
>OZ024856.1:44926377-44943877 GCA_964017155.1 Oasisia sp. SBJ-2009
GGATGGCTCTTTCGACAACATAATTATGTTATTATTATTATTACTTTGTAATGCGCTGTGTATATGAATTAAAAACGTGCTACTCAAACGTGCTATGATGCTTAGACGGTAATGCAGATGCTTAGATGGTAATGTAGATGCAGTGGAAAATGCTGTTTGTAAACCTGTATTGCCTTTATAGATAGATACAGGTCTAGCTAAGTAGTTGGTTATTAGTATTTATGTCATCTTTCCTCATTACGCATCGCATAGATAACAAGTCAGTGAAGCTGCACCACCTTCACACGGTCAGACACTGTAGGGAATGTACCTGTGACGTATTGGTGAAGCAGATTATCTTCGCAAGATATATATTAACGCACTGAGTCAAACTGTTATTTTGTACCAACATTCCAAATATGCCGCATTATTGAAGAGGCACAGGGTTTTGTGTTTTGCACAAGCGGCACAATATGTTGAAATGGTATATTTTGTGTGAAACATCGTTGTCGTCGAAGATATCTCGGAACCAACAATTTTGGGTGGTCTGAATCGATACATTTTCCAACGAGTCAACCTAAGCTCCTGTGTATATATGGTAATAATTATATATCATGCTAGTAACAAATATGGAACTTGGCGTGGAGTGATCGAGCATGCTTCTACCTCACTCATGCGCACAAACACACTCACATAGCCCAACAAATGTGCATACGCACGCACGCACGGACGCACACGTATAAGTCAATATATGTACGTATATATATATATATATATATATATATATATATATATTTATATATATATATATATATATATATATACATATATATATATATACATACACTGTATCTGTATATATATATATATATATATATATATATATATATATATATTTATATATATATATACAAACACATACACACGCACGCACGCACACACATATACACACACGCATACACATATGTAGTACCATAGTTCCATTGATAGTGCCTTATTTCTGTGACCCGTCAACATGTATTTGAACTATTGTGTGCCACAGAGTTGATGGAGAGGTGGTATTTATCAATCACTTCAATAATCAAAGTTATAATAATAGTAATATAGGAGTGTCATGCGTATAGTTATATAGACAGTTGAATGCCTGTAGTGATTGTCCTAATATAAACATTATTGTTAATGTTATATGCACTAATCATGAATAATTCCTGGTGGGCATCACCTTATGCTAGTTACGCATTAATTAAAATTAATTATTTGAGTTTGTATTATAATATATTATTATAATATATTTCTATCACAATGTTGTAATCGTTCACACATTGGTTTATAAACGCCGTCGTTTGACATAAGGTAGTTTCTTATGAAGGGAACGAACACAACACACACATAAACTAAGGTAAGATTAATCTTCAAGTTAGTAAGACAAAACATAATATTGTTAAATGTTCATTCTTCTTCTTTAGCAGCAGGTTAATCTAAGCGCAGCAAAAGCTGAAAAAAAACATCATAATGATATATAATAGATGCTTTGCTGTAGTATATCGGCACTGATTACTCACTTTCTGTGTATACAATCGAATTTATTTAATTATGACGTCATAATTCTAAACAACAAGCGAGGCAGCACAGAAATATTGAAAGCGCTTTGTTTAGCTGATCACTTCCGGTTTACGCGTGCCTGTTCAACAACGCCTTGTGGACAGTTTGGTTGGATTATCATTATGGAATTTAGAAATGCGTTTACTTGTGTAGCATTTATGCTGATATCAACAGTTATGGCTGCGACTGCAGGTAGGTGTTTCGTCAACATATATTAGTATCATTATTAGGATAAATGTGTAAAGCGCCATGCATTCGGGTTAAACACCTGCTCAATGTACAACAACGTATAGAACAAAAACGTGTTCTCTCGAAAGAATAGTTAACCAGCAACGTAAACTGTTATTGTAATAACATTATGTTCTGTGTTCCTAATGCTGATTATAGGGACAATTAAAAACTCTAAGAAGCACGTGTAATCCACAATTTTTGTTACTGAAAGTACAGCTGATTGTGATACTAGTCACACACATACACACACACACACACACACACACACACACACACACACACACACACACACACACACACATACACATACACATACACACACATATATATATATATATATATATATTATATTTATATATACATATATATATATATACATATATATATATATGTAAATGTAGCACCATGTTTATACAACACTATTATATGAGACGTAAAAGGCACAATGGAATGTAATATAACATTGAACATAATACACCCTATATTGTTATCATATAAAAGTAAAATAAATATATAGACGAATAGATTTATGTTATAATAATAATAATTAATATTTTAAAATAATAATAATTAAATAATTACCAAAACATTTATTTAAGTACAAACACAAGATAGTCTAAATGATAATCTAACAAGTGTAAAACTGTTTAAAAATAGTAAAATGTATACATTAGTCGTAGGTTGATTCTTCAAGTTACTCTTAAAACACCGATATATCATCAAGGTTATTTAATTGATATAAAGGTTATTTAATTTTCTCCTCCATATCCCCATTCTTCTTGCACTGCTGTCTGCAACAACCGTCTCCTTACTCCTCTCTACTTCGCTTTCAGTCTCCTCTCCTCTCCCGATCTATCCCAATATCTCCTTACACAATACTCGTATCCCACTCTAGGACGTTCTGACATATCTTACTTACCACTCTCCAGGCATCTGTTTCCTTTGCTAATGGTTCTTCTCCTCTACATGTCTAGTCCACTTTCACCTACATCTCCCTCAGCTCGCCCCTTGCCGGCCCGTGCCAGCGTTGTATTTTCTGGTCCCGATTGTACAAAACGGGATCTACGTTATTTGCGTGGTAGACGATATATTCAGGTCGATATATGGAAAATACCCACTCAACCCCCAAAAAAAATGCTACAAAAGGTTTCTCAATTGATTCTGGTAGGGCTTAGTGTACTTTATAACATACTAAAAGTTTACCAAAGTAGGACCCCCGGAAAAGTTTTTTTTTTTCAAGATGGCTTCCAAGATGGCAGCCGAAACCTCTTAATGATCATAACTATGTAACTATCAACTCAAATTTGATGATCTTGGTGTCTATCCCTACGTTTTTGGGGGCAAATAACACATTAAGATCATATGGCCTATATATGTAACACAAAAATCCAATATGCCGTCAAAAATGGGCGCCAACACCTCCAAATGACCGCAAGTCCATAACTATTGACTCAAATTTGATGATCTTGATGTCTATCCCCAGGTTTTTGGGGACAAGAAACATATTAAGACAAGTTTGGATATCACTGAGCTGTTGAATCATAATGATATTGAACTCATGACCTTCACCTGTCCACTAGCACCTAATGCACAAACACCTTTGTCCATAAAATAAGTTTCAGAGCGTTCAGTTTTGATTGTCATCCTCCTCCTCAGTATCGACCTCTTGAGTGTTGTTTGGATTGTCACAGTTTTCAGTTTGGCATGGGCCACATGCAGCAGTGCAGGGGAGTCCATAGCGTCTGCAGCTGCATCGACAGGATTTGCATCCCCCCGAACAGTTGCAATGGGTAATTGTCAAGAGTTCGTCAGGCGCAGCATTATTTTGGGTCATAATTGGAATTAACTGATAATTTTCCTGTTTCCATCCCCATTCAGTTGGGTTCATTTCATTTGCCATCCCCATCCATACCATAATTTGGAAGTACACACGTTGGCTATGGAATCTTGTTGCAGTGATGTTGGGGGAAGCCGTTCAGGAGTGACAAATGCTTGAGCAGTTGTGGCTGAATTATTGTGGCAAGAATGTTGATCAAGGCGGATCGTACTGGGTCTTGGATGATGCTTTTGCAGGCAGTGTCCAATTGCCAAACTGTCTTTGCTGCAGCTGGGCACTTCAATTACCTGCCATCTGCTCATTACTACTTGCAGCAAATGAGCAACCTGGAGGAAAAGCACCCAGACGTTTATAGAAAGTTCCTTGATGGTTTTCATGTTGTTCGTAGGAGCAATCAATGCTGGGCAGGGCTTAGTAGTGATCTTGTCATTGAGCAAACGTTGATGAGGTCTCTAAAGAGCACTGGTGGTCTAACTCGCGGCAGTGGGATGACCGAGGACATGGAAACCTTTGGACCTTATCTGCACCTGTAACATCCGAGTACAACATTGCGATGCAGGATTTCACAAACCTAACCTATACTACAAGTCCGCAACACAAAGACTCAACTGAGGCGCGCATCAAAAGAGATGCATCTGATCTCGAGAAAATTCGGATAAAGCTTGCAGCCTGCTCACTCTTCACATCTGATCCTACTCTGAGAAACGTTGTCAACGGGATAGTGGCTGGGCCAGATGTTAATGTACATGACTTTGAATCGGTTGGGAACAAGATCATTGAAGATATAATCAGAAAGGCGGCATTTACTTACAAATTCAAGCGGAAAGACAGAGCCAAAACCCTTGGGAATATCTCTGCTGTGAAGATTGCTCCTGATCGTACCATTGATCCTGCCCTTCTGTTTCAGTGTTTCCTTGTGGTGTCAAGGTCAGTAGATCTTTCCCTTGAAGAGGTTTTGACCTATGAACTAAGCCCCTACCCTCCAGCCCTTTTTGAGACCAGGAACATTCTTCGAAAAGCAGACAAACCTCAGCTTGCTCAGGCAATACGATACCATGCTGTGGACTTATCAAGTGAGGCTGTGATGAACTCTATTCCCCAAACAGTTTGTTACGTACTTGATGGTGGCTCTTTGCTCCATCGTTTACCGTGGAAGAAAGGCGACTCATATAATGTAATAGCTGAGTCTTATGCAGACCTCACTGTGAGACATTACGGACAAGCGACGACAGTGGTGTTCGATGGCTATGGTGAAGGTCCCTCCATGAAAGACAACACACATCAAAGACGACGAAAAAACCTGCACCCTATTGTTACTTTCACTGCAGAAACAGAGTTTTCAGGCAAAAAGGAGGACATTTTGTCTCGTGACAAAAACAAGGCAGACATGATTACTCTTATCAGCACAGCACTAACTAAAAGGGGATGCCATGTCATTCAGTCACCAGGGACACAGACGTTGATATCTTTAAGGCAAATGTTGAACGATCCCGTCATTGCACCACAACATTGGTCGGTGAGGATACAGATTTGCTGATCTTGCTCCTTCAGTACTCCAGAACAGACAATGAGTTCATCTACTTCCGTTCTGACGCAAACAATCAGTCAAAAGAACACAGAGTGTATAACATTAACCTATTGAAAGAAACTTTGGGAGACGATGTGTGCAATGAGTTGCTCTTTGTACATGCCTACTCAGGCTGTGATTCAACTTCAAGGATTTACGGCATCGGAAAAAAGTCAGCCTTCTGGAAATTAGATCCTGCCCTGAAATCCTGTGCTAGTGCATTCATCCTTCAAAAACAAATCTAAAGAGGACATATCAGATTTTGTCAAAGACCTGATTGTTAATCTCTTTGGTGGCAAGTCTAATGATACGCTATCATCACTGCGCCTTATGATTTTCATCAAGAAAGTGGCAACTGCTCAAGCATTTGTCACTCCTGAACGGCTTCCCCCAACATCACTGCAACAAGATTCCGTAGCCTAGCCAACGTGTGTACTTTCAAATTATGGTATGGGTGGGGATGGCAAATGAAATGAACCCAACTGAATGGGGATGGAAACAGGAAAATGATCAGTTAATTCCAATTATGACCCAAAACAATGCTGCGCCTGACGAACTCTTGAAAAGTATCCATTGCAACTGTTCGGGAGGGATGCAAATCCTGTCGATGCAGCTGCTGAAGCTATGGACTCCCCTGCACTGCTCCATATTGGCCCTTGCCAAACCAAAAACTGTGACAATCCAAACAACACTCAAGAGGTCGATACTGAGGAGGAGGATGACACTCAAAGCTGAACGCCCTGAAACTTGTTTTATGGACAAAGGTGTTTGTGCATTAGGTGATAGTGGACAGCTGAAGGTCATGAGTTCAATTTCATAATGATTCAATAGCTCAGTGATATCCAAAGTTGTCTTAATGTGTTCCTTGCCCCAAACAACCTGGGGATAGACATCAAGATCATCAAATTTGAGTTGATAGTTACATAGTTATGATCATTAAGAGGTTTCGGCGGCCATCTTGGACGCCATCTTTAAAAAAACTCTTTTCCCGGGGGCCTACGTTGGTAAACTTTTAGTATGTTAAAAAGTACACTAAAACCTACCAGAATCAGTTGAGAAACCTTTTGTAGCAATGTTGTGGGGGTTAAACTATATTTTGACCTGACTAATAAGCCGGAAGAGCGTCAAAAATAAAGTATGCCTAAGCAGATATGTGTGTGTGTGTGTATGTGTGTGTGAATGTGTGTGTGAATGTGTATGTGCGTGGGTGCGTGCGTGTTTGTGTGTGTGGGGGGGGCAATAACACTGTATGCCCAATGTTGGTTGATATTATATAAAGAGCAACTTTACAAAACAGTTGTGTTGAAATATATTTGCAGTACAAAATGGAAGTGTTCATCCCGAGCCTTCACCAGTACAAAATGGAAGCGTTCATCCCGAGCTTACGCCAGTACACACTGGAAGAGTTCATCCCGAGCCTACGTCAGTACACACTGGAAGAGTTCATCCCGAGCCTACGCCAGTACACACTGGAAGAGTACATCCCGAGCCTACGCCAGTACAAAATGGAAGTGTTCATCCCGAGCCTACGCCAGTACAAAATGGAAGTGTTCATCCCGAGCCTACGCCAGTACCCACTGGAAGAGTTCATACCGATCGTGCGCGCACCAACTATGAAAAGCTGTCACATGATCTGTTCAGCCAATACGATCCCCTCGATCCACCAATAGAATCAGAGGGCCGTCCAATCGACATCATAATTGACTTGGCCTATTACAGAACCGTCGAGCTGGTGTGTGTATATCTACTACCATCTACTCTTATTTTATGATGTAATAATGGATCATATCATCATTTAAAATTATGTGTCATCTATATAGCATTATTCGTATATGCAGTTCCTTCACCTTTTCATGTCACACAGAGCGTGACTTAGGCAACATAGTATAGCTATGCTATAATGTGTACAACTAAAAATTAAGTATTTGCTATGGTTTTACAGAACGAAAATGACCAGACATTGGACGCGAGTATATTTCTTCGATTGGTAAGTTTCACTGAACAATAACATACATATACACACACGCATATATATATATATATATATATATATATATATATATATATAACTTGTTGTCTTGAGTGTATTATTGGTGGAACATACCTACCTCAGAAGTGCACTTAATTAATGCAAATGTATAATTATAACGACATTATAAATGAATTTAGTTATGAAATATGTAATATAATCATAAAAACTGTTTGGAACATCTGCTATGCATGTACAGAATATGAAATGTGCATGTTATTACTGTTTGTAACGTCAGAGATGGAGGGATTACCGTCTCACGTGGAATGTTTCCAAGTACAATGGAGTCAATGGATTATTGACCACTCAAAAGATCTGGAAGCCTGACATCGTCTTGTATGAAAGGTTAGGATATTGTCCTTCTTCAGTTCGTTGGGTATAAACTTTGTAATCTGTAATAGAAGCATCGAAGCATGAGAACATCAATGACAATTGAAGGACGAACATTATTCCTCGTATATAGCTCTCTCTCACCCCCCCCCCCCACACTCTCTCTCACCCCCCCCCCCTCCCTCTCTCTTTACAGCTTTACTGACTGGAAGATGTTTGGATGGTGGGGACATTGTAGAAGATAACTGGTTCATCAGACGTCACATTGTTTATAACCTGTCTGAAATAATTAATGCGCCTTATTTTGCTACATTGTGAAATGGAAAAATACAAAAGTACCTATAACTGGCCTCGTTCAACTCTTAAACTTAATGATTAGCCATGACGGGAATAAAAACGTAGCTATAACGGGAAGACATGTGTTTAATGCCTGGAAAAATTATAAGCGCGACACCGTTATCACAACCTCCATCGCCTCCGTAAGTAAGCCGGGCACCGTGCTTCTCCTCCCGGCAGCATCCGCAAGACGAACCCCGTCGACCACTTCCCGATCCGCCTCACCCCCGACGGCTGGGTCCGGTGGAACAGTCTCGTCGTGACTCGTTCCGTCTGCAAGATCTCCGTCTTCTACTTTCCCTACGACACCCAGGTGTGCCACTTCAAGTACGGCTCGTGGACCCACCACAGCGGTCAGATCAACATGGTCAACACGAGCAGTTCGGGCGACATCAGCGAGTGTATGAACCGGGGCGAGTGGGATCTGATCGCCATTCCCGTCAGGCGGCACGTCAGGGTACGTGAAGGCCGCGGGCCAGCCGGGCGGTGCTTGATAGAGTGGATAGAACGTGTCTAGATCACGCCCTCTCTACTTCAGAAAGGCTCCGGTCGATCTCGGCCCATGGACATAATGATATGAGCAACTATTTTAATGTTAATACGTGGGCCGAGGTAGACATGGGCCGAGATCGACGGGCTCCCTTCAGAACTGTGTGTGTGTGTGTGTGTGTGTGTGTGTGTGTGTGTGTGTGTGTTTGTGTGTGTGTGTGTGTGTGTGTGAGTGAGTGTGGGTGTGTGTGTGTTTGTGTGTGTGTGTGTGCGTGCGTGCGTGCGTGCGTGCGTGCGTGCGTGTATACGTGTGAGTGTGTGTGCGTGTGTGCGTGTGTGCGTGTGTGCGTGTGTGCGTGTGTGTGGGTGTGGGTGTGCGTGTACGTGTACGTGTGTGTGTGGGGGTGTGTGCGTGTGAGCGTGTGTGTGTGTGTGTGTGTGTGTGTGAGTGTGTGTGTGTGTGTGTATGTGTGTGTGTGTGTGTGTGTGTGTGTGTGTGTGTGTGTGTGTGTGTGTGTGTGTGTGTGTGTGTGTGAGAATGAGTGCGTGCGTGTATGCGTGTGTGTGTGTGTGTGTGTGTGTGTGTGTGTGTGTGTGTGTGTGTGTGTGTGCGTGTGTGTGTGTGTGGGTGTACGTGTGCGTGTTTGCGTGTTTGCGTGAGTTGCAGTGCGTGTGTTTGTGTGGACCTTTCAGAAACATTTCATCTGAAACGCTGAACATTTAAGATTAGATTCTCACAGGAAGCTTTGAGTCCTGGCACATTACCCGGGAACATATCGAACTTCAAATTCTTCTTATATCTTCTGTGTCCTGAATCTTTTGTCGCACTCATACAGGCTGTTGTGAAAACGCATGTTTTAGACAATCTTTTGTTTACTTTCCACGCATTGTTTTTAGATTATTTAGCACCTGCCTTGCTTTGACTATTCGTTTCCCTTCCTCTGTTCATGTCTTGCCGTCTCCTAGTATTCTTCTTAGTGGTTCACATCTTCAGTTTAGTCGCGCGATTAATTTCAATTTCTGGTTTTTTCACTGTATCTGTTTGTGTTCTGTATCTTAGTTTCTTTTACACAAAGCATCAAACCCTTTTCTCACATTACCTTCTACGCAGAGATAAACAGCTGTTGCTAAAGTTAATAGTTCATACATCAATTGATTTTTCCTAACGCCGTAACGAAATTAGTCCATGAGCTGAACCCGAAATGTATTTTTAGTGACAATGTTCATAATGATTTGTGGTAGGCCTACATTCTTGGAGTTAGAAAATGTATTTTACCATTGATGAATTCATACCTTTCTAGAGAAATAACTCTTTTTAAAAGTAGTACCATTTTTAGAACATATTTTATGTGAAATTGGGATGGCCATACAAAAACCGTTATAAAACAGTTACTATACATCTCAGGATAATAACGTTTGGATACACTGTTACTGTATAGTTCTGTAAGGTGGATGGAAAATATGCGAAAGCGTTGCAAACCTCACATACTTCTGCATGAACTAACTACTATCAACTCTTCCCAGTTTCTCGCCACGTCATTTAGACTTTCAGTAAAAGAGCAATTAACACTTGCTAACAATATCGTGTATCCGCTATAAAGGTTGTTATTACTTTCCCAATTGCACATTCACCATTTTTGGAATTTACATTGTTGAAGAGATGGTCACACATACACCGTTATAAAATACTTATGGTCTGTCTCAGGTGTATGGAATTTGCACATGATGTGGAAGACTTGTTATGTTTTATACTATATCGAAAGTGCTTGGATATCTTAAGAGTTGCAGATATTTTATCGCACACTTTTGTACCACACTAAAATTGCAATCGTTGTCTTTCAGAGTTTCAAAAAAATTATTATATGACTTCAAATACTTGGCTAATAATCTCGTACGTCCTCGTTGAAGGTATATATTGCATCCGAAATGTGAAATCATTCTTTTTATGTATTGTCCTGTTTCCGTAACCCCTATGTTTGGAAATGAGTAACGAGTGTTTGTAACATTTCACAAAAAAGCTAAACTAGGCAACTTCTTTTCCCCACTGGCCTAGATCTTGATATACGTCCCGTTGTCCACTACTAGCGTATTAGCTTGCAAAATGATTTAATCAATTCGATTAACATAAGGGGAAGCGCCAATTAAGGAACATGCGACAACCCGGAGTAAACGAACTGAGGTATGCAATGTTTTATGTGTTGCTGAGACGGGCATAGACGCTGAGGAGACATCGTTAGTTCGTTGTAAGTATCCACCTGCCTGCAGGATACGGCGGCAGATAGCTACAGCAGACGCACATGAAGATCAACGGAGATCTCTGCGTAAAACGATTCGTTTAGAAGGACCGAGGAAGATGACTTACTGGGAGAGGGCTACGGTTAGGGAGAGGCCAATATGGGATACATTATAGTCAACAGGAGCAATGTGGCAGTGCGTGAATGATAAAGTCACCCCGAATCAACGGAAGGCGATGTTTAACCTGCCACCTAGAGATTCAACTCTAGATGGCAGGTGGACTAGGAAGCCCTTTGGCTTATCGAGACTCCAACCTATCTATCTAAGTATACCCCGCCCGTCTTAGGTATATATCGATTTTATGTTTAACTATATAAACACTACTAGCATCTACACATACAACTGATAATCTGTTCCATTCGCTTACTGTTCTTTGTGAAAATGAAAATGTCCTAATCTCTAGTCTACACTGCTTCTTTGCTAACTCCATATCCTCTAGTTCTTGACCGAGAAAAAAATACTTCTCTGTATATTTTCATACCGATTCAATATTTTAAACACCTCAATCTGATCTCCTCTCAATCTTCTGGTTTCTAGTGTTGTTAAACCATATTCTTTTAGACGCATTTCATAACTAATATTCCTGAGTTTTGGTATCACTTTGGTTGCTCTCCTTTGTACTCTTTCTAGCATATCAATATCCTTCTTGCGATATGGCCTCCATGCTTGTGTACAATACAAAAGTCATTGCTATGTCCGTCTCTCTGCCCGTAGAAGTACGCGTGTTGCGACGAGCCGTACGTAGACGTGACGTTCTACATCACACTGACTCGCCGTGGCGGCTACTACATCATGCACCTGATCATCCCCGTGTGTGGCATGGTGATGCTCAGCACGGCCAGCTTCTACCTGCCGGCCGAGAGCGGCGACAAGACGTCCGTCGTCATCGTCGTCTTCCTCTCACAGCTCGTGTCCTACCTCGTCCTCGGCCTCGTCATGCCGAAACAGTCCGACATCGTCACGCTGGTCGGTAGGTGGCGCAGGTTGTTGTCGTTTCACGGATGGTCGCCAGGCGGCGATAGTTGTCTGCGTGGTCGTTGGGTGGCGCTGTGGGTAGGGAATTATATCATTTCGGTGGTGGACGGGCTGTTTGCTTCTTCTCAACGTACAAATGCATGTGAACACCTGAGCCGTGTAACTTTACGCGCAATTACGCGGTCTACTGGTCTAACAGTGAATAGTCAATGCGGCCGGTTTCATGAGACCAAATTAGCAATAGGGGTCAGAGCACAGTTAGACTTCCTGGTCTAACCCATACGAATGTAGCACCTTAATAAATGTGTCCAATGAGATTTTTTAAAATTCGTTTTATGTTAAATGAGTACCGTAGGACAGGCATACTAGTAGGTTCAGTGCTGTGATGTATCTGCAGTGCAATGACGCATATTAGGCAGAGTGTAGTTGGCGTAGTGATTTGTAGCCATTTTTCTTACATGACCCTGCGGATGCAGAAAGGTGTGCTCAGTTTGGTCAATATTGAGGGGCAGAACACATGCATGCATTTTAAAAGAGCCTGAGATATGGTTTTTTGACGAAATTTTATCAGCATATCAGTGACATGACTGCAGTGACTGTGTTAAAATTTAAAATAATTCTCAGGTCCAGTTTCTTTCGCGCCTAAATCTTATTAGAATTGACCTAGTTAGGTCGCGGTTGGGAATCCCTGTATTTGTGCTGTGTCTGAACAACTTGTTTCTTTCTACCTGCCTCCTGTGTCGTTCGTATAGCAAATGACAAGCTATGATGAATGTAACCGATATCCAGTGTAAACATTAAAAATAATAATGTTGAGAGTGGCCGTGTTGGGAGCATACCGTAGATATTTCAACTTCGGAAGCATACCGTAACTATTTCAACTAGCGTAAAGTTACGCTTTCTAAGTACATGGCGCAGCTAAGTGCAATTACGGCGCAGACTCGTGAAACGCAACTAGCGCTACTTTACGACGTTTTCGGTTTTCAACTGGTTATCGCCCGCTACGACGTGTTAAGTACGCTCCATGACACTGGGCCCTGTGCCTTGACGAATATTTCCATGTCGTTTTCAGGTCAGTACATGCTTGTGATGCAACTACTGATGGCAGCCGCTATCATATTGAACATCCTCGTCATTCACGTTCACTTCCAAGGAACGCACGCGTGGAAGGTTCCATTAGCCCTACGCGACTTCTTCTTCTATCGGATCGGGCCGTGGATCAAAATGTCGAATAACATCGCAAAGTGCAAGACGAATCAAGCGAGGGTAAGACACATAAAGATTGTATAATACTCATTGTTACCCAAAACAAAACTGTACCCACAGGTTTTGCAATATGATTTTGTTTAAGCCACAAACCAGACGGTACCGTGGAGAGGGAATCCATTTAATGTTTTATTTTGTGACTCTTGTCAGTGTAGTAGCTAAAGTTTTAATTTATGTCGCGTGTTTTTTATCAATTGAATTTTTTTACTCTTATTTTAAGAAAAAGCAACCGATTTAATATCATTGGAAACGTCTCGTCAAAAGACGAAACAGTATTTTCATCCAATGTTAATTTTCAACATTTGTTACACCACGAAGCATGACAAATCCATGGTTTTAATCATACATTTATCCAAATCGCAGTAGACCATCAAATGAGATAGTGTTGTGGAATGCACATAAAAGTTTATACTGACATATATAGCCGTAATATTAAGAACCCGGTAAATAGAAGAATGTAATTTACACGGGAATACCTTCATTGCCAGTCTCAGACATGCCACATTTTTGGGATGGCAATCCGTATTTTTGACTTAACATTTTGTCAGAATCCGTATCAATCCGTATCATTAATCAGATTTTCCAATTAACTGGCCTAAGTTATTTAGGCCTTTTCAAAAGTTTTTTTTTTGCAATTTTGTTTCGATTATTGGGGCCAGTTTACGGCAAGATTACTGCAGTTTTACTTCACTTCAGCACGTTTAAACTGCGTACCGCAATTCGTTGCACTCGCAGTTTTCAGAACTAAAATTTACCAGTAGGCCATCTATTACGCGCTACAATCAACTAATCGGTGGTTTAGTTTGTTCGTTTTAAATCGATTTACTTAGTGACTAACAGTAAACAATTATTCCATTATGCAGTATAGTTTTGTGACGCATACAAGGCATAATGTGGTTAAAAATCTTTTCTCCATAAATTTAGTTACAAACCGTATCAAAACGGAGTACGGCCGTATCGCTTTAAAATCCGCCAAAATCCTTATCAGATACGGGTAATCCGTATCATGTGGCATGTCTGCAGTCTTCGATGTTCCGGAAGCGGTTCCTGGCCGGCCTGGAGACGGTCTTCGCGACGGCCCGCCTCGCGGAGCCCGACCGGGACTCCGTGACGAGTATGGGGGACACACCGACCACTCAGCTACTGACGGACGAATACTCACGCGCGCAGAAGAACATTCTCGAACAGGCGAAGGTTTGACTGCTCGACTGTGGGTTGACGTTCAGCAGTGTAAAGATCGGGGGTACCGCGGAAGCACGCACACAAACACGTACATGGGCAATTGCACAAACAGGTGCACGCGTATGCGTGTGCGTGTGCGTGTGCGTGTGCGTGTGCGTGTGCGTGTGCGTGTGCGTGTGCGTGTGCGTGTGCGTGTGCGTGTGCGTGTGCGTGTGCGTGTGCGTGTGCGTGTGCGTGTGCGTGTGCGTGTGCGTGTGCGTGTGCGTGTGCGTGTGCGTGTGCGTGTGCGTGTGCGTGTGCGTGTGCGTGTGCGTGTGCGTGTGCGTGTGCGTGTGCGTGTGCGTGTGCGTGTGCGTGTGCGTGTGCGTGTGCGTGTGCGTGTGCGTGTGCGTGTGCGTGTGCGTGTGCGTGTGCGTGTGCGTGTGCGTGTGCGTGTGCGTGTGCGTGTGCGTGTGCGTGTGCGTGTGCGTGTGCGTGTGCGTGTGCGTGTGCGTGTGCGTGTGCGTGTGCGTGTGCGTGTGCGTGTGCGTGTGCGTGTGCGTGTGCGTGTGCGTGTGCGTGTGCGTGTACACACTCACTAGCCTCTTTTCAAAAGTAACATTTGAGTAATTTCAGCCCCATTTGTCAGTGCATATCAACCAATAATAAATATATATATATATATATATATATATATATATATATATATATATATATATATATATATATATATATATATATACGTATATGTATATACGTATATGTATACAACAAATGTACACATAATATTCCGAGGTAGATCCATTATGAACTCCTTATTTGTTTGAAATCGTAATCTCGCATATTCTCATTTAACTGACTTTAGCCTGGCTGCGTGGCTTCGCATGGAAAATAGTGTGGCTCAGAAGCCACCTTTTGAATGTTATCCGTACTTGGCAACACAAACAACAATCTAAATTCTCAAAACAAATAACATGTTAGTGTTGGCTTGACCGTGTATTTATGTGCGACGCGTTTAACTATAAGTTCAACGTTGAATAGCTATTATTGTACAGTGTATCAGTATTTAAGTTGTGATTTCATATTTGACCTGAGAGCCAATCATCGTCTCTAACTGAATTTGGGGTACAGCCACCCTTGCCGTAACAGTTCTGAGGGACATAAAGTGGCGCCAATTCACGGCTATCGACCCTAATTCTCACCCGAAAACTTCCTAGGTCCCTACGTCCAATGACGGCTCTTGGCCGTGCTGGGTCTGGATTATGACTAACGATTAATGTATGTTGCGTCTCTGAGCTCAGATTCGCGCGGTTGTTAGCGTTGTAAGTGAACTGTAAGTGTGTCACGATATACGGCGAGACTCCGCGCGACTGGAGCTGATTTGGGACAGGACACAATAATGAGTTTCTGACTGATGACTACTAGAAAAATCAGGGCATAAATGTCTTGTATTATAGCTTTCTTACCTTAACAATAATAATAATTATTATTATTAGTATTCACTATAATTGTCATGGCATTGTCATGGCCATTGTCATTGTCAATGTCATTGTCATTGTCATTGTCATTGTCATTGTCATTGTCATTGTCATTGTCATTGTCATTGTCATTGTCATTGTCATTGTCATTGTCATTGTCATTGTCATTGTCATTGTCATTGTCATTGTCATTGTCATTGTCATTGTCATTGTCATTGTCATTGTCATTGTCATTGTCATTGTCATTGTCATTGTCATTGTCATTGTCATTGTCATTGTCATTGTCATTGTCATTGTCATTGTCATTGTCATTGTCATTGTCATTGTCATTGTCATTGTCATTGTCATTGTCATTGTCATTGTCATTGTCATTGTCATTGTCATTGTCATTGTCATTGTCATTGTCATTGTCATTGTCATTGTCATTGTCATTGTCATTGTCATTGTCATTGTCATTGTCATTGTCATTGTCATTGTCATTGTCATTGTCATTGTCATTGTCATTGTCATTTGTCATTTATTGTTGTGGGCGTGGGCGTGGGCGTGGGCGTGGGCGTGGGCGTGGGCGTGGGCGTGGGCGTGGGCGTGGGCGTGGGCGTGGGCGTGGGCGTGGGCGTGGGCGTGGGCGTGGGCGTGGGCGTGGGCGTGGGCGTGGGCGTGGGCGTGGGCGTGGGCGTGGGCGTGGGCGTGGGCGTGGGCGTGGGCGTGGGCGTGGGCGTGGGCGTGGGCGTGGGCGTGGGCGTGGGCGTGGGCGTGGGCGTGGGCGTGGGCGTGGGCGTGGGCGTGGGCGTGGGCGTGGGCGTGGGCGTGGGCGTGGGCGTGGGCGTGGGCGTGGGCGTGGGCGTGGGCGTGGGCGTGGGCGTGGGCGTGGGCGTGGGCGTGGGCGTGGGCGTGGGCGTGGGCGTGGGCGTGGGCGTGGGCGTGGGCGTGGGCGTGGGCGTGGGCGTGGGCGTGGGCGTGGGCGTGGGCGTGGGCGTGGGCGTGGGCGTGGGCGTGGGCGTGGGCGTGGGCGTGGGCGTGGGCGTGGGCGTGGGCGTGGGCGTGGGCGTGGGCGTGGGCGTGGGCGTGGGCGTGGGCGTGGGCGTGGGCGTGGGCGTGGGCGTGGGCGTGGGCGTGGGCGTGGGCGTGGGCGTGGGCGTGGGCGTGGGCGTGGGCGTGGGCGTGGGCGTGGGCGTGGGCGTGGGCGTGGGCGTGGGCGTGGGCGTGGGCGTGGGCGTGGGCGTGGGCGTGGGCGTGGGCGTGGGCGTGGGCGTGGGCGTGGGCGTGGGCATCATCGGCATGCATCATCGTCACCGTCACCGTCACCGTCACCGTCACCGTCACCGTCACCGTCACCGTCACCGTCACCGTCACCGTCACCGTCACCGTCACCGTCACCGTCACCGTCACCGTCACCGTCACCGTCACCGTCACCGTCACCGTCACCGTCACCGTCACCGTCACCGTCACCGTCACCGTCACCGTCACCGTCACCGTCACCGTCACCGTCACCGTCACCGTCACCGTCACCGTCACCGTCACCGTCACCGTCACCGTCACCGTCACCGTCACCGTCACCGTCACCGTCACCGTCACCGTCACCGTCACCGTCACCGTCACCGTCACCGTCACCGTCACCGTCACCGTCACCGTCACCGTCACCGTCACCGTCACCGTCACCGTCACCGTCACCGTCACCGTCACCGTCACCGTCACCGTCACCGTCACCGTCACCGTCACCGCCACCGCCACCGCCACCGCCACCGCCACCGCCACCGCCACCGCCACCGCCACCGCCTCCGACACCGACACCGACACCGACACCGACACCGACACCGACACCGACACCGACACCGACACCGACACCGACACCGACACCGACACCGACACCGACACCGACACCGACACCGACACCGACACCGACACCGCCAGTGCCAGTGCCAGTG
>OZ024856.1:44946377-44951377 GCA_964017155.1 Oasisia sp. SBJ-2009
TTAACAAGGGTAGTCACGCGTTCTCCTCGTTTTTCTCGCTCAGTGCCGCTTCTAAAATCACTGCATTGGCTACCTGTGCACTATCGCATCATTTTCAAAATGTGTACAATAGCCTATCAAGCACTCTCATCTACACAACCAGCATATCTAAATTCAATGCTAACCCCAACAAGAAATTCCAGAGAGCTACGCTCAACCTGTAGTAACCCTCTTTACATCCCTCGGGTGAAAACGAAAGCCGGGACCCGAGCTTTCTCGGTTGCCGCACCAACGGTGTGGAATTCGCTTCCTGCCAGCGTTAAATCACAAGGTAATATAGTTTCATTCCGCCGACATCTAAAAACCTATCTCTTTAATGCTGCCTATCCTCCTTAGCTTCCTAGCTTTTCCATCCATCCGTTGACGACTCACGCATTGCTTTCGATTATGAGATTGATTAATCCCCTGGTTTTGTCGCGCCACTGAGCTTGATTTTCGAGGATATTGGCGCAAAAGAAGTTACTATTATTATTATTATTATTCCTAGAAGAACGCGGCTAGGGTATCTTCAGACACGCTACCGATGCATTTAAGCGCAGGGTCTTCATTGTGTGGATATTTGTATATACCACCAAGGCACTCTGTATGTCTTGTTCAACACCATAGTTCTCACATAGTTTGAGCCACATATATCACCTGGATGAAGATGGTGTCATGGTCAGTAATTCATCAGCATGGATTACGTAGTTGATTTGCGCCTGTTCAGTTAGTGCACATCACCTGGCTAAGTACCAATAACGCAGTATTCTATCAATATATCCACTACAGCTGTGTGTCGTGTAAGGCGCTTTGAGCAATCCTGATGATTGGATACTGCGCTATATAAGAACTTACCTTTTCCCTGTTACAATGTAGACTTCATAAATTGAACGAAAGCAGGACAGTCAACATCTCCTAGCCTTCTCTTCCATTCGCTGAGCGCACGACTAGAAGAGCCGATGGTACAAGTCGATCAGTGACATTGTCCAATCAAGCGACTTTTACATAGCCAAATAGCACTTGGAACGCCTCTAAAACGTATAGGGCTTGTAAGTGGGTCACAATACATGGCGAGACTACACGCGACTGGACTGATTGGGGACTGGACACAAGAATAATATTATAACGACGGGTGACAGTTGTAGCTTCCGACTGATAAATACTAGGAATATCAGGTCATAAATATATTGCGTTATACCTTTCTTATCGTAAATGTCCAGTTTAATATTGCGTTTACCACTGTCACAGGCACATAGGCCATAGCGTTTTACGTAGCGCAGAGAGTATACACGAGTTCAAGCCGTGTTTGTCTTTTACGGGATTTGCATGTTACATTGATGTACGTTGTGGTTTCACAACAGTTCGATAAGCACGTATATCTGACAAGTTGTATAAAAGCAGGTAATCATAACACGTGTACATATTTGCCCCAAAACAGGGTGTACTGCGCGAAAGATGGCTTTCTTCATTTATATCATTAATAGGCAAGTCCTACTAGCTTGCGATGCCATCGCAACCACCATCATAATTTATTAAAGTGCATGTTTTCCGCGAGCATTGTTACCGGAAAAAATTTCCGCTACTTCTGTTTGTAATTATCCTTAGAACAACATAACTGTGAAACACTATTTGGGGACAGTCCGGTTATTACAACCAAAAACAAAACATGTCAACATGAAGAATATGGACTTCCTGCCCCCAAGTAACCCCAACCTCGTTTTCTAGCGCGAGACTTACATGACCTATAACATATCGTATACTGTATGAAATACACGGTACGTAGCGCGTACCATATACAGGCAAATTGTATGCAGTTCTAATATCGACACACAAGTCGAGTTTTGAGCTTGTCCAAACATGTATGATGTATCGTGTTAATTGCATGCGAAGTATGTATACGAATCACATAAACATATATATATATATATATATATATATATATATATTTATATATATATATATATATATATATATATATATGTATATATATATATATATATATGTATATGTATATGTATATGTGTATATATATATATATATATATATATATATATATATACATATATATATATACGTATATATTATATATATATATATATACATATATATACATATATATATATATATATATATATATATATATATATATATATATATATATATATATATATATATATATATATATATATATATATGTATATATATATATATATATATATATATATATAATATATATACGTATATATATATATATATATATATATATATGTATATGTATATATATATATATATATATATATATATATACGTATATATTATATATATATATATATTATATATATATATATATATATATATTATATTATATATATTATATATATATATATATATATATATATATATATATATATATATATATATATATATATATATATATATATATATATATATATATATATATCATTCATGTCACTCGCACGAACATGGAAATTAAATTACACCAACGTAAAACGCTTACAAAACCGTGACGTCATCACTTTTCGAGATCGCCTACGTAATACGTGATCCCTGAATTTGCGTAGACCTTTGTTTCGGGGTACCTGGTTAGGAGAGGACCATGTGGACGCGGCCAATAATAGCAATGCTACTTGTGTCATCGGTCGGTGAGTTGAACAATGATATCGTCATGACTTATGTCTCGTTTGATAAGTTTTCAGTCTACATGTTTTGAGTGAAATGAATCAATAAAAAAACGAACTGCGTTGAACTTGAACAGTCATGTTTCGATAATTGACGTCTATCTCCATTAAAAACCAAATGCGTTTACAACGAGGACACAAAACACGTGTTTTGCGAAATGAGGTATTGTTATGGGATGAAGAAATTGATGATATAACAGGTGAAAACTATCTTAGTTCTTGTTCAGAATATTGGATCCTTGTTGAAAAGTACGAAATCGGTCACAAGAACATGAATTAATTTCAATATTTGCCACATGTGTTATCATGCGACCTTCTGCAAAGACATTCCTACAGTTAATTTGCAGAAAATAAATTTTACCGACTTATAGTTAATCGTCGTAGACTGTTTAGTTAAAGGCAAAAAAAGTTAACTGTTTCGTGGCATATACCTAATAGAGCATGTTACGCGCGTTGCCGAGTTGCAGCCATTTCACGACAACAGACAAACCCCATGCAGTGAATATGCGTGGAGAGCGCCTCGATCACCGTCGTGACGTCATTCTTCGTCTAAGATGGAGTAGCGCGTAGTATTTGGATGGCTGGGTGTTAAAAAATATTTTTCTGGTAAACCGCTGGCGTAAAAAAATTGAGTATATGTGGAAATTGTTACTTTATATTAACTCTATTGGGTGTATGCCACGAAACAGTTAACTTTGTTTTGCCTTTAAAACGATGGTGCCAGCTCCTAGGTTTTATTTAGTTATTTAATATTACATTGTTATCACTACAACATGCATGTAGAATGTTTACTGCCTGCCAATCTGTGTTTAGTTACTGTATTAAGCTCGGTACAACGTTCGCCATTTGAAAGATTTCGCATGCAACACGTTCAAACGGCAAACGAAACGCCCAGTTTCAAAACAAAATTCATTTGCAATACTGCCGAGGCGCACAGAGTTGACTGCAATACCCTTTGATGTTTAACTTTCCCACGTTCTAGACAGTAGTTTTACCGTTACAAATTACTGCTTGGCCAATTCTGGGCGGAGGAGCTGGCACCCTCCATGGCTAACACTAAAAACATTGCTCCGTTAGGTTGTGTGAGGAATAAAACTGCCTACGAACGATTGGTCATGGATATTTTCAAAAGTTACAATCCGAACGTGTGGCCAGCCAAACACCACCACGACACCATCACCGTGCAAATAGGACTGTCAGCATACAGACTTGTCCAACTCGTGAGTGTCCTAACTATGTAGATGGTCTATTACCATTAAAACTTCTGAAACTAAAGACAACTTTCGTAAATAAAACTGAAAACATTTTTGTTTTGAAATTGCTTTTCCACCATACATTTTCGGCGATGACATGCTCCAGTGATGACTTTTGCCTGTCCCCGTGTATAACTAGCCAAATGATTTTGTTTGTTGCGCCTCTGAGCTTGAACATTATAAGGATATAGGCGCTATAGACGTTTTACAATTATTATTATTGTACATAATATTATTTCGTCAATTCATCAAACTGGTTCGTCTTCAAACGATATGTGTGTGCGTGTGCGTGTGCGTGTGCGTGTGCGTGTGCGTGTGCGTGTGCGTGTGCGTGGGCGTGTGCGTGTGCGTGTGCGTGTGCGTGTGCGTGTGCGTGTGCGTGTGCGTGTGCGTGTGCGTGTGCGTGTGCGTGTGCGTGTGCGTGTGCGTGTGCGTGTGCGTGTGCGTGTGCGTGTGCGTGTGCGTGTGCGTGTGCGTGTGCGTGTGCGTGTGCGTGTGCGTGTGCGTGTGCGTGTGCGTGTGCGTGTGCGTGTGCGTGTGCGTGTGCGTGTGCGTGTGCGTGTGCGTGTGCGTGTGCGTGTGCGTGTGCGTGTGCGTGTGCGTGTGCGTGTGCGTGTGCGTGTGCGTGTGCGTGTGCGTGTGCGTGTGCGTGTGCGTGTGCGTGTGCGTGTGCGTGTGCGTGTGCGTGTGCGTGTGCGTGTGCGTGTGCGTGTGCGTGTGCGTGTGCGTGTGCGTGTGCGTGTGCGTGTGCGTGTGGGTGTGCGTGTGCGTGTGCGTGTGCGTGTGCGTGTGCGTGTGCGTGTGCGTGTGCGTGTGCGTGTGCGTGTGCGTGTGCGTGTGCGTGTGCGTGTGCGTGTGCGTGTGCGTGTGCGTGTGCGTGTGCGTGTGCGTGTGCGTGTGCGTGTGCGTGTGCGTGTGCGTGTGCGTGTGCGTGTGCGTGTGCGTGTGCGTGTGCGTGTGCGTGTGCGTGTGCGTGTGCGTGTGCGTGTGCGTGTGCGTGTGCGTGTGCGTGTGCGTGTGCGTGTGCGTG
>OZ024856.1:44956377-44982409 GCA_964017155.1 Oasisia sp. SBJ-2009
TCCCCTTTACCTGCCCCTTTACCTTCCCCTTTACCTTCCCCTTTACCTTCCCCTTTACCTTCCCACTTGCAGCATCCGGTCAGAGGAGCGGCCCCTGGACCGGTATCAGACTCAGGTATCACACGACGGCGTCATCTCGTGGAACGCAAACATCATCTACGAAACCTATTGTAAACAAAATGCCTTCTACTTTCCGTTCGACAGACAACGGTGTTACCTGAAGTTCGGTTCGTGGGCATACAACGGCTTCCAGGTAAAACCACCACATAACCATCTTATAACCACACCGTATAACCGGTGTACAGCCGAAGGAAGGCGATGGGTACAGGAATATAAGGAGGAGGAGTGTAAACGAGGAGTGTGAAACTGCGAAGGGAAAGAATGTAAATGAAAAGTAGACACAGAATCATTCAAGTTCTTGGTCATGTCTGTCGTTGTGGCAACGCATATGTTTCTACAATAGTTGTAGTCGGGGCGCACGGTGGTCGAAGTGGACACCTCGTGCTATTTTTGGTTGCCCTGTTGTTTTCTAAACTTCAAACCTTCCTTAACAATAATCCAGAGGGCAACCCTCTGAAATCTGTGTACCTCACTCCGAAAATCGCACTTAAATTCAGACGTATAGGGTGCCGGAATGGCCGTTTAGTCACAATTGCAATTTGTTTTTCTCATAGTTTGTTTAGGGCTACAAAGCTAGTTTTTATGTCAAACTATTCGTATTGCAGAGGAGCATAAACACAATAAATATCTTATTGAAATGTACATGTTAAGGCAACAGATTCAGCAATATGTTAAAATAAACACTTCCGTTTCGTCATCATGTAACGTTTACCGTAGTTCTCTTAATATATATTCAAAATATATGGTTAGCATATCAAAATGATCCCCATTCATTCCTCTGTTAATATATACCACGACATTGTAAAATGTATCAGCACATCACATGTTTTTGAACTAACATATACGTCACCCCTCATTTTGGATTGACGTAATGTTTTGACACAAAATGAGAATAACTAGTAAAATAGGGAGCCTACATGATCGATAGGGGCGGTGATATGCAACTCAGGCATGTGATGTAATCGGGCTAATTACGTGCACGTGCTGTTTGTTTACTTTTTCAGTTTATCTTTGAATTCTTAAGGCTCCAACTGTTATTCGTGCATAGTCGGGGCGCACGGGGGTCGAAGTGGATACCTCGTGGTATTTTTTGTTGCCCTGTCGTTTTCTAAACTTCAAACCTTGATTAATAATATTCCGGAGGGCAACCCTCTGAAATAAGTGTACCTCACTCCGAAAATTGCATTTACATTCAGGCTTATGTGGTCTCTTAATGGCCGCGCTGCATATATTTCTCTTTCCACATTTTCACAGTAAGTGTGTGACTACAAACTTAAGTGTAGTATCAAATAATCAGGAATGACGAGAACCAATATGTATGGCAATATCGTATTGATATGTTTATTTATTAGGAAGCCAGCTACAAAACATTGGACAATATATCGAAAAATCAGTTCGGTTTCCCAGTTGACATCACACAACAGGAGTCATAATTACCTTAATATGTAATCAAGATATTTATGTAATATATCACAATGATGTACATTCATTTACCTACTGGATTATGCAAAGCAGTGGTAAAATAGTGCTATATTATACGCAATCACGAACCGAACATGTACCCCACCCCCTAAGTGTTGCGCAATCGTGACGTGACGCAAATCGGAGTGGATTTCATTGATTGTATTAATTTCGCGTTTCTTAGTGTAATAATACACTAGTAAAGACAGTCCTGATGCATACCCTACTGCTGGTTATTAATGCAATGTTTGCTAAGGCAATATAAAATTATGATAACACGCATTATTCGAAATAAAAAACACATCAAGGTGGTACTCAATCACATCTTATACATTGTTCTGAGTCATCTGTGTCACTCTTGTCATAGCCATTTTTTTCAACAAGAATTCAAACAGGTATTACTCGCCCATATTTGATATCTTTCCCATCGTATGGCCAAGCAACACACTACGGCACTTGAAAATTAAACTTCAATTCAGGCCTGAAGGTGTCTGAATGGCTGTTAAGTCACAATGGCTAATTATGAAATGTTCATGGTTTATTTAATGAAATTAGCTAGTCTCTGTACCAAAATATATCCGGAATGGTGAGAGGAATACAGACGACAAATATATTATAAAAATGTATATATTTTAAGGCAACGAGAAACAAACAATTGAAGAATAAGTAGAAAAACATTTCCGTTTTGTCGTCGATTTCATATAAATGTACCGTAGTCACCTTACTACATATTCAAGCTATATAATGAGTGAACATATCAAAGGTATCCCCATTCATTTCTCGGTTGATTTATACCATACAATTGTAAAATACATTTGAACATCACTTGTTCTAGAATCAACATACAGTGTATAATTCTCCACCTCATTTTGGTTTGACGTTAGATTTTAACATCATCTCTGGAATAACTTGAATATATAAATACGTTGCGTCTAATAAGTAAATTAAATATAACGTATTCTTGTTTTCAAATACATGAGGTATGTTATCATGTTTGAATGACATGTTTAGCAGCGTATCAGTCATTTTAACTTAGTTTGGTGTCTACGGTGTTTTACCGACAACAAATACGAAACTAACAAAATAAACACAACGGACACTTATGATTACCAATTATATGGTATGTGACATCACTATATTTGACAATGTCTAAAAAACGGTAACTTCTCGTCTGTATAAGCTATTTTGATTGTTGAAGATAACAATTTGGTGACGGCAAGGACGAAGGATTTCGCACTGTTGTCATCATAACGCATTGAATCTTTTTGTTGTCGAGCGCCACACCTTCTCAAATTGAACCACACTACATTTCTTTGTGCGAAAAGCTTAAAGCCAGATTACTTGTAAAGATGAGGACTATATATTTGCAACCTATATGTGATCAATAGTTTCAGTTGATGATTGTGGCATGGCAATTTTGCCGTTCGTCAACAACAAAGAAAGTAGAGCTCGGAAGCAACCACTATCAATGTCAGAATGCTTTCTACACAACACTGGCTTCAACTGTGCCAGCCACATGCTTTATGTATGGTTTTATGATCCATTCTGTTCAAATAGATCCGCTTAGAATATGCAGCAAAGCTGGCCAATAAGTTTGGGGTGAAACACACAGTAGCTATGGCTGATCAGGCTTTGCACGATATTTCATATGGGCTACGGGAGCAAGCTTCCCTTGATGATGACATTGGCATCTTATTGTAATGTGTGTAGTTTTATCTCACTGTAAACGCTATGGGCGCAGTTGGAAAAATTATGTGGAGTCTTATCCTTATAGAAACTGGTTTGTGTAAGCAAGGAACGGCTAACAAATGTTTTTAACACAAATGACTACGGGAGGCACGGGTGCATTTGAACAATGGGAAAATTGGCAATTGGAAAAATTTGGTTTAGTATAATAACATGCTCCCATTTGTTGTTGCTGCTGGTCACCACAACTACATTTATTCGCTGCCAATGTGCCTAAAGGAAATGAACAACCTGAAGAACCCAGCACCATATGTATATCAGTACTTCACGAAAGGTCAATATGATGTGCGAAAAAAGCTGAGTCATTCAAATGTATCACTTCTGAAATAGCTCATGGGCAGACATAAAGCATAGATGTGAAGGAAAGTGCGAGTTGGCTTACATAAATACCCCTGGATGCTAAAGTACGAACCAAGTAGCATTACACAAAGCCTGTGTATCTGAGGTATCATTCCATTTCAAAGAAGTGATGAACCATCTGTAGTCTAACAATCCCACAAAGATGGAAACCAGCAAATGATCAAGCAAGCATGCATAAAACAGCGCATGATCAATCCCGTCACGGTAGACTCCAGCAACATACTAAATATTGCCACGAAACAGTGAGCCACTGTAACTATCATGATCACTCTGGAAACTGTGAAAAATATTTGCAAAACTGAGCTCCAGGAATATTTGAATGACAACGCAAAGTCCAAAAGGTACGTGACAGCATATTTGAAGAACTGCATCCTCAATAACATCTTACTGTATTGCAGAAGCAGACGTAGCAGCTGATCAATGAAGTTTTCATGCTGATACGCCTTCTTCATCAAAAAGGTATTGGGGTAAATGTCAATCTTGAGGAAACCATCGGAGAATATGAAAGTGTTAAGGTACCGCAAGCTTTGTTTGAGTCAAATGGATCGATGCGTCAAGGCTGTAAGGCTTGAGGTTGACAGCTGTGCTGAATGAGACACACTTGAAGATGGAGGAGAAATTATTAGATATCGGTTGGAAGACGGGTTCCACACATTTGGAACCAGTATCTTTGACGGTGCCGCCTTTACCAGAACTTTCACAATGCTATACAAGTTACGTGTCGCCAGCAAATGCCCTTGTAATTGTTCTTGCGCTAAATGCCAAGTGCCGCGTTGTGCTACTTGCAAGTGCAAACGGAACGATACCAAATGTAGGCGAGTAATACCTGTTCGGACTCTTGTTGGAAACAATGGCTGTGACAAGAGTGACACAGGTGACTCAGAACAACCGTTAAGATGTGATTGAATACCACCTTGGTTTGTTTTTATTTTCGAATAATGTTATCATAATTTTATGTTGTCTTAACAAACATCGCATTAATAACCAGCAGTAGATTCTGCATCCGTACTCTGTCTTTAATAGTGTATATTACCCTAAGGAACGCGAAAATGATATAATCAATGAAATCTACTCCGATTTGCATCACGTCACGATTGCGCAACACTTAGGGGGTGGGGTAGATGTTTGGCTCGTGATTACGTATAACGTGGCACTATTTTACTATTGCTTTGTAGTATTCCGTAGGTAATTGAATGCACATAATTTTGATATATTACATAAGTATATTGATTACATATTAAGGTAACTATAACTCCTTTTGTGTGATGTCAACTGGGAAATCGAACTGATTTGTCGTTATTTTGTCCAATGTTTTGTATCTGGCATCTTGAAAAATAAACGGATCAAAAAGCTATTGCCATAAATAATAGTTCTCGTCATTCCTGATTATTTGATACTACACTTAAATTCGTTGTTATACAGTTACTGTGAAAATGGGGAAAGAGAAATGTATACAACTGGGCCATTAAGGGCATGGATATAAACGCAATTTTCGGAGTGAGGTACACTGAATTGAGAAGGTTGCCCTCTGGAATATTGTTCGGGAGGGTTTGACGTTTAATAAAATACACGACAACTAAAAATAGCACGAAGTGTCCACTACCTCCAAAATTTGGACCCGTGCGCCCCGACTATTGGTAGGTCTTCGTCGTTACTACGTGCTGTCAAACATTTCGCTGGGTCTGAGTTGGGTTCGTGATATTTTGTTAATCTTATGATGTCACATTTCATATAGATATATATATATATATATATATATATATATATATATATATATATATATTTATATATATATATATATATATATATATAGTGTGTGTGTGTATATATATATATACTGTATATATATATATATATATATATATATATATATATATATATATATACATATATATATATATGTATATATATATATATATATATATATATATATATATATATATATATATATATATATATACATATATATATATATACATATATATATATATATATATATATATATATATATATATATATACACACACATACACATATACCGACGTTTTCGTACGACAGATAGCTGTAGTCTGAAATTATTTTTAACTACTATTGATTTGATTCGTGATTTTATGTAAACCTAAGTAGAGAAAGTGTTATGTTGGCATCATTTGTAGCTACTTCATAATTGTATTTAGTTCCACAATACTGTGTTCTGTATACGTAATTGTGTACTCAGTGTTGACGTGGATGTGTGCAGGGACAAACACATGTCGCTTGCTGTAGATCGACGTCACGAACAAGTCGGCCATTGGTGACGTGTCTCAGTACGTCAGCAACGGCGAGTGGGACTTGCTGGACATGCCGGTCCACGTCACGCAGGGGTATTACCCCTGCTGCGACGAACCCTACCCGGATGTCACATTCACACTCGTGCTGCAGCGCCGAGGCACGTTCTACGTCATCAACCTCCTCCTGCCCGTCTTCTTCATGGCGCTGCTGACGACCGGCAGCTTCTACCTGCCGGCCGAGAGCGGCGAGAAGGCGTCCCTCGCCGTCACCATCTTCCTCTCGCAGATGGTCTACAACGTCGTCGTCGTCCAGTACCTGCCGACACAGTCCGAGAACATGCCACTCATAGGTCACTAGTGGTCACTTGATGATGATGATGATAACCATGACGATAATGATGACAACGATAATATAATGATAATGACATTGGCGCTGGCGCTGGCGCTGGCGCTGGCGCTGGCGCTGGCACTGGCACTGGCACTGGCACTGGCACTGGCATTGCCATTGACAATGTCAATGTCAATGTCAATGCCATTTCCATTGCCATTGCCATTGCTGTTGTCATTGCCTTTGGCATTAGTGTGACGGTCTGGAACGTCGATCGGTCCAGAACGTCGTTCTACTTCCGGTTTTAATCGGTTTATGCATATTGCGCATGACTCGTAAAATGTTAAAGATTATCGCGACATTTCGGCCCGCAACTTACCAGTCTGGAATGTATACCCGGTCAAGGATGTCGGTCCACCCCGTTTTGAGTGTTGTTCACGGACTTCGTACATGCATGTCAAAGGTTAACGGCTACTGTGACCAGCTTAAATACTGTGACTATCGAACCTACGCGTCACCCATGCATATTATAATTTATGTTTCCTTTTTTGCAATTACTATAAATAAGAACGAAACTGTACTGTGTGCAACGTAGGTGCATGGGTCACGTTAGTTAAGTTAATAATGAAACCGGTGAGATGCCGTCTTCAGACTGTGGCGTTGTGCTGTTCCAGAGCAGTATTTGATCACGGTGCAAGTGCTCATGGCGCTGTCGACCACCCTCAATGTCCTCGTCATCGAGGTGTACCACCGCGGCGTGCACGGCTGGCAGATGCCGCGCTGGGTGAAGAAAGTCTTCTTCTACGAGCTCGGCACCTGGCTGCGATTCTCTGGCACCGTCAACCTCTACAGGCAGCGCAAGATGAAGGTACGTCACGCGCCGACGCACTCACGCACGCACGTACGCACGTACGCACGCACGCACGCACGCACACACCCAGTATTGGTTGAAAAAGCAATTTCTTCATAAAAGGGACGGAACCCTTACTGGAATTCTGTTCCAGATGTGCATTTGAACTGTTGGACGCAGCAGCTAAACTGTGATAGGCCCTTGCCTAACCAGACTGTATTAATACATTCACGTAAATAAGGGATTACAAGTAATATTGCATTTCCCCACTGTCCTTGATGTTATATCATGATAATCATATTAAACGCTGCTATGTGTGTATTTTGCTATTAATAAGGCTGTAAATATTATTATTATTGTTATTAATATTATTGGTATTTTTTAGTATTATTATTATTAATAGTAGTAGTTAGTAGTAGTAATAGCAAAGAGATTAAAATAAATTGATTTTAAGTAGTAGTAGTAGTAGTAGTAGTAGTAGTAGTAGTAGTAGTAGTAGTAGTAGTGGTAGTGGTAGTGGTAGTGGTAGTGGTAGTGGTAGTGGTAGTGGTAGTGGTAGTGGTAGTGGTAGTGGTAGTGGTAGTGGTAGTGGTAGTGGTAGTGGTAGTGGTAGTGGTAGTGGTAGTGGCAGTGGTAGTGGTAGTGGTAGTGGTAGTGGTAGTGGTAGTGGTAGTGGTAGTGGTAGTGGTAGTGGTAGTGGTAGTGGTAGTGGTAGTGGTAGTGGTAGTGGTAGTGGTAGTGGTAGTGGTAGTGGCAATAGCAGTAGCAGCAGCACCAGCAGCAGCAGCAGCAGCAGCAACAGTAGTAGTAGTCATCATCCTCATCCCTTCATTCATCATAATTATCAGCATCACCATCATTATCTTTGTCGTTTTCCTTATCATTAACCTACCTTGTGTGTAGATGCGGCAGGCCCAGGAGATCCTGAAGAAGGGCGAGCGGCTGGTGCACGCGACGGCGCTGGCGGCCGTGCCGAGACACCCGGGCCGCGTGCACCCGCTCGAGGCGCTCGACGACGGCGACCAGCCGGACGTGGACCGGGGGGCCGACGCCGCCGCCCTCGGCCCAGACTCCGAGTTCGTGCGGCTCCAACGCAACATCCTCGTGCAGCTCAAGTACATGCTGCGGACGGCGACCACTCGCACTCGCATCCTCTTCTACCACTCCGAGTGGGCCCTGCTCGCCATGATCCTCGACCGGATCTTGTTCTACGCCCTGCTCATCTTGACTTTCATGTTCTCTTTCGTGCTAAGCCTGCGCTTCGTGTACCGGATCTGACGGCGGTGACGTTTCTGTACATACCTGAATGTGTAGAATCCTGTAGAGTTTGTATCTCGCCCCTGTCTGTGTATTACTGAATGCATAAATGTATTTATAATAAAGAATTATGTAGACGTGTGTATGTTGTCGATATGTATCGTCTATGTATATACTTGAATACATGTATTATATTGTCGTAGCCTCACGGCCTCTGTGCTTACCTTGAGAAAGAGTTTCATGTGCACAACTACGCGTCACCTTCAGACAATATATTATATATATATATATATATATATATATATATATATATATATATATATATATATATATATATACATTATATATATATATATATATATATATATATATATATATATTATACATATATATATAATATATATATACATATATATACATTATACATGTATATATACATATATACATATATATATTATATATATATATATATATATATATATATATATATATATATCATGTGCATGTGTTGTTTTTCTCTTTGCGTCCTTGTCTTTAGGGATGAGAATGGTCATTGTTACCATCGTGTTTTGTCGTCTTTTCTCTCCTCACTTTTCTCTCACTACGTTCTATATCAACAGTCTCCAACTAATTCTATCCTTTTCTGTTGTTCTCCTCCATTCTCCTTTTCTTCCAACTTACCAATTATTATTGTTTTGCAAACTCACTGGAGTCATTCTTCAGCGCCACGCTACGGACCTCCTTCACCACCAATCAGAATGTTGAACGGTTGTCTTTCTTTTTTACATGTTGAAAACAATAAGTTACATAACTAGATTCTTGAACTATATTATTTCTCCTGTTCTCTTTCAACAACTTTCGTCTGACAGACTTTCGCCAGGTGGAGACACAGTAGCCGTAATATGAGTATCATCAGCTAGATGGCGGCACTCAACTTGTTCTGTACGCTTCTGACATCAGGCAGCTATTTTAAAAGAAAACCTTATTTTGACTAGCTCAATTGATTAACCATTTGTCACATGAGTGTATATGTCACTATTTCAAGTGACTAATTTTAAAATGTGTTTCGCAATTGGATGTGTGTCTCTGTTACATATCACTCAACATTTTAACTAATTTGTCAAATAACATGGATTTCATTGGCCACTGGGTGCGAATATATTACGCTCAAGCTGCATTTGATTTAACTAGCTCATATCTACTCAAAGTGACTTTTTCGACTTGTTTTTTATTTACTTCATCAATATAAAAAAAATTGCGCGAAAATAAAAATATGATTTTATATTACATATGGTAGACGTTATATAGATCAACAAATCATTTGTATGCGTGTTCAAAATGAAAAGATGCTTTTAGTGACAAACCCGTTTTGTTCCACTATACGTCGTAGCAATGGTATCAGTTAACATGGCTCTCTAGACTCACACCAGTTGTAATTACCCATCAAGGCCAGCCATCTGCCAGTCTACAAAACACGCAGACGGGTCGCTGGGTTCAGGTCTGACGAGGGAACATTGTGCATTTGTACTAAACGTAACTAACCACGCGTTACTGTTATAATTCATAATTATTAATGTATATAAAGATATACAATATCGATTGTATAGACGGTGTCTTCCCAAAACGTGTTTACTTATGACCTGGCAACCAGTGGTAGCGTGGGAGAGATTTCACGAAGGATTTCACGAGTCTTTTTAATTGAGTCGAGATGTATAATTTACGTCAAACCTACCCGAAATACATGAATCCGTCGGGAGCCAGCCCCGGTATTCTGTTTCAGCTTGATGTTGCTGATAAACCGAACAATGCAGATGCAGATAACACATTATTTTTATATTTCTTAAATTCATTCTTAGTATTTTTTGAGGACCACATTGGAAACAAGTGTGCTATTGTGTGCTTTAATGTGTCTATCCTCGGTAAATATTATATTTATATGTATTATAATGTTTTACCAAATAAACTCACTCACTCACATGCCACTTATATGCTTGTCAATTAGTGTTTAATTTTGTGTCAAATATGTGTCAGTTTTTATCTTTACCGGATGACGATGATAACACATTTTATGAGTCAACCGATATAAAATATTGTGTAATATTGACAAAAAGACAGGATGCATTTGGCAATATCTGATCGTCATACGATGTCACGACTCTTTAATGTCGTGTAATCGGGTACCTTATTGTCAGAAATGTTACGTGATCAATCAGTGTGCGTCTGTCAATGCATCAGCAATGCGTCTGAGTTTATTGCAGCACGGCAAAGCACGACCTCGTTTCGCACTGCCTGTGCAGGTATACTTGAAGTAGCTTGCCTGTGTAGGTGTACTTGAGGTAGCTTAGCTGTTACATTTACTTAGATATTTTCTTTTAGTCGCGACATCACTCGATGAACTGCATCGTTAGGTTTATCAGCAATATCAACAGCTGAACAGTAATGTCCAATATCCGTCCGTTCACAGTTGTATTGAAGCACCGGGAACCTGACCTCAATATTGAAAACATGGAATAACAATGTATGTCTGAAACAGAATACTGGGGCTGGCTTCCGTCGCATTCACGCACTTCGGGGAGGTTTGACGTAAATTATACAACTCGACTCAATTAAAAAAGACAATGAAATCCTTCATGAAATCTGTCCCACGTTTTGCGAAGACTCCGTTTATGCAATCGATATTTTATCTCTTTATATATATATATATATATATATATATATATATATTAAGAATTATGAATTATAACAGGAACACGTGTTTAGTTATGTTTAATACAAATGCACAATGTTCGCTCACCCTGCTTGAACGTAACGACCCATCTGCGTGTTTTGTAGACTGGCAGATGACTGGCCATGACGGGTAATTACCCGTCATGGCCAGTCGTTACTATTGGTGTGAGTCTAGGTTCTGTGTAAACACCGCCCGTCATACTTCTTACGTACAGATATTGAACCAGTCAGTAAATATACCAAAGCGATTTCGCTTTCGCAACAATGCGGTGGCACGCGTTCCTTTTAATTTCACAACCGGATAATAGAAGCGTGCGTTGGTGTTATGTTGACATTAAGAAAAGGCGTTGTTGTGTTTTCTCGAGAGCGTACTCTGATACGTGACAGTCTCGACAATGGCAACTCCGCACTGATTGTGATGTCGGTGCGTTTTCAAATGTCAGGTGTCATGCAAAAGCAGAACTCGTCTAGTGGGCTAGCCAAACGTCAAAATAAGACAACCTGCTGTGTCTACCGAATCACGCCTTAATTTATATGTTATTTATAGCATACCCAATAAAGCCAATTAAGGGTAAAACATTAATGTTGCGCAATCATGTCCGTTTGCCATCCTTTCACGTAGATAAATACAATGTTTTCAAAATTATACTATAAAAATAAAGTCACATTAAACAGTTCACCAATTTTTTCATGACCACATTTAGAAACGCTCCGTGATATTTAAGCTCGTTTATGAAACATGGGATGAATTTTGCAAGTGCATCGTTTGATCACAATGTCACGTTGCTTTCTCCGTTGAGCGGATCGTGATGCAAATTCCTTTACTGCTGTTTGAAACGTGACAAATGATGCTCAGACGACATTATCTGAAATCACTCGGCAGTATCAGAAGGTGTTACGTGTACAATAATATAACGGGCAAGTAAAATGCAAATTCTGATCGTTTTGCGCCAACGGAACAGTGATCAATAGCGTCAGCGCCGTGGGATTGTTCAGAGACGATATTTCATGTCGCAGTTCACTGATTGTTGTTAGGATATGACATTATTTTGACGTATATGTTTCATTCGATATGAAGCAACCGAAAACGTACAAAATAACATCACGACAACGTGTCCCTACAGTGTTTGTGTCTCTGCTATCAGAATAATGCAATAAAACATTAATTCATGTGTCGGATTATTTAAATTGATGTATTCTTGGTGGAATTAACTCGTCCGCAGAGCTTCCATGACTTATGGCTGTGTCGTTTTGATAACACATAAATTCATGTCGTCGACTCGTACGTGGTTCTGGTGGATATGTATTTTCCGATTGGAGACAGGCTACTTAAGATAGCGGAAGCAAGTGATCGCGCTATGCATTGTTGTTCTTCTATTCTTCCCTGAATATCAGGCGTGAGTCTCGCTCTGATCTCGATTTCCGGTTGTTGTTCGTCGCTGTTCTTGTACTGTTTTTTCACCCATCATCTCGACCCCGTGTGTTTGAACTATGCTTCTCCATTCATCTGCATGTACCATAAATATCTTATCGAAAACTAAAACAAATTGATGACAACCGTTGTTCAAACTAATGTAGTGGTAAATGTTTATTTTATTGTATAATAGTAAGTACCTGAACAACTTTGTGATCAGTAGTCATTGATAACTGCATACGAATCGTTTATGATGGTACAAGCATTTAATGATTTATATTGTAGTCATTGATAGCTGCATACGATTTATGGTAGCACACACAGTTAATGATTTACAATGTAGAGTCATTGATACCTGCACATGTTTTATGATGGTCAAACGGTTATTGATTTATAGTGTAGAAGACTAGAAGTAAACAGATCTGCATAACCGTGATAAAATTATCATTACCCACACATGTATAACAGGCAGTATTTTGGTTTGTCAGAACAACAATACACCAATTGTGCAAGTGACAATTTGCACGATATTAATTGTGTGCACATTTTCTATCGTCACATAGATGCCGTTTACGCTGTTCACGTTGCTAACGCTGAAATAAATTGTCAATATATGCTGATAAAAAAGTTCAAAAAAGGATATGAAGGATATTTTTGTGTAACGGAGTACTTCATTACGCTCAATTTATCAATAAGAATTGTATTTTGATGTATTAATGCATATTGTGTTGTCGAGACGTCTGTTCTGATTCTCAAGTTTTCATCAATCATGCCTTGTTTGTTTATCTCGATTGCTCCAGGCGTGTTTAAAGAGAGACTGTTTCTTACACAAATCAATACAAATTACCAATTGTTGTGACTAATAGCGTTTCCTGTCAAATCGAGGTATCATTAATTCTACAAATTAGGCACGAATAGCGGAGCCTTTTTCTAAAGAAGTTTCTCACTCAGAATGCCACGGTTATTAATAACAATTACCCAAATAACATTATCCCAACAATCTATATTTATTTCTTGTTGGGGTAGATGATCGATTCGCTTGGATCGTACAATTACAGTAAGGCGATTTACTGGTGGTGTCCGCTCCGGGAGGCACGTCTGTTGACAGGATATTACAACGGCAGCGATTTATTCGCACAGTTCTCCACGTCGTTTTGATGACTGTTGTTTTCAGCCGTGTTCATGTAATCATATTAGCGTTGATCCTGATAAATGTCTCGTGTCGCAAGGTCACAGTCTAATGCTCTAAGTCAATCGAATTGTTATTTGGTTGGAAGTGGGAATATACTGAAATAAATGTCATTTGGCATTGTCTTGCGATTTATGAAATAACGGTTTCATATCTCCTTAAAAAGCATAATAACTAACCGTTATTTTTGTTTTGTTTTATGTATCAAATGTATAAAACAATTGATGTTTGCATCAGAATTTGCGCAATCATTCCAGTATTGCCTGCTAAGAAACGGCATTGTTAAAATGCCAAAAAAAAACGCTATTTTTGTTTTCGCAAATATATTAACCAAACTAACCATTTGCAACCATAATATAAATATATTTTGTCAGTAGTTTACTTGGAAAATCTGGATGAAGAAATGCGAGGTCACACGTACCTACTCTTCCGAATAAGCTGGCCGCCGATTTGTGAGTAAAATCAATAGTTAGTATAGTATTTTACAATGTAAACAATCGTTACATTTGCTTTGACACTGTACCTTGCTAATGCGTTACGTCCGCATGGTGCAGACTACTGCATTGTCACAATTGTTCTTCTACATCGATGGAATTATTGGAAATCAATACATGAGCCAACTTATTAATGTGCATGTCAATCAAACATGGCGCGTCAAAACCGATGTCATTCATCGGCGCTTATAATTATTAGTCAAGCCACTCGCTTCCGGTGTCAAGCCACGTGATTGTGATATCGATTTCCAGTATATTAACTATTCCAGTTTGACATCGAATCCTGAGTTAATTACTGGTGTGAAAATGTATTGTGGTTGCAGACCATTTAGTGGAAATGAATTGCGATAGGTGTACACCATCAAACAGTTAATTCAGACGCCAAAATCCACAGGTGGACAACAGCAGGGGCAAACGCTCAGACGAAAGTCGAAGGGATGATGCGAGGTAGGCGTAAATAGCGTAAACGTACAGAAGAACTGCTCTACTCATGTGTTACCAAGGCATATAGGTATGATGGATCTAGAGACGACGATATTAACGGAGAAACAAGAGAAGGTGCAAGTTTTGCCTACACAACAGGACAAGAAACGTAGCGGAGATTACGACAGGCGTTACGAGAAGAATGGCGGAACTGAGGACGGAGGTTGGCGTGAAGGAAATCTTTAAAGACAGACAGGTGAGAAGTGGATTGAAATAGGCCGGTCACGTGGAGAGAATGGGAGGTGAAAATAGGCCAAGAGAGCAGATGCCCAGAAAGTGGAAGGAAACGGAGGCGAGGAATACCGACAAACTGATGGGAGGATTGTACTAAGAGAGTCATGAAAAGAGTGGGAGAGTAATGGAAAACAAGAGCAACATGTAGAAGGAATTGGAGAATGTTGATAGAGGACGATTAACGGAACAATGGTCAACCTCACCCCCGATGACTGGGATATCACGAAGAGAGGAAAACAACAACAATATTATATAAGTGGGTTCTGTGAGAGGCTATGTGGGCAGTGCTTGTAGGATGTGCTCATTCTACTCAGTGGTTAAGGTAGCTGCGCCTATTACGAGAAATTGCTCGGAACGGAAACGTGATCACGGTAAATAGAGCCACGCGCTGGTCCATTCATACGCGTTATAATCAGTGCGATTGTCGAGTTGCTTTTAACCAAACAAGTGGCAATCCTCTGCCGTACGCGCGACAAGAGATCGATGACTCACGGGAATTGAATGAACGTTTCCTAGTAAAGTTTCACCGGCAAATTATTGGCGCACCGCGTTTCCGATTTCGCAATATGAAAGAGGCGAACTAATGAAGGTCACTCTTCGCTCGACGTAAGGCAAGGGCGCGTGGGAACGATATTCCGACAGCAGCTAATGTGTGTGGCGAAGATAAATCGTGTAAACGTCACTGTTGCACTTTATTTACTCACGGCCGAATGAATAAATCATAGCGGTATTCATATGAGCTAAGGGAAACAAAAGACTACATACCAAAAACGGTAACACCTTCTAACCACTTGCATTTACAATGAACAAAAACACGCATGTGATTTACTCAGAATTTATTTTTCTAAGTGGAATGGGAAGCGCAAGCTTCTCCAGTAAGCGCCTAGAGACTGGTGTTGCGCGTGTCCTTGTTACGTTGTCATGCACGTGGATACACCATCTTCCACGGTGGTGTCTTAATCTTGTAGTCCCCTAGATTCGAAGTTAAACGTATAACATATGTCATAATGTTATGAGGACATAACGCGTTTTAGTAGTTACAGTCTATACAGTTTATAGATTGGTGAATTTGGAAGATAAGCCTTTGTTGACGACTGGCGTTCTGTAATATTTGCATTATCCGTGCAATTATTCAACAAGCGTACTCTAGCAACACTGCAGGCGCACTATTCTTGATTGCAATTGTCCTGAGCTAGTTTGTGGTTGATCTATCAGATATATATATGCATACAAGACATTTTTTGTATGCTTTAGGATTTACCAAATTAGCAGTAGATGGGGTCATTTGGCACAGCATCAAACTTGAGGGTTGGTAGCTTTCAGCGGCTTTTCTGTACTGTAAATAGATATTCGTGTGGCTTTGATGCATGTCAAGAGAGAACTGCATTGATCTTCTTTCTAATCCTGCTGTCACTGGTTTGTCTCACTAAGCCTTGCAGGGTCATATACCTACTCGTCAAATGGTTGTATTTCATGAAAATAGTGCAGGTAAGCCACTATAAGCTCCTGTTGTCCGATTGTAGAAAGTCGATCACGTTCAGTGATAAATGCGACAGATGGATTCACGGAGCGTCTCTGTACTTGGTCACGAATGTTTTAATGGACATCAGCAAATGACACGTTGTCGTCCTGTGTTGGGATGTTCCAGTGCTACACTCAGCCAATAGACCTGGATACCGTAACCACAGGAAACAGAAAACATGCTATTTGGAGCAGTTTCCTTTAAGAGGACATTCTACTAACACTGGTGCAGTGTGACGGTTAAATCTGTCATTGTTAATATGGACGAAGGGTCTGGTTTCTTGTTGATCTGATTCTGTGAAGCTCAAGTTCCGAATGCATGAGTGCCCAGAATGTTTATCAACTGCATGGTGTTACCCTGCAATCGTTTACCGGCAAATGACTGGGGTAATATGAGTATAAACAAGGATATATATATATATATATATATATATATATATATATATATATATATATATATATATATATATATATATATATATATATATACAAGGATCTACAGAACAATAATAACAATCTTTATTCGTGCGTATGTCATTCAGACGATGTAGCGTGAAACAGCATAAGTGTGGACTTACGCAGAAATATATTAAATCACCATGACGTCTGGCTCTTTTCCGAAATAGGTTACTGGCACGCGCTGACGTTGTCCCAGCGTCAACACAATCAGTTCCGTTGTAATCGATCCGATTGCAATGCGTCTGTAGCGCAGTTTCGGCTCACTTTCCTGACCAAAAGATGCATGGGTAGAAATAATGTGGAAAAGGTACTCAATTCTATAAATAAATGATATCATCGTAAGTCAGGGAGTTGGTTAACAACACTCCTCCTGACACACACACAGTAGTACACAGTGCACGGATTGCGCTGAATCAACCGTACGTCGTCTCAGAAACTGCCTCCGGGGGTTATGATTATGGGAACTAAATGCTCGCGAAAGTGCCAGCAATGACAATTTCGACCATGTTCATGAGCGGCACCATGTAATCAAATAATTACGTATATATCGTGAACAGTTCAAGTAATGTCAGCCGTAATTGGCCAACAACCAACCAGGCCAAATTAGTAGGAGAGTAGATAGATGATTGCGTAAGAGGTTCAACATCGATTACGTAAGTGACGGGAAACGATCTAGCAAGACAGGCGAGACGATAGAGTGTCGACGAGCATAGCGCCAGACGGGCAGATCTGTAAACACGCAGCTACGTTCGCTCCACCCTTGGCACTACGGGATACCTTGACACCACAACTTGGCTGCACAATGATGATGATGATGAGCCAAGATCCACACAAGGTGATACCAATTGTTCTACAGAACTTTGCCACTTGCAGTTCTACTTTACATTGATTCAAGGTAATTATATTATTGCGTTACTTTTATTATTTTATTAGTGTAGATCAGAGTAATTAATGAAATTGAGAGTCGTGTCATCAAGCAGTAGCTCGCGAGAGATGGAAACTAAGAAGGAGTCAGCCGAGATGTAGCTTATAAATTACATGAAGACAAAGATAGTAATTCAAGGCATTTCCTGACAGATATGATGAATGTGAATAGAGCATAAATATTCCATTAGCATGACGTTTGATGAAAAAACCATTAAGTTGGTTTATGCGAGCTTATGGTAGGCAACGTAGGGTCAAGACGTTGGCCCACTCATCCAAACGTTGGCTCCTTGTCTTACTTGTACTGATGTCAATACGAAGAAAATTGGCCACACAGTTATGTGGAAGAAGGTTGCCCAATGCGCATTTGTCTTATATTTTATTATGATTAATGTTCACATACTGTTTTAATAATGATTTTATTTGTATTTTTATTTCTCTACTCTGTATTTTATATTTTTGTGATGACGAACGCTGCAAAATGAATTTTCCGGTTCGGGACAATAAAGTTTTATTGTATTGTATTGTATTGTATTGTATTGTATTGTATTGTATTGTATTGTATTGTATTGTATTGTATTGTATTGTATTGTATTGTATTGTATTGTATTGTATTGTATTGTATTGTATTGTATTGTATTGTATTGTATTGTATTGTATTGTATTGTATAATTAGAGCAACACGTCTTACACGATTCAAAGCTAATTCTCACAAACGTAACACCAGTTTAAAAATGAAACGTTGTGACACAAAACATGTAAGCGCTACGTGAATTCAATGCATCCATCTATGCCTCAGCATTGCGGCATTTCGCGTGATCTTGCAAACTAACTAATCGTATCGGCGTATTTATCTTTGATAATATGCATGAACCCAGTTCAGCACGACTGGAGATATCTCCGGCTCGGGAATGCTATTCATTGTGCGCCAATCCTCCGGGTGTTCTGTAATCCTTGACGATCGGAGTAAGGAAATGAATGTGTTTTTTAACTAATCTATCTAACGCGTTCAATTGGCTAATGTGGGATGTGTTACGTGCTATGCATACTATGAGCTACAGTAACCACTCCATAAAGAAGGCTCATTATCTTATAACAACTGCACTGCATAATTAAATTGATTGATTGATCGATCAATTTATTTATTTAATTCTCACTCAGTAGCAGATCTCTGAATTCCAGCTTATTTTTAAACCCAGAACATGATAATGTACAAGTAAAACAATACACATGTGTCTGATGTCGTACACATTTGTATTATATCTTACATTTATGTATCACCAATAGTGTTATTCTGTACTAGCCTTAACATCAAATCTTATTTGAACATACGTTTTCCAGAAGTTCAACGGTTGCCTGTAACATTTAATCAATAGCTTACTTTATTCGTCCTAGTAACAATGCTCAACATACGATTGCTTAAAAGGGCAAACAGTTATGGTGGGCAATAGATAGCACACACTCCCACACGTAATGCATATGCATGTTGTTATCGCATGGACTCAACTTTCGCTGGACCTCCGCGTATACTGGTCGGTCCGTGTAGCGCTACTTTGCAATGCTGATACAGTTGTATAATGTACAGTCTGCAGTATTTCATGCTGAAAGGCGTCATGTCTAGTGTAGTAATCTGTTGTTTCATCTTTAATCGGTTCGTCGCAGCAGTCAGGCCACTAGCGCTGATAATGTCAGAAGCCATTTTGCGATCATTGACGTGTCTCGTACTGCTCGCGTTCATTTCATTGTGGTAGGTCAAACACACACAAAATCGATTGCTTAATTGATTATCTAACAAACGTATCAGCTCATCTTCAGCAAACAAACGAAACTACCTTACGAAACTATGTTATGTAATATTTTATAACGCGTACATACACGCATCACACGCACGCAAGCAAGCATGCACGCACGTACACACAGACGCGTGTAGTCCTTTTTACAGTGATCGACAAGGATGCAATTGATTTGCAAGATGCGTTGCCAGTTACGAGGCCCTTGCATGAGATGGCCGATGCGGCATAAGTGTGGACATAATAGTGAGAACAACTGGCGGACGACAGTATAAATTGATGTCAACGGGTCTTTCACATCGACACAGATTATGTGCGTTTCCGTATTCTTTGACGAAAAATACAAACCTTTATATTGACATATCAAATCCAGGATGGCTGTCCCGTTCACGGATGTAGATGCATGATACATGTGTACATGCAAGATAATTCTAAATAGCTAAACGTTATAATATATAAGTTTGGATATACTGATTAAATGCTAGTGATAATAATAATAATAATAATAATAATAATAATAATAATAGTAACAACAAGTACGTTGTAAAACGTAATACAACTTTACAAATATGCTCTCTCACTCTCTCTCTCTCTCCATCTCTCTCTCTCTCTCTCTCTCTCTATATATATATATATATATATATATATATATATATATATATATATATATATATATATATATATATATATATATATATAGTATGCCTCTTCTTCTTCTTCTTTTCTTATTCTGCCATATACTGGACAAGGGTTTTTTAAATCTAACGAAACTTATCCACTTGTGGAAGGGGCCGGTGTATATTCTCTTAAAACAAACAGTGTATATCTTTATATATATATATATATATATATATATATATATATTTCTAGGAGGTATTCCGGGACCTGGTGGACGTCTACAAATCTCTCTTGTTTTTTTTTCTATTCCTCCGTACAGGTAGCTTTATATAATTATATTGAGACATCATTAAATATTAATAAGTGATACGTTGTAGTTATCATATTGTTGTGGTAATTTGTCCATATGTAAAAAGTAACTCGTTGGCCTGCTAAAAGATAGATGCATTCAATTACACTGAATGTAAAACAATAATTGTTTTAATATAAACAATAAATGTTGTAGCTCATTTAGACTATTGAGTTATTACGTGTTTCACTAAATACACTTGATGACTATCGGGGAATAGCATTCACCAAAAGCCTCCAATCGCTCACCAACAAAACACATTGAGCCTCTCCAAAAACATACAATTACATCCGTTCTTGAGGCACGTCAAAGCCACATTCAGACTTTACAAATCGTCCAATTTAGACGCAATACAACAACATCGATTTGGCCTTCTTCTTGAAACCAGCAAAAACACCTAATTGCACTCCAAGAAACGTAACAAATCAAGAAACGTACAGTTCTTCACTGCTTCATCCTGCAGGGGTTGGAAAAGGTAAAATATAATATCGTTGCATTATAATATCAACGCCGTAGTTGATATCCTTTGAAAGCAGAGGGCCAAGATGAGAATAAGTTGACTTGCGTTGACAAAAAGATATTACGTAACTGTTGTGTTCCTCGTATGTACTGAAAGTACTCAAACTACAACATTAGTATCAGTAGCACATACTAAGGATTCATTAAAAAAATCATGTTCGCAAGAAACGAACAAACAGCGGAAGTCATTAGCAACTGGAAACGAATTGACAGTTGACACGTTTGTCTGCAGTTGACACGGTAGCCTGGCGGCAGAAACACACAGCAAAACAAAGCCTCTGTTGTTCTCGAGTCATTGGGGCTCGTGTTGCGCGCGGCGGTAATTACGTTAACTGTTGTTACAAAATGCTGAGAACGAGGCCGAGGGAGCGAAGTATTACATCCGGTTGTGACACAGTCGCCTGCGCGAGTGAACCGGATATTGCCGTCCGTGCTCGCGCCGTCTTCGCCAGGCCGTCGACGACACCGACACATGTCTGCGAGACGCATCGATCAGCGGCGACCACCTGGCGCATATGAACACCACACGGCGGAGCTAAATCAGCCAATGACGCGGCCGACACGACCAGAAGGATGAGCACTTTGTGGAGCTGTCAGGTGTCGTGCGCTGTGATTATTGCACATGACAGACGCGAAGTCCCCCGACGACAGCGCAGCTTTCTTTAAACATTAGACGAATTACTTTGTAGTGAGCGAGCGAGGAGACACAAATCAAAGAGTACCGGACAGAGGAGGGTCATATCGGCTGGCCGGACCAAGTTGGTGGCCAACGGTAGACGACGTCCTGCTGAGAGACTGACCGCCAGGCGAACACCTGCCCAAGTCTTACGGTACGACAGCTGCACGGCAATTAAGCAGGTACACACGTCTTGCACTTTCAATCATTTTCCTTGTCTCTTCTGTTCCAAAACATAAGTGCCCTTTACAACCGGTGTACGTGGATAGGTCCATAGGATGCTGCGGAAACAAACGAAACCGATGCGTCACATTCGTAGGAATAAATCATCTCATAACATGATCGATATGTACTGACCAAAGCACTAATGTTCTGTAAGACGTAATTTTCGCATCTGACACCGGCAGGAACAATTTAGCACGACTTCAATTTAAATTCTGTCATGACAACCTGGCGGACGTTTCTGACGAGACGCAAAAATTAGCTTTTTTATTACCGAAACCAAAGGACAATGTTTTGGTGTGATGCACTTAAAAAAAAGTGCGTGCGTGTGCGTGTGCGTGTGCGTGTGCGTGTGCGTGTGCGTGTGCGTGTGCGTGTGCGTGTGCGTGTGCGTGTGCGTGTGCGTGTGCGTGTGCGTGTGCGTGTGCGTGTGCGTGTGCGTGTGCGTGTGCGTGTGCGTGTGCGTGTGCGTGTGCGTGTGCGTGTGCGTGTGCGTGTGCGTGTGCGTGTGCGTGTGCGTGTGCGTGTGCGTGTGCGTGTGCGTGTGCGTGTGCGTGTGCGTGTGCGTGTGCGTGTGCGTGTGCGTGTGCGTGTGCGTGTGCGTGTGCGTGTGCGTGTGCGTGTGCGTGTGCGTGTGCGTGTGCGTGTGCGTGTGCGTGTGCGTGTGCGTGTGCGTGTGCGTGTGCGTGTGCGTGTGCGTGTGCGTGTGCGTGTGCGTGTGCGTGTGCGTGTGCGTGTGCGTGTGCGTGTGCGTGTGCGTGTGCGTGTGCGTGTGCGTGTGCGTGTGCGTGTGCGTGTGCGTGTGCGTGTGCGTGTGCGTGTGCGTGTGCGTGTGCGTGTGCGTGTGCGTGTGCGTGTGCGTGTGCGTGTGCGTGTGCGTGTGCGTGTGCGTGTGCGTGTGCGTGTGCGTGTGCGTGTGCGTGTGCGTGTGCGTGTGCGTGTGCGTGTGCGTGTGCGTGTGCGTGTGCGTGTGCGTGTGCGTGTGCGTGTGCGTGTGCGTGTGCGTGTGCGTGTGCGTGTGCGTGTGCGTGTGCGTGTGCGTGTGCGTGTGCGTGTGCGTGTGCGTGTGCGTGTGCGTGTGCGTGTGCGTGTGCGTGTGCGTGTGCGTGTGCGTGTGCGTGTGCGTGTGCGTGTGCGTGTGCGTGTGCGTGTGCGTGTGCGTGTGCGTGTGCGTGTGCGTGTGCGTGTGCGTGTGCGTGTGCGTGTGCGTGTGCGTGTGCGTGTGCGTGTGCGTGTGCGTGTGCGTGTGCGTGTGCGTGTGCGTGTGCGTGTGCGTGTGCGTGTGCGTGTGCGTGCGCGTGCGCGTGCGCGTGCGCGTGCGCGTGCGCGTGCGCGTGCGCGTGCGCGTGCGCGTGCGCGTGCGCGTGCGCGTGCGCGTGCGCGTGCGCGTGCGCGTGCGCGTGCGCGTGCGCGTGCGTATTTAGCGTTAAATACGATCTCAAAGTGGGCAATTAAAACAAAATGTCAGATACCACGGGGGCTGACATCTTGCCCATGGCACAGTAAATTGACCAATAAGGTACAGTTTGAAATATAATAACAAATATACCGTGGTTCCGTGATGTTCAAATCATGATGCTTTAAATCGTATGTTGTTATGTTTGGGCAATGGTTGTTCAAACATTTAAAATAAAATAATATATAATCAAATATATTAACCATGCATTACCAGGTTGCTGAAGATGCAATATCTGTATTCATCTCACAGTACTGACAAAGACAATTATATATTTGAAGATGGCACAATTTAAAAATGCCAACAAATGATTCGCAGTAATGTAAAGATTTGCTAAGTGTTGTAAATTAGCAGCGACGCGCGTAAGGGAAGTGACCCCTTTGCCGTAGGACATTTATATTTTACCAACATATTACACCACTGCTTCTCAAAGTAATGACGCTTTTATATGCTCGAATAATTTTGTATCCCCCTTTGCCGATATCCTACGCTGGTATATCCATTCTGGGGTGGCAGATTCAGAAGAGCAGAACCTCGTGACGTCAGCCTTTCTACGAAAATGGCGCTAACAATGATGTACCTGTAACTACGTGTATGATATTCATATTTGTTGTAGCAAATGATTATTTTTTTATTAACGAATAGATGCGCAGGCCAATAAAGTTGACATGTATTTCTCTTTAATATGTTAATACCCCCAATAATAAAATGCATACGCCTTCGCTGAAATGCTTATTCTGGCAGTCTAGTCATCTGTAAATGTCAAAGTGTCGAGTGTGCTCACTCTAAACGGATGTATTCAAGCAGCACAAATTGATTCATCAAGCAAATCGCCGTTGCGGATCAACTTAAATGAGCTTTGGCTTTTGGCTAAATGAGCTTGCGAATAAGAGGCTTTCTCAGGATAAGGTCCTATCAGTATCATAGAACTTAGAGACATGTTACATCAGCTTCTGATGTTGCATAACAACATGCACTTTCATACAAAACAATTGTTAAAATGGCTGCCTTACTGACTACGAAATAACTCAAAATGAAGAATAAATTAGTTGTAAGCAGGCCACTGACACTGGAATCTTATATTGTGACGCATGCGCAGACATATCCTATTTAGCAGGGATTGTTTTAAGTGTGTGTGTGTGTGTGTGTGTGTGTGTGTGTGCGTGCGTGCGAGCGTGCGAGTGTATGTGTGTGTGTGTGTGTGTGTGTGTGTGTGTGTGTGTGTGTGTGTGTGTGTGTGTGTGTGTGTGTGTGTGTGTGTGTGTGTGTGTGTGTGTGTGTGTGTGTGTGTGTGTGTGTGTGTGTGTGTGTGTGTGTGTGTGTACATATGTTATATTTATCCTTGTTAAGAGTAATTTTCTTTAAAACGTTGATAAAAATAAAAGTAAACTTGTATGGGCAGCGCAATTTTCTCTACAGGATGACGTCACGCGTTCCAAATCTTCTAAATTCAATGGGCGTTGAACTAGGAATTTACTAAGCTCAGTAAAAAAACATTTCGGTAAACAGTTTATGGCATTTGTAATGGTTTGATCGCAGCTGATTATGCCACTTTCCATATATAAGTTGTTTTATGTAGTCCGTGAGAGGTTTATATCCACAGTCCCCGAGATGGTACAACGTTTATAACGTAAATAACCGTCTAATTCGTTTTATCGCTAAGACAAACAGTTACACCCACGTGGTGCGTCGCTTGGCAATACAACAGATGTTCACGCATGCAAGAGTGTAACTCAGCTTCTGATGAGAATATGGGAAACCAATAAATGAGCCGGCGCATGCGTGTATACATGTCTATGAAATCTAGGCATCTGGCGCGTCATAATCGACGTCACAGCTCAGCGCTTATTGGTCAAGCCACTTGCCATTGACCTGTTCGGTGATTGGTTCATTTAGGCTATACGCAAAGTATCCTGGGTAACAAATGCTATATTGCACGGAATTAAAATTAACGCGACGTTAACCAGAATTAATGTGATGCCTGCGGTCTAATGTAGTTTTATGTGGCACAAGCAAGACATAATTACGGTATATAAATTGGCTGTCCAACCACAATGCACACAAATATGTTACGTTTACATATCTGTTTACGTTTACATTTCGAACGAAATTCTCCCCACGTTTCCGTGTTCGAACATGCGCAACCGCAAAAATTGGCGATCCCTTAACAGATCAATGGGCAATACTTCAACCTTCGGGATATCGTCCATTTATACGACGCATTCCGAGTAGTTAATCAATGAGGTGAACTATTTATTGTATTTGCAAATGCATGGTTAGTGTTTATTGACAAATTTACGTCTATAACATCAATGTGTTGCGTTTTGTTTCACGTTACGTTTATTTGAACGTGTTCCGTCTCCCATATCAGAAAAGAAAATGTCTACTATTCCTTCTACCTAGCAGTCGATTGCAATTGCAACAGCAATATATACTATTCCTTCTACCTAGCAGTCGATTGCAACAGCAATATAATACACTTATAAATCCGAGTGTTTTGTTTAACACAATGACGCGTTTAGCGTGGTACAATTCAGCTAGATATGCCGCGAAATTACAGCAGAC
>OZ024856.1:44982609-44995109 GCA_964017155.1 Oasisia sp. SBJ-2009
CATTGTGTTTATTAGACCACTACAATAATTATCTGGTCTATACACATCCTCCTTCTTTCTCATTTCTCGTCTCTCGTGTCTATTCTGTAATCTCTCTCTCTCTCTCTCTCTCTGTCTCTCTCTCCCTCTCTCTCTCCCCCTCTCTCTTTCTTTAGTTTCTGCCTCGCTGTCCTTTCCGTCCTTCCTTTCTTTCACACGCTCCTCTCTCAGTTCTCTCTCACACTCCCACTTTTTCTCCACCACCCTCCGACTAACGCAGGGTGCTCTCCGCCGAAGAGATATGTTATATAATATATATATATATATATATATATATATATATATATATATATATATATATATATATATATATATATATATTATATATATATACACATATATTATTATATGTATATATATTAACATATATGGTGTGGATATATATATATATCCACGAAAGATATGTTATACTATATATATATATATATATATATATATATATATATATATATATATATATATACTATGACATATATAACATATATCTTTCATTGTAGTATAACATATCTCTTTCGTGGATATATATATATATATATATATATATATATATATATATATATATATACATGTATATATATACATGTATATATATACTATGACATGTTATATATATATATATATATACTATAACATATCTCTTTCGTGGAGAGCACCATGCGCTCAGTCAGATACTTAGTATAACTGTACGTGGTAATATAATTTCATACGCACTTTGATTCTCAATCACGCAGATGAAGCTACACCACACGCGACAAACTGTGGGGCGCCCCCAAATCTTGCCGTGGCTGTTCGTATCCACTAATGAAGCTCACGCGTATTTTTTGCTCCAAACAGCCAAAACCCCGCAGGTTCTGCGACTACTTAAGCCTCCCCATTGACGTTGGCGGAAAACTACAAGAAATTCAATTATATTGGTCTATAACCTTGGCAGGGACGTATTGTGTAAATTCGCCGTCCGGTTTAGCCGTAATTGATGGCGATGTTTCCCCTTACACAGCATCGACTGGTTGTCGTGATGACATATACAAAGGGTGGACGCCGTCTCACGGATGAGAGGACGGCACTAATGGAATTAGGAAAGGCGGCGTCAGTTCGAGATTGTGCTCCCGAGGCTCCAGCTGGCTTATCGGCGGAGGTCCGCGGCTGTCGGCGAATCAATTGACACGTGCACGCCGAAATAGCCGGGCCCGAATTAGACGCCACGACATTTGCCAAGCCAAAAAAGTTTGTTGAGATTAGTGTGTATATTGGGAAATACGTAGTGTGTGTTAGGGGTGGGTGTGGGTTGGTGGGTGTGTGGGTGGGGTGGGTGGGTGGATGTGTGGATGGATGGGTGGGTGGGTGGGTGGGTGGGTGGGTGGGTGGGTGGGTGTACATACAAAAACACATACACACCTACATAGAAACATAAATAAATGCATACATATATACATATACCTACATTATCTTATGGCTACATATATAATACATATACAGCCTGCCATGCAAGCGAAGAAGCACAAACACACACACATACGCACACACACACGCACGCACACACACACGCACACACACACGCACACACACACACACACACATACGCGCACACGCACACGCACACGCACACACACACACGCACACACACACGCGCACACGCGCACACACACACACACACACACACACACACCAACGACACACACGCACGCTCACAAATGACGGTTTGCTGATGTCGCATGTGTTATATATGTTAGATATTTATTTTGTGATACATTAATTATTCTATGTGCATGCATATGTATATATGCATGTGTGTTGTGAGGGTGATATTATAATTTGTAGAGAATTAAGAAAACCAAACTAGCTCACTTTTTATAATAGTCATATTCAAAAACGTGTTGTGTTTACTATCGTTTGCCACACTGGGAGTGACCTACTGTCGCTTGTGCACCGTCTGTCGCCTATGTTGTTTTGCCCGTTGTCACGACCATTGTGCAAATTCGTTTTCTGCAACTTTGGGAGTAGGCAATAATGCATTATCTCAATACCCTCAGCGGTTTTTTATCTAATGCATGCCTCAGTACACGCTTATTCGATCGAGAATGATGTCACCCTGCAGTAGAATGTATATTATGATCCGTTAGGTCCAAACGTTTATATGTTATCACGAAACAATATATCCATGGGAGTAAAGAGCAAGGATGATTCATGTCGGATAAAACCGTTTTTTTTTTATTATGTGGCAGGCGTCGTTATTGACAGACTAGACCTTTTTGTTTTCGTTGTTCCTCGGTGATATCGTGGACAAGAACTTGCTACTGTATATATGTTACTACATTAATACGTTAATTCATTGACCAGATTTTACACATTGCTCATGTGTGCCAAGGTGGCACACAACGGACATTATTCCTACACATATTTGTCAACAATCCGCCAAGAAACCTAGTTTATAATAAGTTTATAGGTTCAGCCAAAAAGGCAAATTGACTGGGCGTCTAGTTCACGTAGCCAAACAATCTTATTCAAAACGCAGGGGCCGGTTTCACGAAATAGTTGTCATGATATTTAACTATCTACGGGCGCATTATGGTTTACCTTCCGAACAATTGATTTACCGTGTAATAGTTTATAAAGGAAACACGTTAAAACAAAAATGGTACTACGTAAACTCGGGGGGTCGTAGATCAGAAGCTGATAGTTGTCCGAGGTTCAAGTCGTCAATAAGAAACATGTGTCTACACTTTCTTGAACCAAAAATAACCAACGACAGACAAATAAACGCTAAGAAATATAAGGCTAACAGCATAGTAGCTATGTGTGCTGCCACCAACAATAGATCATTTAATATACCGAACGGTCGAACTGAACAATATAGATACTCCTATTTCTAAAGAACAACGATTGATTAGAACCCGCTGGAAGAGAGCAATGTTACCGCCCTGTGTTAGCGGATTAGGTTAACACCTTTCGGCGCCGGGGCGGCCAAAAATAGACATTAACCGCACTCCCTATTCCGTTGCAATTGTAACGCTATTATAACATACCATACAATATCAAGGTCAAGATACACTTGTTCGATTATAATGAGAATCAGTCAAACAGTATATTGTCTTTTTATTTATACAACCGACAGAATGGCATATCACAGATGTGTTGGTTGTTTTACGAAGAATAAACAACACTGTAGCATATGTGCTCTTGGATGTTTAATAAAGAACTGACAAAATTATGTACGAGAGTTTTTATTTTTGTTTTACGGATAGTCGACAAAAATAGTGTATCACATGTTTTGTTGACTGTTACGTAAATAGACAATGAAATTACGTATCATAGACGTGTTGGTTGTTTGGTTTATGGACAGTAAACAACAGTGTAGCGTATGTGCTCTTAGTTGTTTAATACAGAAGAACTGACAAAATCATGTACGCGAGTGTTTGTTTTATGGATAATCGACAAAATGGTATACCATACGTTTTGTTGATTATTACGTAAATAGCACCAGAAATGACGTATCATAGATTTGTTGGTTGTGTTATAGAAAATAAACAACACTGTGCAGCATATGTGCCCTGGGTAGTTTAACAAAGAAAAACTGATAAACGTATGTACGATCGTTATTACTGTTTTATGGATAATCGACAAACTTATGTACAGCATGCTTTGTTGGTTGTTACATAAAGAACCAACGAAATAAACTATCATATATTTTTGTAACCTACTACAAAATGTCGTGTGTGTAATATATATATATATATATATATATATATATATATATATATATATATATATATATATATATATATATATATATTGTTACCAACAGAATGATTTATCATACACAGCATTTATTTAATGGTTTATAGACAATCACAAAAAGTATCATTTCATAGTTAATCTCCTTCCTTCTTCATGCCGTCTCGTCGGCAATTTCGCCGTAACAAATGCTGCTCTTCTGTGGACTTTTAATGGCGTCCTGGAGAGGCGTCCCTGTCTGCTTTCAGGATAACAGAGATTTCAGGAAAATGTTCCATTTTTAGACCACCTTTCTGAGAAAAAACGTGCACATTGCAGTTTCATATGGTTAGTTTGCAATAGTTCTTTAGACAGCCACACCAGACACGGTCAATAGGTGTCAATGAGCACCGCGTTGGCAGCGAGTTTTAATTGACAACCATTGTATGTGGCCCGCTGCAATACAACGTTGCCAGATGACGGAAGGCGATAATCACGTATTTGTGAACATCTCTAGGGAGAAGACACGTCAAGCCTAGTAGCTCAACTAAATCACGTGGAACAAGCTTAGCGGGATGATGGAGTGTCGTGACTAGCCGCTAAGTAACGTATTGTGTTTGTAGGTTCCACCGAGTCGCACGATCAATACGTGTTCCAATGTGCACGAATTTAATACTAATATCACGGATCACGAAAAACCCAGTGTTATTGCTGGATCTTTTGCCGTTTCCAAAGCCAAACAGACTAATGCCGCCACGACGCGACGCGTGCCTCGACGAAAGTATTTCTCTTGACTCCATTTACAGCAAGTTACGTGTGAACACGATATATTAACACGCTATCACAGGAGTCGTTTAATTGCATCTCCCCCGAAATGCCCTCAACTCATGCTTTCTATGTTCATTCGGTTCCCTGGAGCATTATTCTGTCATCGATCATTATTTACAGCTAGTTACGTGTTTGCGAAGTCTGCTCCCCTCACCACCCTGGTGTCCATGAATGATGTTCTGTGCTGCCGGCTTACCAACACGTGGTCAGTTTGGTTGAGTAGATATGATAATGTAGTCTTCATAACCCTCATAGTCTTCTCTAACTTTGCCACTGAAATCCCCCATTACTGTAAGAATGTCATATGTGTGAAACTGCCGACAACTTATTGCAACTGTTCATAGAACTGCCCTTTCTCATCGTGACATTTTTCATTTGTTTGTGCGTGTGTTTGTATGATTAATAGTTTTACATATCTTGAAATGAATCCAGCATATATTATGCTATTATTGACAGGGGTTCACTCTAGTAACGCTACTCTGTTTTCTTTCTCATAACTAGCATCACTCCATGTTGGTGTAGCCTATCTTCTCTCCTAGATAAAGTAACACTGTCTCCAATGGTTAATTTGAATTCATCGTGTTCAGTCCATCTACATTCGCTAATGTCCATGATATCGATTTCACGTGTATCCCTTCCTTTTGCAAGTTGTGCTGATATCCATTTAGAATATAACGTCTCGTGTTCCAACATCCTATTTTTACAGTTTCCTTTGGTCTGATCATCGACGCTTTCGGCTACCGAACATCCGGTAGGCTTTGGTCTGCAAATACCATACATCAACGTAACATTAGGGCCGATTTCGATTGAAGTACCACGAGAGTAATCCAACTGAACAGCGATGATCGTGACCACGGAGATAAACCCCTTATGTAAATAAATAAAATAAAGTAATCGTTATTCAGTGTGCAAATGATGATGCTCATTTTCTTTGTTTTAAATATTAATACATAGAATGTGGCGATTTTAACATAATATAATAAATGCACATTTAAATGATTGTGTCATGTAATGTTTAAGTAATTTCTTGTATAGTAGGGGCCTATGTTCCCTAGCTATTGTTCCCTCCAAACCGCGATTACCTCGGGTAGCGGTCTTGCAGATTCACCTTGTTTATGTAGGTCAAGAAGGCTCACGTGAGCAAGTGATCTTGGATGTTCGATTGGTACTCGTGTTATTCGGGTTACTCGCGTAGCTCAACCGAAGTCGGCCATGATGGCGGCTAGACTATGTGGACTGATAATTCTGGCTACCCGGATAAGGTTGTTCCACGTATTTAGTTGTCCACGTATAGACATGGTACAGTGAAGAGTCCAATGCTGATGTAATTTGGACTGTTGGGAACTTCGCAGATGGTATCTCCTGACCGAAACTTAAGTATGTACGCCAGTAACTAATATAAGCGTCAAATTACCAAATGACCACAGTGTTGCTCTAGCGAAGTCAACGGTGCGTGAAGTCTGCTTCAACCAGCCGGTACGAGTTGGCCTAGTTACGTAGCAGAAGACCACAACGATGCCGACCGGCCGTCAGAAATCGACGGCCAATTGTGAGCACATGCAACACGTGAAACGAGCACTGAGCGACGCGGAGGTCCTCACAATCACGGCAAGTCAAATAGCGGAAATTGTTGCAAACAAAATAAACGACCGGCTCAATCGACTGCAGAAGACGCCGAAAGAAAAGGAGCAACGAATCGACCAACTTGGACAAACTCTGGGCAGCCGCATCGACCAGCTCGAACAAGCACTGGACAAGTTAGACCAACACAGCAGACGATCGTCTGTCCGTGTCTCTAAACACACAAGGTGAACAACTTGACACTATTGTTACAGAGTCATTCAAAGACATGGACCTGCCGCTCACGCTGAGCAATATCAACGGTGCATACAGAATTGGACCAAAACATATATCACAAATAGAAGCACTCCCGCCTAGTGGTTATCCAGTTCAAAGACTATGAGTCCAAAGCCAAATTTATGAAAGCCAGGAAACAACTCCGAGTCAAACAGCCGAATGTATTCATTTCTGAAGACATAACACAAAAGCGAGCTAGTCTTCTCTACCTGTGCCAAGAGAAGACATCAGTTTCTGTACTGCTGATCCTGTGTTATTATATGGCAAAATTGTTATCAAGGAGACGAACGGCAAAATCAAAACCATCATTCGGGAGGATGATCCGAATGAACTGTAAATTCATTGACATAGGACGTGGTTGGCACATATGATACACCTCTTGGACTACCAATCAGTGTTATCATGCTAAGGATTACGCCAATGTCATGCTCACTGGCACCTTCATGGTCTACGCATGGTTCGTGAATTATTTTATTGTTAATTGTTTTCAATATTGATTTGTTTATTCTAGCGAAATCACCTAAATTGAACAATTGCAGTACAATATTATATGGCATAAAACCACTTGGCGATACGATATGTAACCATGCATGCATTATTTTGTACCGTATTCGGGAAACGTTTAAGTATCATGAGCCAGTTATTTGAAACGTCCATGTCATACGCAGGCGATGTACGTGATTATGAAAATTATAATGGTGCTATGCGGAATATAGATCTAGATTGCAATTTATTTAACTTTTCTATTTAACAAATACTAAATAATGTTATCTTAAGGATGACATTAATGAATTCATAAAAATAGTAATCTCAGTGAAGACGAATGCTCGCTTGTGCACTTAAACATTTGCAAACTACGTGATTTCTTATCGTTGATCGACAACAAATACATATTTATTGGTTTTTGCATAGTTCACTTGAGTATTATCAGAAATGAGTATCATAACTGAAAATCCTGAATGCGTGTTTATTGAAGTGAAGACTCGGACAGTGACACAAAATAAAAAACTAATTCTTTGTATTATCTATCAACCACCTAGTACAAACATTACCACTTTCATTGAGCATGTTATGAATATCACACACAAAATCCTACGGTTGAAAATAAACATTATTTTATAATGGGTTGACCCTCTGCAATAGGTTAATATTTGGGTTTTTACAGCCTCGATTGCCCAAATCCGCAAGGTAGTGGTACCTCAAAGTAACCACGGGGAGGTGAGGTTGACTTGGGTTTTCTACAGTTTACCTGCAGGCTATTATTTTCACTTTTCACCCTTAGAGGAATAACCGGCCCCAACGCCACGGGCGCTGAGCGTTTGTACACATTTCCCCTGGTGCTGGTGTCCGACCACCCTTTAATGCACTCTTTGGTCAGGCTGAAATTAGAAGAAGCAAACTACTAGTGCAAACAGAAAGAAATTCTACATAATCAAACCGCAACAACCAGTATTAAAAACGCAATTATCGCTGAACAATGAAACAGATCATGACATTATTGAAAGAACATGACTAAAACTTGAGATGTCCTACAAAGAAACGGCTAAAGAAGCAACGGTAATAAAAAGAGAGGACAAAAATCATGGATCAGCAGTAGGTCATGCCAGCTGTTAGAAGACAAGAAATTAATAAAGAACGCCATGGTAAACGCAAGGTCAGACAGAGTAAAGCCGAGCTACAAGGACAAGTATCAACAAAAAGAAATGACGTAAAGAAAATCACGAGACACTAAATTGTAAAGGAGAGTGGGGAGACACCTTTGCCGCAGAAGCAGAAAAAGGATCCGGAAGTGAGTTGTGTGACGAATATCCTTCTTAGAACAGTTAAGTGAATCGAATTGAATTGAATTGACGAATGAAAGAACTCTTATTAAATAAAGGTATATCAATACATGAAATTAGTATATTAACAAGACTATGAAATTATATATATATATATATATATATATATATATATATATATATATACACTCAGGTTTATAAGTCTCTCTTCGAACCGGTAGTCAACTTTAACTCCACGTGGCAGAAGGTCATGGATAATAATGAATATGGCACATAGGTAGGCATCCCTGCTTCCCCTGTACGGATGGTGAAAGGCTCTGTTTCAATCCCGCTGATGAGAACAATTCCCGTCATATTGTCGTCGCGAAGTTTCAGTAATGTGATGAAGTAGGTAGGGCTATATATAAAAGTATATATATATATGTGTGTGTGTATACAAGTATATATATATATATATATATATATATATATATATATATATATATGTATATGTATATATATATATATATATATATATATATATATATATATATATGCGTATATGTATGTGTGTGTATGTATGTATGTATGTATGTATGTATGTATGTATGTACGTATGTATGTATGTATGTATGTGTATGTATGTAGTAGTATTAGTAGTATAATTATATGTATTATGTATGTAGTAGTATTAGTATAATTATATATATATATATATATATTATTTATGTTGTAGTATTAGTAGTATAATTATATATATATATATATATATATATATATATATATATATATATATATATATACGCCGTTGTGTGTATATCCGTACGATCCACTCGAACAATGTCATGATAAAAGATGGCCGTAACTCACTGATCAGACATAACAATAATACAGTTTCTACATATCGCCTAATTCCTCAGGAACTTTAGATGCGCAACAAACCACATTCGCGAAGTATGCTTCTCAGAACGGTCTAACGGGGACACGCGCCTCTCATTACCATCATTCACGGTCAATCTATTTACTGGTAATTGTATAATTTATCACACTGCAAGGATTCCTATTTGATTTATATCGTTTCGGTTTAACGGAGGAACTTCTTTAATTTCACTTCTCCATTGATTTTATATTAGCGTGACATCGTGGAGCGTGATCCCAGCCCGCAGACACGCGCAGTAGCGCCTTTTGTCGGGCGGCTCGTTTGTTCCGTGACACCGGTACATCAGATGAAATATGTATGACGAAATAAGATTGGAACTGGCAAATAAAACATCCAATCCGAATCAGATTTGTTCGATAGATGGAGTTGGCCAATCAAAGGGTGTCCTAAATTACGATGCTTAGAAAAAACACGCTGATCCACAGCAATGCGGAAGCGAAGCATTTGTAAAGTGATGTGATTATTGATGTGTGTTGCGTTTGAGTACACGTAACACATGTTCAGCATGCGCTGTGTAACATGATACTATTTGAAATTATTGACCTGAAACGGAAGAGAGACACATATAGCGTAACGCCGATAACCGTGGAATTAAATTAACATTATCGACTCCATTTTGAACACGTTTTTAGATACTCGGCGCTCACAGAGCACATAACATGTCAAGTAGAATAACGGTCCTGTAGTGCCAATTACGTGGGATGTCAGCGCGCGCTACTGTTCGAAATTAAGTAACGTTATACGCACGAATCGTCCTTCCGAATTGTCGTATTGGTGTGTAAACCGATAGGGGAAATCTCAGGCAATATCTATCGACGCAGCCAAATAAACCGAGGACATGAGCCGTAAATACACAATGTACACACAATGTAACTGAGATTCATGCACTAAAGATGAACCGGTGCTCAGGGTCCGGCGTAGTTGATATTGATGTATCCACATCCAATAGCTATTTGTGATTGCTACATATGCGCCAGATAATATACTTCCGCAATCAATTTGAAATATATATCTCGTTCGGCTTTTTAAAACCATATGCTTTCAGATAACCAACTACAACGTGTTTAGAACAATTCAGTTACCTTTGCCTCGTTACTGCAGAAATCATACAAATAACTCATGTTCATACCTGCTTTTAGGGGACTAGTGTAGTAGCGTATAACGTCTAGTATTCGACAAAACAGATACTACTACGCACAAACATTATTCCAATCGTAGATTATCATGTTTCTAGTCATGGTAGTTGTTCTTGATTGTCCCACTACCTCTCTCCCCCCCGCCCCTCTCTCTCTCTCTCTCTCTCTTCCTCTCTCTCTCTCACTGTCTCTCCCACGTCTTCAGATTATCGATCTCGCCAACACTTAGTACATCTTGCTTGCCGCGCGCCTTGCTTTGGCAAATTATCGCATCCAGAGTGCCTTAATTGGCGTCACCAAATAGTGACAAATAACACTTGTAGTTAGGATCATACGACTGTGATCGTCTGATCGTAAAACGTGTCATCACAACAGTTGCAGATCGTTACCTGTCGTCCGAAACAATGTCGTTTCATGCGCGGTATTAGTCGCGAAAGCTTTGCAATTTTAGGACATGTGTGTTGTATTTAGTGAATCAAAAAGGTCAGAACTTGAAGGGTCTTGAGGAGATGAACCCTGAACTTTGCGCGGATTATATATTCGACCTTCAGTATTTCGGCAAGGCGGATGTAGGCGGGTTTTTGGTGATCCTAAAGGTGTGCAGGTGGCTTGTTTGAGCCTCAGTGTGGGTGGGTACATTTGGGTGGTTCTGTTGAGCCTCAAGCGTGAGCACTTCTGGGCTCTTGGTAAGTCTCAAGGAAATGTTCACTAGAATGGTCTGGTTACATTACAGCCCTTCGTCTCACCACGTCCTGACACGCACATACTTACAAACTCGCTTTATACTATGAACTGCAATAATCGGTTGTCTTCGCAATGCGTTCGGTTGGACCGTCATGCAGAATAGATACGTTGCATAATTATAATAATTCAACATAATCACCATAATTAGTTATAAATCGAAACTATATTAAATGGAAACGAAAGGCAACAATTGTGTGTTGTATGTTGTGTGTTGGGTGTTGCGTGTTGCGTGTTGCGTGTTGCGTGTTGCGTGTTGCGTGTTGCGTGTTGCGTGTTGCGTGTTGCGTGTTGCGTGTTGCGTGTTGCGTGTTGCGTGTTGCGGGAACCAACGACCGTTCCTGCGCCGAAACTGCGAACGGTGCGAGAACGATGTATGTGTTTGGAGGCTTCCAGTAAACGGTGCAATTCTAATAGAACTGTCCTCGTCGGAGTATTCAGGTCAAGGTTTAGTTCCCAGAGCCGTGTCCCTGTTTATTATCGTCAACAATGAATACATGTTATTATCCGAATCGATCGTCTACCAAGACTCGATGAACACCTAGCTGACCTTACTGCCACCACCTATTAGCTGTCCATCCTTCTCGAAGCGTAGATTACTCTATTCATTATCATCCAGTGTGATATTGATTTCGACGCATTTGTAAGATGCTGATGAACATACTGTTACTTTACCTTACATAACCTCATTCCTAAACGATTGTAAGTCAGTTTCTCTTTAGGCGACACAATTTCTGTTTCTTTTTAGATATCCATGATAGGACCGTCATGGGGTGGTTGTCTTATGGTCTTTCTAAGTATATGCCAGCATAATCTTCATTTCTTGATCTCCGCGCTGTTCTTCTGTTTCACTCTCTTAGTCTGGATACATTGCACTATACATTTGCTTCAGCTGTCAGAACAGAAAATGCTGAAGAGTAGTCCAGCCTGGAGGTACTGATGCATCCATCGGCGTTACTTCTTTTGTCGGCGGGCGGCAAGTGCGTTAATCCATCACACATTGGCAGACATGTGTCTGACATTCTGTTCACGTCGCCAGCGATTATTGTTCCCGCATTGTGTGGATGCTTTGTATGCCTCTCCGGACGACTACCGCTCTATATGCATGGGATTCTGTTTTGCCACCTGTGGTCTTCCGCAGTTTCGGTTCGCAGCGTATAGGCCTATGTGAAAGTGATTGAGATTCTTGGAATGGCGCATATATTGAATCTGCTCGCGCTCAGTAACGTCAGAACAGCAGTTCGCCTTTTTCAAGGACTCGCACAAGGATGCCATCGCTGAACAACAGTCTGTCATGACGACGAATTGCACCGGGTTGGCAATATGTCTTCATTAACTTGCACTTGCTGCGATGGCCGACTAGTAACAAACCCAATAGAGGTGAACGCCCGGCTATTGGCTTGCTTGCCGTCGTATGGCTGCAAACACCGTATTGATGGTTCCACGTTGACCCTTCCTGAAGACACACTGACTAAACGACAGTTGACC
>OZ024856.1:45000109-45010109 GCA_964017155.1 Oasisia sp. SBJ-2009
TATGTGCGGCCATTGCTAATTCCACCCTAAGTTTAAAAAGATGAAGCCATGGCATTTGCGTGGGCGCTATTATCAAAGTAGGACGACTTATAATTATTTCTTTAGCCAAATAATGAACTATATATATATATATATATATATATATATATATATATATATATATATATATATAATATATATATACGTGTGTGGTGTGTGGTGGTATTTGTGATTTGTGTATGTGTGGGTGCGTGCGTTCGTGCGTGCGTGCGTGCGTTCGTGCGTGCGTGCGTGCGTGCGTGCGTGCGTGCGTGTGTGTGTGTGCGTGTGTGTGCATGTGTGTGTAGAATATGAGTTCATTTGGAAATAGTTCGAGTACACACCTACCAACAATAATGTTATGGCGACTCGACTTACTATTAGAATTTATACGACTGCAACGAATCGCCTTGGATTGGACTAGATCAGCTGTGTCAATGTTATCGGCTGCGTGTTTTCATCAAAATAGATCTCGAGGTCAGTTAGTTTTCGCCTGCGGACAATTGATGCAATCAGCAATGTCGGTAAACATGGCGCAAACGAGGGACCTTCGTGACAGGAATGCATAAAATGAACTTTAATTACTAAATGACGAAGTCAACTTTACGTAGGCTCCAAAAAATCGTTGTTGATATTTGGAATTGAAAGTTTTAATTAACTCAAGTATAAGACAAAAAACGTTACACATACACATCCATGCGTTATTCATATTAATGTAGAAAATGTACAAACGGTATAATGAATTAAAATACCTGATCTGCTCTCAGTTTGTTGTAGATAAACGTAGGATATATATATATATATATATATATATATATATATATATATTCCTAAAGATTAAAATGTATATACACACATGTATAATTATATATATATATATATATATATATATATATATATATATATATATATATATAATGTCATCACACAAATATATATATATATATATATATATATATATATACATATACATATATATATATATATATATATATATATATATATATATATATATATATATATATATATATATATATATTTGTGTGAAAACATTGCATAAGACATAGCAGCACTTTCACGCTTATTACGTCTTCGGATAACTTCAACTCACTGGCGCAACCAACCGTTATCTCAAACCAGACAGCGTGCCTGGAACGACCGCAGAACACAGCCTCCAGACTAATGACACGCACGCGCAGGTATGAATCTGTCACACCTGGGCTAAAGAGGCAGCATGACCACCCATATTGTGTTGTAGTTTCAGAATCTTTCAAATTGCTAGTTTTTGCTTAAAGACGTGCGCCTAGCGTGATTCCGACTTTCTGGGCCGAACTCTTATGTCGTCGTGAGCGCATATGCCAAGATCTCGCGCCAGCACTGTATCAGTACCAAATGCTGCATCAGTACCAAGAGCTGAACCAGTACCAAGTGCTGCATCAGTACCAAGTGCTGCATCGGTACCAAGTGCTGCATCGGTACCAAGTGCTGCACCAGTACCAATTGCTGCATCAGTACCAACTGCTGCACCGGTACCAAGTGCTGCATCAGTAACAAGTGCTGCATCAGTACCAAGTGCTGCACCAGTACCAAGTGCTGCATCAGTACCAAGTGCTGCATCAGTACCAAGTGCTGCACCAGTACCAAGTGCTGCACCAGTACCAAGTGCTGCATCAGTACCAAGTGCTGCATCAGTACCAAGTGCTGCATCAGTACCAAGTGCTGCACCAGTACCAAGTGCTGCACCAGTACCAAGTGCTGCATCAGTACCAAGTGCTGCGTCAGTACCAAGTGCTGCATCAGTACCAAGTGCTGCATCAGTACCAAGTGCTGCATCAGTACCATGTGCTGCATCGGTACCAAGTGCTGCATCGGTACCAAGTACTGCATCAATACCAAGTGCTGCATCAGTACCACGTGCTGCATCTGTACCAAGTGCTGCACCAGTACCAAGTGCTGCACCAGTACCAAGTGCTGCATCTGTACCAAGTGCTGCATTGGTACCACGTGCTCCATCAGTATCACGTGCTGCATCTGTACCAGGTGCTGCACCAGTACCAAGTGCTGCATCGGTACCAAGTGCTGCATTGGTACCACGTGCTCCATCAGTACCAAGTGCTGCACCTGTACCAAGTGCTGCACCAGTACAGAGTGCTGCATCAGTACCACGTGCTGCATCAGCACCAAGTGCTGCATCGGTACCAAGTACTGCATCGGTACCAAGTGCTGCATCGGTACCAAGTGCTGCATCAGTACCAAGTGCTGCATCAGTACCAAGTGCTGCATATGTGCCAAGTGTTGTACCAATACCAAGTGCTGCATCTGTACCACGTGCTGCATCAGTACCGAATACTGCATCGGTACCAAGTGCTGCATCTGTACCAAGTGCTGCATCAGTACCAAGTGCTGCATCAGTACCAAGTGCTGCATCTGTACCAAGTGCTGCATTGGTACCACGTGCTCCATCAGTACCACGTGCTGCATCTGTACCAGGTGCTGCACCAGTACCAAGTGCTGCATCGGTACCAAGTGCTGCATTGGTACCACGTGCTCCATCAGTACCAAGTGCTGCATCAGTACCAAGTGCTGCATCAGTACCAAGTGCTGCATCAGTACCAAGTGCTCCATCAGTACCACGTGCTCCATCAGTACCAAGTGCTGCATCAGTACCAAGTGCTGCATCAGTACCACGTAGTCCATCAGTACCAAGTGCTGCATCTGTACCAAGTGCTGCACCAGTACCAAGTGCTGCATCAGTACCACGTGCTGCATCAGCACCAAGTGCTGCATCAGTACCAAGTACTGCATCGGTACCAAATGCTGCATCGGTACCAAGTGCTGCACCAGTACCAAGTGCTGCATCAGTACCACGTGCTGCATCAGCACCAAGTGCTGCATCAGTACCAAGTACTGCATCGGTACCAAGTGCTGCATCTGTACCAAGTGCTGCATCAGTACCAAGTGCTGCATCAGTACCACGTGCTGCATGTGTACCAAGTGCTGTACCAGCATCAAGTGCTGCATCGGTACCACGTGCTCCATCTGTACCAAGTGCTGCATCAGTACCACGTGCTCCATCAGTACCAAGTGCTGCATCAGTACCAAGTGCTGCATCAGTACCAAGTGCTGCATCAGTACCAAGTGCTGCATCAGTACCAAGTGCTGCATCAGTACCAAGTGCTGCATCAGTACCAAGTGCTGCATCAGTACCAAGTGCTGCATCAGTACCAAGTGCTGCGGTGCATCGGCGACTATTATTCGGTATGTGAACTGCGCCACCAGCAGATATTCTTCCATCCAGAATACAGACCTACCCCTTCAGCTAACGTATTTATTTATTTTACGTTATTCGATCTGCTTTTAACTACATCTACTTATTTGTGTATTGTTCAATATACTGAATAATGTATATTGATAGTATACCAGTCAGTTTCTGTATTATTATATATGTACAGTGCACCATTCCCGTAGTGTGCACTGTAAATAGCGCAAACCTTTGATTTGATAGGATATTCCACCGGACAGAGTTCTCTGGGTCTATGTGGACTTTTTAAATTTATTAAATTCCCTTCCCTTCTGAAGCAACATTGCAGTTGAAACCAAAGGTCGCCTTCTCACGAATCTTCGCCTGTCATACTGCTTTTATTAGGTCGCCATACACGTGGGTATGTTGTCTTAGATGGTACATTAAGCCCTATGGTGTGTCTGGTTTCTCTGTCGTGGTTGTGATTAACCTAATAAAGCTAGACTATCCTATAGTATAGGATAGTGCAGCAGAACGCATGTATTTGTGTGTATTGCTCCTGATGTCACATAACTCATTTGATATATTATCATGTTTTATTTTTACACATTCCGTAAACCACGAACATTTGTGAAGATATACTGAGACAAAGACATTATTGTCTATGTTTTCTAGACAGGTTGTCATTGTGTGCAATCGTTCGATACACGGAATTCTTGTGTATGGTTCTTTTTAAAGCATTAACATTTCTTTTAAATCTACATGAATGATATGACATATGCCACAAGTGATGTATATGTTACAGAGACTTTGCATTTCAGTATCCGCTGCGCTTGAGTATATGCTTTAGAAGTGTTGCATGTTAACCGGGAAGCCTCTAAAATTCGACTTATATTTGGCCTAAATATGTTTTACCTTGCGGAGTTCCTGTGTGTGAACGTGCTAATTTAGTTTTAGTAACATCAGTAAGACGACCATGGTATTAGTGTCTATGGTGATTGGTAATATAATTATAGCTTAGCTCACCCATGGAGCAACAGATTAACAGAAGCAATTATCACCACTACAGTGTGTATGTGTACTTAATTTATGGATGCCCATCCGTATTAATAAATAGATTACCACTAATAGCATTTCAGCAAAGCTACAATTCCCCCATGACTTGCTCGTTCTGAGAACGCTTTGGCTGAGTTGGTCATCATTCCCCTACGCCGGTCTCGTTGCTGGTGGCTATTAGGAGAATGTTTGTCGAAGGACAAATGCTTGGTTAGGCAGCAATGGTGAACTGCGAACCAGAAGCCCCGAGCGCAGTCGATTATTCGGCCGTATGCCTGCAATCAATTATTTAGGGATCAGAGTTCGCGGTATCAATTAGCGTTGTGATTTCTGTTAAATCGCGCTAAGTATTATTATTGGCAGTCAATATTTCCCTATTACGATTTAACCAAGTGCTTTAATTGAACACACGCAGCTACGGTACTGCGGTCATCGTGCAAAACGGATGTTACACAGTAGTTGGGCTTCCGTTACGCACAGGCATACTTGGTATCAATTACATGAGGTGTTGTATAACAAAGGCTCGGTCCACCAAGCCGCCAGAAACTGATATTTAGAGCGCTCGTACATTTTGTCTGCGGAAATTCTCGCTGCAAACGATTTTCTTTTCTTTATGACAAATATGCAGGTTTTGTAAAGACAGTTGAATGGGATAATGTGATTTAATATTATGTTATATCTCAATGATAATGTAATTTGCATATATAACCGTTATCAACACTGTTCGGCAAAGGCAAATCTTCGCGGAGGTCATGCGAATGACTTTGATTGCGCACGTAGGCAAACTGCGACGAACTGGAAGTATCAATTGACCTATCCATCACGGGAAACGTTGCCTCGCAAAAGGTCCGTTAAGCCATAAAACATGAAGGCCAAACATGCATGACATCTGCTAGATCAAGCACGCGCTAATGCGGTTGTCTCCTTAAAAACGGCGCCTTCTGTTTTATTATGAAACACGTTTGGGCTCAAAAGTTCAACTGAATAGATACGGTGGATTTTTTTAACGCTCCCCGTGATCAGTATCAACTTTTGAGGGTTTGACTGACACATTTACCGGACAACAGCTCGCCTGATGGATACGACAATTAACATATGCTTTAGCAGGAACGCCACTTTCTACCTATGTTCAACAATGTTTAAGGATATGTTTTATACTTTCATGTGAAGTTTGCCATCCATTATTTCAGTGTTTGTTTCCTGATTGTAGACGTAAGTGGGTCTCGCTGTGATCACTGCTGTGATCACTGCTGTAATCACTGCTTTGATCACTGCTGTGATCACTGCTGTGATCACTGCTTTGATCACTGCTGTGATCACTGCTGTGATCACTGCTTTGATCACTGTTGTGATCACTACTGTAATCACTGCTGTGATCATTGCTGTGATCACTGCTGTGATCACTGCTGTGATCACTGCTGTGATCACTGCTGTGATCACTGCTGTGATCATTGCTTTGATCACTGCTGTGACCACAGCCGCCCATAATTGTATCATATTTCATTGTGCCTTTTCTTATAGTGAAAAGCACCATAGAATATTATTGCATAAATGTGGTGCAATATAAATCAATATATATTTACGTTTACATGTGTACTTCAACATGTTTAACTAATTCATGTTTGGAAGACGTGACTACATAATAATAATGATAATGTAACTTTAATTACTATTAAATATAGTATAATTGGAAGCCAAGTTCAGAGGCACACCAGGACGAGAGAGTTGGTCTATCTCGAAGTTGTTAAGCAGTATGACTGTGTCTCGAGTACTAATTCTAGAAATATGACGACTAAAATTAACAATCCCATATCAGCCTACTGTAGACTACTGTCTCATGCCACTGCTACACTGCATGAGGTGTCATCTGCGTAATACCAGTGTCGTTCCAGTTTTAGCACGATATATACGTATATAATGTCGACTACATGTCATGGTTCGTTGTGTAGACAGTTGCCACAAGCAATGTCCCTGTCTGTTCTTCGATTCCCCCAATCAAATCCCCCCGCCCCCGACAAATTAAGCTTACACACGTGCAACAGGCACTCGTTTCGTTGATAGCTCAGTGACAGCTGAATTCAGAGAACGTCTTGTGATGCTGTCTAGGAGAGTTTTCTCACAGGACGCTGATGAGGTACTCCACATATCTCGGTCTCCTTGCGGACAGACGTGAAAGGACCGTCTAGACGAGAACGTGTTTACCTCGCAAGCAACGAAGCTGATTTAGAAAGCGTATTTCGGGCCTCGCCGTCGTGACGATAACCAATTTCATCAAAACACCCGTCCAGACGCAATTAGACGATATGATTGCTGTAGGCGTTACTGGTTATAAAATGTGTCGTAAACCTACTCTTGTTTGATCCTGTTTGCGGGAGATGTCGTAAAAATGCTTTGTGCATGGGCGGCTATAAATTACCACCTACGACAAACCTCGTTTATTTTTATATAATATATATATAATATATATATATATATTAATGATGCACAAGGTGTTGAATATATATATATATATATATATATATATATATATATATATATATATATATATATATATATATATATATATATATATATATATATATATATATATATATACCCTGTCGCGTGCTGGAAACACATAAAGAGTAAGTTCTTATATAGCGCAATATCCAATCCTCAGATTTGCTCAAAGCACTATACACTTTACTTCCCTGACAGTCCTGTTCAATCAGACACCATCTCAACTTCTCTGGGAAGCATCCAGATGCGCTCGTTTATGTAAAAGTATCAGTTCATGTTTGATATAACGTATAAGATGACGTCAGTGGATAGGTCAATGTCCTACTTTCCACGGTAGCATCTTCGATTGTAGAAATACGATTACTTCGATAATTTTTTATACGCGTACACCCATGTGACAACTCAAGGAATCAATGCAATCGCCAAAATTCAACATGACAGGCACGCGACAGAGAGCGTGATGCTTTCACGGGAAATGTCTCACTTGATTAAGTGGGTCCAATAAAAGAGTACAACGTTTTGCAAGGATGTTTTACAAATAACAGGCGGCGATCGTTGGGCTGGATAACTTGAGCGGGTTTTAGATTTAACTCGATTTGTCAAGACCGCCACACAGATGTGTGATGCGTGAAGCGTGTCTCCGGTTTCATTTATTTGCTTAAACCATCTGATCAGTCACACCCGCGCGTAGACTGAATGCTCTACTTTATTCAGCTGAAGACATCGTTACGGTCGTTATTTATCGCCTCGTTGTCCCGGGTGAGCCCGACTTTGATATCAGCTCTTAATTTGTGGCTGCCTTATCGCTAATCATGGCAAACAATATCGATAAAACGACGCTGTTAATTGCGACTCATCAACGTATCGCGTACCGGGATCACCAATTCGGCTTATTTCCACCGGGATCCGTGACCTAAATGGCTAAACACTATCGGGAGAAATGCATTTGATATGCCAAGCTCCTCACAGAAGTAACGCAGTTTTACTGTTTAGATGCCATTAATCTGACTCCAGTACAGCCAATGACAACCGCGATGGTGTGTGAGTAATTCGATAAAGCAGCGCGTCCCGCTTATAACTTGCCAGGTTAGTGCGGTCAGAGCCGTATGCTTGTCCTTGCAGTTTCTCAGTGTTCATTGCTGCCAGTGGCTGCGTTGCGCGGACCGGCATTTCGATTAGACCCGATGAAAGGGATACGCCACGGCCGCCAATAACCTCTCTGGTTGGCCGTAGCCGTAGCCGTGGGAGTGTTCGCTGCCTCTTGCGGCCGGAGAGAGAACACACAGTCGACGGCTCCGCACGAACGCTCTAGGACGCTCGATGTTTTATTCGGTTCTGTCGAAGCGAAAACGTCGACAGCATTTGGAGCACGAGTATGTTTAACCGACCAATGTATCGTGATGTGTTGGATGTCTATAAGGGGTCATTTGTCAATCTATCAATATCGTTGTCTTTCTGTCTGCAGCGGAGTGTAGGTGTCATCCGTCGGTAGGAACATCGGACGTTGGGCGCCATCGTTGACACCGCGCGCCGCTCACCGATGCTGTCGGCAGAAGACAACCGGACGTCCGCGACGATGGCGACGGACGACCGCTGCCGTCTGTTCGACCTCGTCGTCCTCACGCTCATCATCGGCTCTCTGTGCCTCGTCGGACTCGCCGGCAACATCACGTCGCTGTTCGTGCTGCGTCGACACAACGCCGAGACGGGCACGGTGTTCCTGCTCGAGTGCCTCGCCGTGTCCGACGCGCTGCTCCTGCTGTGTTGCCTCGTCGTCTACAGCCTCGCGCCCATCCTCGCGTACGCGCGCGTGTCTCCGGCGCTCAGCGAGGCGTGCACGTCGGCGCGGGTCTACGTGTGGCCGTTCGCCATGATCGCGCACACGACGACCGTGTGGTTGACGGTTCTCGTCACCGTCACTCGCTACCGGACCATCTGCTCGAAGACCGTCAACGTAGCCGCGTTGCAGGTCGGCCGGACACGCATGCATGTCGTCATCGTCGTCATCTTCGCCGTCCTTTACAATCTGCCGCGGTTCTTCGAACACCAGCCGATCGCCGCGTCGTCGTTACCGGAACTGACGTCATCGTCGAACACAACATCTCCGGAAGTGCGTCCGGCAAAGCCATCGAAAGTCGGGGACAGTCGGGTATATCAGATTGTGTATTCGAACATCCTGTATTACCCCGTCATGTATATCGTTCCTCTACTTCTACTGGCCTTTCTCAACTACAAGTTAGTGAACGCCGTGCGCATCATCCGACAGCGGAAGCGCTTGTTGACGAGCTGTCAGCGGCAGGGGTCTGACCACATCACGGGCTGCGTCATCATGATCGTGTTTGTCTTCATCTGCTGCCAGACGCCGGCTCTCGTCAACCAGATCTTCTGGGCGGTGACGACGCCTGAAGAGCGTCGCTGTGGCCGCTTCCACTACTACTACACACGAATCAGTGACGTTCTCGTCGTGCTCAACTCGTCTGGGAACTTCGTCATATACTGTCTGTTCGGTAAGACCTTCCGCAAGATCTTCCTCGACACCATCTGCCTGGGCTCGCGAGAGCGGAAGCTGGCGGGAGACGGCCAGCACGAGACGGTGGCCATGCGTCGGCCGTCGACCAACGGATTAACGCAACAGAAAGCGACGTCCGCTCGTCTGTTGTCGGTACTGTGACAGTCGTCTCGTGTAAGGAAATTGCGACAAAAATACATCGTGACAGCGAGGCACTTGACACTTCGCTTTACCTTGAGCACGTGACACATCAGCACCGCTCATGCCATTGCGACCGGATATCACTAATCTATTGTACCGATGGCAGAGAGACGAAACTGCACACGACGATGAAAATACGGTGGCGTCAGCATGTCGAAGATCCGGGAACCCAAACCAGACTGAAATTTCAGGAAAGTCATTGCTTGATTGTGTACGTCTGTCATGCCCTGGATGGCTGACGTGAACTAACACGAAGCAGTTGCACGCCAAATTGTTCCATACGGGAAACTATTACCGCGGTTGAAATATAATCCCTCGTTGATATCACTAATCTAGCCTTGCAATAGTCGAATCACTCTGGCTGATCTGACACTTTGTACAAGGATGGACGCCACCGCTGTGCATTGTTGGTAATTTTCTACCCGAAACCTCTTGCTTGGTTTACCGTAGACTGCTGCATTTCTGCATGGAAGGAT
>OZ024856.1:45012609-45067609 GCA_964017155.1 Oasisia sp. SBJ-2009
ATATATATATGTATGTATAATATATATATAATTTATAATTATATATATATAATATAATTATATATATATATATATATATATATATATATATATATATATATATATATGCATATTACATAATATCTATACTATATATATATATAATATAATATATATATATAATTATATATGTATATATAATTATATTATATATATATATATATAATTATAAATTATATATATATTATATATATATATTACATATATATATATATATATATATATATATATATATATATATATATATATATTATACATACATAAGTATACGTCAATAAGTATCTAAATATATATATATATATATATATATATATATATATATATATATATATATATATATATATTATATATAACATATAAATAGATGTGTTCTTCTAATTATTTGTTATCCCCCTGATTAAATCAGGGTGCTCTTTGATTCTTATCAATACAAACGTTGCCTATTTCTAATACACTCCGGCCACCGGACACCCAGGCCAGGACAGGGACAATTGTTGCGGACAAAGAAACTGCTCGCTCCCACGAAGCTGGATCCGTCCGCACGTCATGTGATCAATGTTAATCAATACCTACGGCTGATTGGTTTAGCAGAGTTCCGTTTTATATATATCTATATATATATATGTATATATATATATATATATATATATATATATATATATATATATATATATATATATATATAATATAATTCGCTTTAATAGTTCTTCTTATCAGTATGCTTTGCTTATTTGATTTGTACATGTAACTTATTTCAATAATAGCGTTTTCATATATTAACCCTGAATGTTCCATTGGCGATCAAATGTATATGTTAATGTGAAGAAAAACTAGAGAGTCGGTGATGCATTGTGCATTCGACCGTTGAGAAAGAGAGACAGGTGGACAATAATACACATATAAAATGGCAGATGGAAAAGTTGTTCAGAATTCCACAATATTTAATATTGCTAATGGGTTTACAAACAGGAAAAATCGATGTTGAGAGATTAAGAGTGATTGTAACAGCTATGTGTGAGAGATGAATTCGCGTATCTGGTACTGGAGCAATTGTTAAGATTAAAATGTCATCTGCCTTTGAAGCTTCGCTATTTATAATCCAGATTTGGTGGCCATATTGGAGATGTATATCTATTGGTTGTTAATCAATTGTCAATTTCAACGAAACATATTAGGCCAGGAGCCAGAGCGTGTGTGGGTACGTTGTAGGGACGAATGTTCATTGTGGTTTTTGAATAGTCCTGCATCTCTAGAGAAAGACAATATGCGGTAGTAATACAGACCTCAGAGCTTTCTAAGAGAAATCACTCTTTTTTTAAACTAATTCCATTTTTATTATAAAAAAATTATGTGAAATTGCTAAGTGAGTGGCCATGTACAAACGACTATAAAATCATTGGTATCCAAATCAGGACTATGACAATTGCATAAAATGTGGGCGATTGGTTCTGCTTCACAGGCATATTAAATTATTTTATTCATCAACAATGTTTTCATCAACAAAATCACTAGACGTTCTGGGTAATAGCCTCATATATCATCTATCAAGGTGCTTATTTCACCGGAATGTTCGTCTATGTTGCTAGAAATGGGAAATAGGTGATAGTATTGGAATTCTCACAGTATCTGTATTCTCAATGAAATCACTCTTTGTAACCTTTTTCTTAGATCCGCTGTAATTATTGTTTTTATTGTATTTATTGGACATTATTGGATGGGTGGACACACTTAAACGATAATAAAATAATATATGTTAATATATATATATATATAATAATATATGGTATATTACATTTGCATATGTTGTGGCAAACATGTCTTGTTTCATAATAAAACCAACATTTTATTTTTGTCTTAAGAAAGGTGGACTTATTGCATTTTAGGCCGCGTCTCAAAATGAAATTCTCACCATTTAGACTTTCAACAAAGAACAAAATCGCTTACATATCAGGTTAGCAATCTTGTGTATCCTCAATGAAGACTCATCACACTAGAATAGTGGTCTACATCCCTAGATGTAAACAATGAATGATAGCATTGCAAAACACTCAGTCCTTTATGTGAAATCACTCTTTAACAATATTTTCCCCATTTCTGCCGGAACAGTATTTTTATGACTATTACTGAAAGGCTGGTCACACATAAGCCATTTCAAATATTGTCTGTCCCAGGTCTATGAAATTGGTATACGGCTTTGGACAACTTGTCATGGTTCATAACAGTATCACAATTACTTTAATATCGTGAGAATTGAGGATTTGTTAAGATTGGGAACTGCTTTTCAGCTGTTTTACTCATGTTATGTTTGCCATGGTTCTGTTCTCAGGTCTTTGCTTTTCACCCTCTAAAACATCATAACTTGGATCCCTATTTGTATGCAGATGACGTCACAACTACATTTCTATAGCCATCACGAGTATAAATTACAATTGCTTCCTAAACCTGCTCAGAGAATTGGTAATAAGATACCTTCCACTGAAGGACTGACAGGAATTTTATGTTAACAGCAAATAACATGTAATTCCTCATAACTGGTACATACTGCAAATCGGCGGGGTTTATTCTTTGCTTGTCGCATCTATTATAAGTGTAGAAAATATAGGTCTTTCGCAAGGTTATGATTTGTTGCGCATTGTTACATTCCGATCAAACCAATTCACGTATTGATCTCAATCTCTAGAAACAGCGTAAACACAACACTCACACATATATATATATATATATATATATATATATATATATATATATATATATATATATATATATATATGATATATACCTTATATGGTGTTTACGGTAATGTTTTAGTGTTTTTATGTGTGTGTGTGTATATATATATATATATATATATATATATATATATATATATATAAACACTAAAACATTACCGTAAACACCATATAAGGTATATCTTATATATTATATATATATATATATATATATATATATATATATATATATCTAGACAATCACTAAAAACAGCGTAAACACACATATATATTATATATATATATATATATATATATATATATATATATATATATATATATATATATATATATATATATATATATATATATATATATATATATATATATATATATATATATAATATATAAATATATATATATATAATATAACTTATATGGTGTTTACGGTAATGTTTTAGTGTTTATATATATATATATATATATGTATATATATATATATATATATATATATATATATATATATATATATATATACAAACACTAAAACATTACTGTGCATTACGTAAGAGCATTCGTACAGTATGAAGCCTACGTCCCTGCACGCCCTCATCCAACGCGCCAAGGCCGCCTGACTGCTGACATTTGTACAGTTTATGGTTTCGCACGCCGCGATTGGGCGTTGCGTCGCGAAAACAAACCTTTCTCGTATCTGTCAATGCATCATAACTAACACTTAATGGTGATGAGTTGCACTGACGAGAATTTAACAGCACAGCCGCACTGGGTAAGGCCGAGTGTCGTCGTTTAATTATTTCCGCAAGAGCGAACGAGAGCGAATGTGAGAGTAGGTCCTCTGGTAACCTGACTGCAATCACGTCTTATTGGACGTGCGTACAAGTAGGTTCCATGGCGCTCGGAACCAGGAGCAAGAGCACGTACGGATCTTTAAGAAGTCTACTTTATCTCTAATGACACACACATACATGTGGATATAAGCGCGTTTAATGTAGCGTATTTGCACGACGTGTTTAACAGGGATACAACTTACCGTGCACTTTAGCAAGTCGGTTTTTTATTTATATTTTACCAATATTTGTGCAATTCTTTAATATGTCGTAACTAAACTTTACGCTGCATTCTGCATATGCAAATAGTTAAATTATATTCTTTAGCTTTTCTAAAAGATAATTACATGTACTCTAATATTTTACATTCACGACCATTGGGAAGATAAAATGTATATTTGTATAATGTTATCGTGAATAAATAACGTTTATTATTATTAGCAGTATTAAACCAACATGTGGACATCAAGTAATCTCTCTCCGGATCAACCAAATGAATCAATAATAATAATTGTAAAACGTCTATAGTGCCTATATCCTTAAAACGTCCCAGATCAGAAGCGCAACAAACAAAATCATTTGGCTAATCATACACAGGAACAAAAAAGAATTTCTATCTAAGCCCTAACTACGACTACAATCCCCGGTGTACTACAAAATCGCAACTTTCACTGATTTCAGTGGGCGGGGGGGTTTCGGCAGACAACTATAAGTTAGTACCTTTGAAGTGTCGGTCCTTTGATAGTTTCAATGTGTGAGTTAGATTTACAAACGAATTTGTGATGATGGTGTTGATTCTCCTAAAACATTCATGAATATTAATGTACGTCCGTTTTAGCGTTAAGGACGTTTGGGACTTCCCTGGACGAGTTATGGTCGCCCTTTTAACCAGAATTGTGGCATGAGTAGGTTATGATGTGCCAGGGTCGTGGTCTTCCTTTTCATATAATCTCGCAATTCTTTGACGTCTCATCCTCTTTGAAGATAAGCTGTGATCTGACTAGATCTGATCTGACCAGATCACTTTCAGTCAGAATAACCATTACATTAACTGTTCGTTTATATCAGGATATAATCGACGGTATGTTGAACACTGACATTTAGTCAGGTAGATGGAAGATTAATAAAAGCTATCAAGCGCGGCGCGTCTCTATTCTAAATGCCAATATGTTTACTGTGATGGGGTATAATTATGTTTTAGTCACTGACATTTGACTATAAATCGTCATTCGTATAATACCTTTCGGGATCAGACTCATGTAGCACGGCGTTGGTACCTTGTTCTCTGATGTTCAACTACACATTTTGACATCGGAGAGCCAGATCTTAGCAATGGGCAAACGTAGTTGGGAAAGGCAGCGTTGATTTGATGGACCACTGCCGCGGCTTTTGATCATAAAAATTATGAAAAGTCGATTACCTGAAAGTGTAATGCTTATGTAACGTAGTACATTTTATAGACCAATGTCCCTTTATCTGCTGAAAGTAAAGCGGCAATCAAAAACGTCCACGGAGCATCTTGTATCTTAAAGCACACGGACAGTGAAACAAATATCCGTTGCTTTTGCATATAATCGTACATGGGTGCGTCGTTAAACAATCCCAGGCCATTATGGCCGTTACCGTCAATTTGTAATCCAGGGGCGTCGCTGAGAGGTCTTGGTCTGGCGTCAGACTCAGCCACGGACCGTTCATGCATTACGTTCGCGCCAAGCGACTGACGTCACACCAGGCTGTCGAGCAAGTTTTTGCGTTACTCTTACGCAAAATTGCACTAACTAAGACGTTCGTAAGTCGTACGATACTACGCAATGGACGCTGCCAACTGCTCCCTCGACTTCTAACGAAACTTCTTCATTTTTTAACTGTGATAACCATCACAATTTCCACTCCTAAACTGCATCCATCATCTAGTGTTTTCAATGTTATGCCTGGTATGACGTCACAGGTAAGGATTGCTGTCGCTAGGGGCGCCACGTATTGTCTCCACAGGGAGACATTGTGTCACGACCAAACATCACATTTGTCTCACAGAGTAAATATTTTAGGACGGGGAATTTTAATATACTTCATATTCAATATGGCCTTTTGATTTTTGCTCACACAAAAATCAATCGTCAGTGGGTTTTTTACATCGGCGCTCAAACATGGTTCGTCGGTTTGGATTCAAATTCAACACACCGTCCATAATTGTTGCAAACCTTGAAGGCCAATGGAGAAGTAACTTTTGAGGCCTACGACTAGTAAAAATACACAGAGAGATATAACCGAAGGAGATGGCTTCTTCTAAGTAACGTGGAATGGCCGATCGAGAGCAAGAAGAACAGAGATTCGTTATAATGACCAACATTGTAGGAACTGCCTGAGGACACGTACGCTGCGTGAAGACCGATCTACAACGAACAAAGAGGAAGTCCCGCCGAGTCGTGAGCATTAACCGACTCGACACAAGCTTTCATGTGTCGACTGTAGCGATTTGTTATCGCGTAAAAGCTTTCTACTTAGTGTACAGCCTCTATTAAGTTAATGGTGGTCGTGCTGACTTTTTATTATTAAAGTTAAATTAGTCCTTTGCAACAATAAATACGTCGTGGTAATTATTGATAAGCGTCGTGCACGGGGGCGGGGGGGTAAAACAGCTGCTAGTGATGACATTTACGGCGTTTTGACAGCATATGTAAACGACATGGTGCATGTAGGTGACTGTGAACATGATCATGAATTGTTTTCGTATGCAGTTTGCTGGTAATCTGTCAAAGCATTAACTTAATCACCACTGGTCAAATGGCAAATGGCTTATGCTTCGTGCCTAGCATTGACAAACCATAAGTCAGAGTGGACGTGCCATTGTCAGGTCAACACGTGGGACAAGACGAGACAGCGAACCCGAAATTAAGCGGCGAATCGCGTGTAGGATTTCTAATAACGGTCTTTACGATATGTGTATATATCCTTCTTGACATGTATTTGCCCTGTTATTGCCTACTAAAATGTGCAATTAGCTGTTACATGGCGTATATGTAGTCACGCAACACAACAAATGATGAATTCCCTTAAAGCGCTGCATTTATGTTATTATCACCACCAATACGTTGTACATACGTTGTACTGCGGAAATGCAGTGTTAGCAAAAACGCCATTAAGGCAAGCTTTTAGGCAGTCGGCGTGTAATAGATGTACAAGCACTTGTCCCTGTCAGTACCAACCTGTGGCAGTCTCGCCAGCCGCCGGACATGTGTCCGCCATCTTAAAAGTAGCAGTTAATTCCAGGGCTTTAAGAACAGTCTTTGGAAGTAGACTAACATACCGGTAGACATCAGAGGATCGTTTCGTTAAGACAAACAGCTCTAAAGGAAAAATTCAGAGATAAAGAAATCCCTTTGTTCAGTTTAATAAGGTTTATCTTTCAAAACGCAAATATCCACTGCCGTGTTACCGAGAACGCTATTCGCATGACGCACCAGTAAACATCTCTCGTTAGCGCATTATGGTGTTAACAGTTTTCAGGTATTCAAGATCGCTATTATGGGATCAAAATTAATTTTTAAGTGCAAAAGAGCTCTTAACAGCATTAATAAAATGGTTTCCAGGTATGGGTTTGCTGTCCATAGTCATCGAGCAAGTGATGTTTCGTGTATGTCATATAATATGACACAGCGCAGCCCATTTTAAGTTATACCTCGAATCCGTTAACAACCGGTTTGATCTCTGACGCAGTGTGAATTGTCATCCCCTTGAAATCCTACCTAAGTATCCTAAGTGATGACTCAGATGTTTCTCATGCACAGTCCTGATTGGCTTATGTGCTGCGTTTGACACGACGGCCTAGCCAAGCCTTGTCCCAAGCCCAGGCCAAGGCCAAGTGCTCAGAATCCGTGTGTCAAACAGGATCAACTTGTCAGAGACAGCGATGTACTTGTTATGTGCTTGTCGCATGTCGAAAATAGGAAACCATCTGTTACGAACAGAGAGGCCATCTGGAATACGTTTTGGCAAATTTATAGCTTTCACCATGGATGGGTCCATGGCTTGATCAATGAGACAGGCAGCGCAGCTGTTAGTTTCAGAATTTCGTTCCTCTACACGGCAAGACGAGGACGCTCTCTGATGTATCCGCAAAACGCTATCACTTAGAGTTGCATTCTGACATAATTTCCCCTTTTTAACGCATTTTAGAAAAGTCAATGTACACCATGACCGATATTTGCTTATTAGTATACTTCCTATCACATGTCTCACTTTGTGGATTTGTACGTTATTTGATCAAAGATAAGTTTGCAACAAACAACGGCTCTGGAGTTTCCCAAAAGTCGATCTATTTTTACCATCGGAACTCTCCGGTCAACGTAAGTAAACGATGGGGCAAACTAAAAGGCGGTTCCACATATCCACGTTAGTCGCTAGAGGCGCCACTAGGCAACAATACCCTAGTTATTTAAATCATTCTCAATTAGCCATTGACCGTACAGGCGCGTAGCCAGCGATAGTTTGTATGTGGGCAACTGGGCATGCCGTAAATATGGAGCGTATCGAGCGGTGGCATCTTTGTGAATGTGGTATGCCGTTTCCGTGCGGTTTGCCAATTGTGGTCCGCCTTTTAGTGTGGCCCCCTCCTGACAGCGCTTTTCACTGGAATTCCCTCGTCCAGATCTAAACCAATCAGAGAATTCTAACTGGCGAGGCTCGCCAGGGCATTTGTTCGTCTTTTGCTCCTTTTTATCTTAAACTGGCATATTATGTGAAAATAAGTTTATAGGTAGTTGAGGAAAACAATATATAGTGTATGGGAAATGCGAGTTTACTGGAAAATTATATTTTAAACATGGCGGAAGTCAGAATGCAACTTTAAGACAATGAACCCGATGGTCTTTATCCGGTGTGTACTTACTGCACACTATTTGATTTGATCCGAAGTTGCTACTACATGTACCAAATAAAAAACAAGTAAAATAATTTCTAAGGAATTTTTCTTGTTTGGTAATAATATAAACCAGAAAGATGGTTTCGTATGCGATAATTTCTCGCAAATCGGCTCACTAACTAATGTTGACAGACGCCAGATGAATGGTGGCAACTATATTCGACGGTAGTTTCGTATTTCCACAGAATTGTTTTAGCCGACTACAATTATTTTATCAATTTTAATATATTTGTGTATGTGTATATGTATATATGTATATATGTATATGTATATATGTATATATGTATATATATATATATATATATATATATATATATATATATATATATATATATATATATATATATATATATATATATATATATATATATATATATATATATATATATATAGAACAGTGGGAAGCATGATTGCGCCGAGCCCAGACACAAGTCGGACTGACCCGCGCAGAACGTCCTCCGCTAGTTACTATTATATAATCCCAACCATGCTGATCACCACACTCAGTACAATATGGTAAGATAATGCCTCGAATATTGCGAAGCCTTCAACGTGCTGTCACGCGCGCTACTGTGCGTGACCTTTACGTCAACACATCGACCACATTCGCTGACAGATTCAAGATGCCGGTTTTCATCCGGTGGTTTTGATAAATATCAAACTTTCCTTTTCCGAGAACAAAACGCACGAACAAATAGAATGGATCCGGTACGCTTTTCAGAAAGTGTCAAAAAGCGTCATGCAACTGGACAAGCCAAACCACATCGGCCGATTTCCGTCTGTTAGGCCGGGAGTCAGGTCCAGCTCTCAGGATGTTTTCTGCTAACTGTTTTCACTAGTATTTCAAGATTCAAATTCAAGATTCAAAAAACTTTATTATCCGTTTAAAAACATATTAAAAACGGAAAAAAAACATGAAAATATTCATGATAACAGACACATTGGGCCAAGGTGGTAATGACCATTCCCAACTCGGGGCCTTTTGGCCTCAAGGCGCCAGAAACCCTCTTTTCGGGCCTGAAATGAAGTAAATTAAAATATGTTGTCACTGTGGGGCCAAACATAGCTGTAGAGACACAAATTTGTTTGGCATAAAGCATCCTGAGACATTGGGAAGGCTCTGGTGTATGATTTTAGTGATTTGCCCCAATTCAATTATTTAGTGTGAACCATCGAGTGCACACAGAATGAAAAAATTGTCCTCCACCTGACACGTTAGTGTCATAAATGTATATTTACACTTATTTTTTATGTATAATAAAAGGCAATTTTTCCACTTAGAAACCTTTCCACGGCTTCAACTTTATACCAAGATAACATCTTTATCTCGAAAAATGTGCCTGCTGTGGGTAAAAAGCCTATCCCACCCCCTAAATCACTGACATTTTTATTATCGAATTTTGGGTCTTTTGATGCGGTACTATCTTTATTTTATTGATCATAATCATGATCTAGATGTTGACTTAATATTTTTCAATATCATGTAGTTTGATGGAGCGCATTTGAGTTATAGTGACAGTCAACGATAAAACTGAAAAATCAATACGTGTTATCCCGCGCCTGCGAAAATCAAACTATGCTTGATAATGTGGCATGCAGTATCTAATTTTGAAGCTCTACATCCCTAGGTGTCGAATCTTGGACCTAGTTTCCTCATATAATTACTATTATTATTATTATTATTATAAGTTTTTTTTGTATACGTAAGTGTATTTTTATGATAATTTATTTCGATATTTGATGCCATGTTTTTATGATTTTTAACTTTTAGTTTCTTTCTATGATTTGTTGTAATAGCGCAGGTAACTTGGATTTATGGCGCTATATAAATGCATTTATTATTATATTATTATTATGTCACTGACATTTTAATTATCGAATGTTGGGTCTTCTGATGCGTTACTATCTGTATTTTATTGATAATAATCATGGTTTAATGTTTTTCAATGTTGTTCATTTTGATCGTGCGCATTTGAATTATATGTAAGATCAAAGTCAACGATAAAAGTCAAGTTCAATACGTTTTACCCCCGCGCATTGACTGCGCGGGTGCGAAAATCAAATTTACCATTCTTGACCGTGTGGTATTTAGTATCTCACTTTAAAACTCTGCACCTCCATATGTCAATTCTAGACGTTGTCTCCTGTATGTAGATGTGTGTGATTGGATTCATAATGTGCTCATTATAATGCTAGTTTTTACGAGAGTACAAAATGGTTTCTTCGAATGGTTTTCCATATATTATTTTAGTGTACAGAATACAGGTCTGAATAAACTCACAGACTCAGTACACTTCTAAACAACGAGTGTAAAGAAATCCTTGATCAATATAGATCATAAAACTAATATAGAAATTATACATCGAGCTATACGACAATGAAAAAAGATTACCATAATTCACACCAAGCCGAAAGGTGCTAAGTTATACACAAAATGCTTATCAGAATTAAGAATACCACAGCATGGGAAAACGGGAAGGTGGTGATACTCTCCCTCCACGAGAGGAAATAACAAAAATACGAAGAACTACAGCGTGATACGTCTTTATCAAATGACTAAGACTGCAATTGAAATTCTAGGGAAAACACTTGATGAAAACCAACCAAGACAGCAATCTGAGTTCAAACGAAGATAATGAATGACGGACGCTTCAAGTCGCTTCGAGAACAGGGGTAAAAGCTGAGTATGTTGAACTCCGCGATGATGATTAATTGTAATCGTACTCCTCGTTCTCGTCCTCGTCGTAATCGTCCACACTGTAGGTTTCATCTGTAATTTCTTCATAATTTCCATCTTCTTCTAAGATGCCAACTAGAGCCTTTGGAATGATGTCTCCTTCGAACCACGGTTTCTGTGACATGATAAGCATGTTCCCGAGGGGAGAGTATCTCTGGGAAGTGATCAGGGGCCCTGTGGCAGATACGTACTTGAACAATTACTCTCGTGATGTGCTGGATGAGTGTCATTCTGCATGGTGTAAATGTTGACAGATCAATGAAGAGATCAGGCCGTAGGCTGAGGATTCGGCCACAGGTTTTCTTGACCTTGATCTCTCTTGCCACATCAACTTCCTTCATTCATTGCCAAACGCCTAGGCACACAGGTGAACTCCTTAGGGCCGTGAGAATGCGCTAACCGTCAAGCTTCCACGTGGAGCCCACCGCAGCGAAGGTTTGTATGAACCTTAGTTCTTGTACAGTAATTTGATTGATCTCACTTTTCTTGTGCTTTTGTAAGCTGAAGTACAGTGAGGACATGTAAAGCCACCAGAACTGTTCTTATGAATAGTTCTCAACTACTTGTTTGATGTGGATCAGCTTCTCTTCCAAACCCATAACAATGTCGACCGTGAGAGATATTGCAAAATACAGAAGTGTGAAGAAAATGTCAGAGTCCTTTGCTCTGAATTAACATGATGGTCTTGATGTGAAACATCCTGGTTTTAGTGTAATTGATATATATGATAATCCTCATATATTAAGTTTCTTCATGGTTCGAACAGGTCTGTGACAGATATTCACTTATGTTACTCCGCCGAGGCACGCTTGACCAGCTTCGATGAAGATGATCGGCCCTCGAACAATCTCAATCATAGAGGGAGAGCCTCGGTGTTCGTGTAGAAGACATATGCATAAATGTTGTTTTCGTGATTTGTGAAGACGGCTTTCCAATTGTCAGGTTGGTTGGCGAATGTGCAACTCGTCAACGACGACCCTCTGCGATCACGTTCATCTGGTTTTGATGAACATCAGCACAACCAGCTTATTTGAATTGGATGCTCTCTCTAGAAAGACATTCCAGACAGCTTCAATCAATAATAACATTCCAAACAGCTTCGATCAGTAATAACTCTCTTCACATTCCTCGGGTGAAAATGAAAGTTGGAACCCGAGCTTTCTCTGTTGTTGCACCAACTGTGTGGAATTCGCTTCCTACAAGTGTTATATTAGAACGAAATATAATTTCATTGCTTTTGTCGCGACACTCAGCTTAATCTTCATGGATATTGGCGCATAAGATGTCATTATTAGCATGTTATTAGTATTAATTAAGATGATCGGCATAGCTGTCTGTATTGATTTTTTTCTGCTGCAGCAGGCAGAGTACAAAAAATTCGATGTGACATCATCTTCATAGTCTGGGACACATCTTGCACGTGGAATGAAGAGTTACCTTCTTGAATTAAGCCGTATTCGTTAAGAACAGGGAATTATGCATGATCGGCATCTTTAATCAGGTACCTCATCCCTTGCGGTTTATTGGTTTTCGCAAAGAACCTATGGCGTCAGAGTGAGGGGATAGATCATCAGATCAGAGTGATGCTTACTTGCAGCCATAGGACCTAAAGGGTGAATCTATTCTGGTCTTGTACTGAATCACCTTCTTAGTTGTTTCTTTATGATGGGGTCGAGAAATGTGACAGTCTTGATGAGACGTCGATCCCGGATTAATTCTTTGTTTGTGCTTTGCCATTTTAAAGAATCATGGCTTACATCTTCTGGCATAGACAGGCTGGTCGGTGGTTGAGAGTGCTCGAGCTGAATTGGATTGACAAAGCTTTGGAAAGCTTTGAGTTTGACTGTTCACTTCACGTGGTCCTTGGACAGAGAGAGTTCGCGTGATCTTAGGACTCTTTGCTGCCTTTCTGCATTGCTTCAAGTGAAGAAGAAGAAGAATTTGTTTTTATTTGACCATTTTGTCAACACAATACATACATACACGTTATCCATGTCATACATATATAATCTGAATAATACAAACATGAAAATTCTAGCAAACATGGTAATAATGCGTATAAATAATAATAAAAGTAGGGTCAGGAGACTCCTCTAAGACCTGGCTGGTCGCTATCGAGGAGCCACCTTTCAGAAAATTTAACTTACAGAATAATTTCTTCATTTAGAACAAATTCTTCAGAAACAGACAAAGATAAAAAGAAAAATCAAGAAATAGAAAAATCACCAAACACGCATAATATGAAGATGCTTTTGCGCAGCTGACAAGATTTTTGTATCTCAAGTAAAAGGCTCTGTTTTTAAGTTTTAATACTGAATGAAGTGTTTTAGGTGGTTTTAGATACTTAATTATGCATACATACATAGCAGTTTTGTCTAGTGCATATTACTTCATAACTTTGTAAAAAATACAGTTTAACATAATTTACAAATCCCTGTGTACTATGTGACATAAGTTTTTCTTTCACTATTTCAGGAAGGTTATTTAATAACAGTGGCAAATTATGTCTGAGACATTTCTTTGCAAATTCATGTTTAATTTTATAAGTGTATATTTTATTTTTGTATCTTGTGTCATGACCATGTACCTCACATTTAAACACAAACCTCCAATTTTGTAAATAGCGAGGTAGGTCATTGTGTAGATATTTATAGTAGAATTTTAATTGTTGTAATTTAAGAATGTCATCTACTTTTAATAAGCTAAGTTGTTTGTACAGTGGTTCAGTGTGGGAAATGTAGTTACTCAAAGTAATAATTCTCAGGGCTTTTTTTTGTAATTTTATTATTCTATTTGATTCAAAGCCCCATGCCATGATGCAGTAATTAATGTGTGGCACTATTAATGAATTATATAATATTTTTTTAATATCTAGAGGTAAGATATGTTTCAGTTTGTTTAAGATTCCAATTTTCTTAGAACATGCATTTGATATTTTTTCAGCGTGCTTTTTCCAGTTTAAATTTGTATCTATAATTAAACCCAAGAAATTAAATTCCTTAACTTGATCAATGTTTACATTGTCTATCTTCAGGTTTAATATCTGTATATTTTTCTTTTTCTTTTGAAATATCATAAATTTTGATTTTACTACATTTAGTGATAATTTATTGATTTTGAGCCAATCATTTATCTTAACAAGTTCTTCGTTTATTAAAGATTCAAAATTTTTGTCATGTGTGTTATCACTGAACACATTTAGTGTACTTGACAAAGTTGTGTCGTCTGCATAAATGAGAAAGTTAAACATTTTACTTGCTTGTGCAAAATCATTTATGTATATGATGAATAATAGTGGTCCTAAAATTGAACCTTGTGGTACACCTGTTGTTATTTGTAACATATTTGATTTGATATTGTCAATTTCCGTGTATTGTTTACGATTTTCTAGGTAGCTGCTGAATAAGTTGAGATTAGTTCCATGTACACCGTAATATTTTAATTTATCAATTAATATTATATGATCAATGGTATCAAAAGCCTTGGAGAGATCTAAATATATATTAATTGGTATTTCATCTTTATCCAGTTGTGTTATTATTCTATCTATTAATTCTAATGCCGCATATTCTGTTGAATGTTTCGGTCTGAAACCGTATTGATGATCAAACAAAAGCCTAGAGTCTCTTAAATAAGATGATAATTGTTCAAATATATTTTTTTCAAGTATTTTTGAAATAGCTGGTAGAAGTGATATAGGCCTATAATTACTGAAAACTGTTTTTTCACCTTTTTGCGATAACCTATATTCCATATAGGCTCTCCAAACTCTCCCTTGGCGTGTTTTTATTTGTGGGGGGACTCAATAGCTCACACTATAAATTGGGGCCAACACCTAAATCATACACCACCGCCTTCTATATGCCTCAGGAGACTATATCTGCCCAACTTCCTTTATCTCTACAACCATGTTGGCCCACAGTGATAAAATATTTGAATTTACCCCATTTTAGGCCCGAAAGAGGGCTTCTGGTCCCCTGAGGCCAAAATGCCCTGAGACGGGAGTGGTCATTACCACCATGTGACGGCCAAATGTATCAGTTATCAGGAAATACTAGTGAAACAAAAATTAGCAGAAACCATCCTGAGAGCTGGGCCTGCCGCACGCTCTACGTGTACTCATTCTGAGTCATCATAACCGCAAGACGTGATAGTGACGTACCAGTGTAATAGTGATCAGACCATGCCAACGACAGACAACAATGCTCCGGTGATTGCTCATCGTAAGACAGAGCCTTCTCGAATTTCACTACTTGCCGACAGCAGACAATAGCGCTCACGAAATTAATCGCCGTAGGACGGAAACTTCTCGAATTTCAGTACCTGGGAGGAATTCTCTGGTTCGCTTGGTCTAAATCCGAAGAGTACGACGCCAGGATTCTGGAATACTTTGTAACCATGCTGACCAGCGTCAGAAAGAGAGGGAGGGAGGGAGGGAGAGAGGGAGGGAGAGAGAGAGAGAGAGAGGGGGGGGGAGAGAGAGAGAGAGGAAAAGAGAGGGACAGAGAGAGGGGGAGGGAGGGAGAGAGAGGAAGAGAGAGAGGGAGAACGAGAAAAATCAAGGGAGAGATAGGGGGAGGGGTAGGAAGAGAGGGAGAGAGATCGAGAGAGAGAGATAACGAGAGAGAGAGAGAACGAGAGAGATAGAATGAGAAAGAGAGAGGGAGAAAGAACGAGAAAGAGAGATGGATAGAGAGAGAGGGGGGGAGAGAGGGAGAGAGGGAGATACGGAGAGAGGGAGAGAGGGAGAGAGGGAGAGAAGGAGAGAGGGAGAGAGGGAGAGAGGGAGAGAGGGAGAGAGGGAGAGAGGGAGAGAGGGAGAGAGGGAGACGGAGTGTGTGTGTGCGTGTGCGTGTGCGTGTGCGTGTGCGTGTGCGTGTGCGTGTGCGTGTGCGTGTGCGTGTGCGTGTGCGTGTGCGTGTGCGTGTGCGTGTGCGTGTGCGTGTGCGTGTGCGTGTGCGTGTGCGTGTGCGTGTGCGTGTGCGTGTGCGTGTGCGTGTGCGTGTGCGTGTGCGTGTGCGTGTGCGTGTGCGTGTGCGTGTGCGTGTGCGTGTGCGTGTGCGTGTGCGTGTGCGTGTGCGTGTGCGTGTGCGTGTGCGTGTGCGTGTGCGTGTGCGTGTGCGTGTGCGTGTGCGTGTGCGTGTGCGTGTGCGTGTGCCTGCGCGTGTGCCTGCGCGTGCGCGTGCGCGTGCGCGTGCGCGTGCGCGTGCGCGTGCGCGTGCGCGTGCGCGTGCGCGTGCGCGTGCGCGTGCGCGTGCGTGTCTACCTGCGTTTGTGTAGGTGCGCGCGGTGCATTGCCCATAAACGAGGATGGTGATGATGATGGTGTTATGACGCACAAAGTGTGTACACTACAGTGCTACCTAGGAATGTTGCTAAACTCATACAGGTTCTTTTAAATGCTTCACGTGTGTATATATAGCAGTGCCGACAAGGCACCTAAAAGATTCTGTAGATGCAGATCTTACGATTCTGGTGTCGTGGTCCCAGATTTGGGCGGTTCCAGATTCGGCCGGGCCCAAATTCGGCACGACTCCGCCAAATCTGGAACCGCGATGATAGCGGACCAGGGTTCTCCGGGTTTTTTTTATTACTAACATATTATATAGGGGTCTAGTATCCGTTAGTAATAAAATGTTATTATCAAGTATTCCAACATGGTTCTTATTCGCATTTTTTTAATAAAAAATGCACGCGTGGTATGCGTTTTGAGGAAGCTTGGCGTGACGTATATATATCACCAATTACGCTACGTTAGTGCATATATATGTGCATAAAAGCGCATGCGTGGTATGCGTTTTGCTGAATCTAGGACCTACCGAATCTGGGACCACCAATTAGCTTGAACATTCCGGTTTGCTATTGTAGCTATATCAACGTGGAATGTTTATTAAGCCTGTAGCCAGGAACGTACATGATGATGATGATGACGACGACGACGATGACGACGATAGCGATGCTGGTGGTGGTATAGTGGTAATGTAATGATGATGATGATGTTGCTGCTGCTGATGATGATGATGGTGAGGATGAGGTTGCGCTGGAACGACCGTAATATAATTTGCGAGATAGGCTCCTGCCTCTTGCCCCCCCCCCCCCCCCATGTTCTCACGCTTATGAGCGTAATTGTTTGGTACACCTCAGTTGAATGGCGTATTACAAATAGTGGCGCCACATCGTGGGATGTTGGACACTATTTGGCATATCGCTATCTTGTTGCGGACGCTTTTGACGCGCTATTTCTCTCAACAACGCTGTATTTACAAAGAAACTAAAGTTGCCGAAATGGAAGACGTGTGTTGTCCAAGATGCAAGACAACGCGATATCGTAATCCAGCACTGAAGTTAATGGTTAATGTTTGCGGACATGCACTGTGAGTATTGCCACTTGTGTTATTGAGCTGTTTCAGTGTTTCACGTCTAATATCGCCCACATGTCACTTGTCTAGTTCCATTGTTTCGCTTATATATAAAATTACATATGTTTTATGACGTATAGTATAAAGGAATTAGTTGCCATAAAATGCGTGTGACGTAGAATTTATCATTGTTTAGTAGTTTTAACTTCCTGCAATTATTTTGTAAACCTAACTAAACATTGTATGAACGTCAGTAATAAATATGTAATGAAGATCAGTCGATTTGCAGTTGCAGTACTGTGTATAATTGTCCTACATGTAGTCTAGTAGGCCTACAGTGTTCTAGCCATTGGCCTAGTATGAAACAAATGTATAACTAATTAGTCAACTGAAAAAATAGCGTGTGCCTGCTGACTAAATGATTCAATTATATATTTGTTCTTGCTTGGTATATTTGCATTGCCATTGTCGTTCATTAAGTTTCGAAACCGAAGGCCATCAGTACTGATGTGTGTACATTGCAGGTGTGAGAACTGCATGGATCTGCTGTTTGTGCGTGGATCTGGGGCGTGCCCAGAGTGTGGCATTGCTCTCCGACGCAGCAACTTTCGTACCCAGATGTTCGAGGATGCTGGTGTCGAGAAGGAAGTGGACATTCGAAAAAGAATTCTCAGGGAGTAAGGGATGGCTAACTTAAGTGGTGTTTGATTAAGCACGTGATTGCATACTGTTGAATTTGTCCACTGTTGAATTAGTAATGTAATGTAAATAGCCTAAGTTCTGGAATAAGTGAAATTATTTATTTAGGGCCTATTACTTAAAAAACGATTCGCTTAAAGTTGATTACACGTGGAGCCACAAAATGTCATTACATCAGGCGTTATTAAGTACTAGTTTCCTTTCCAAGGATATGATGAGTAGCTATTTGTTTTACCTTAAAATTGCATTACTTGTTAACAGGTACAACAAAAAAGAAGAAGATTTTGGGTCACTCCGAAAATACAATGACTATCTGGAAAAAGTAGAAACAATAAGTAAGTTTGACATTCAGCCACACCCACAGTATGTGGCCAGAGACAGTACATGTGTACATGCTCTTTTAAATTAGTTTATCTTTATAGAGCTTGAGCTTTGTTGTTTGATAGAGAACGAATACAGTATATAACAACATTTCTGTAAAACATAAAATGTATGCCACGGGAGCATTTGATTAAGATTCAGTTCTTATAGAATATTCATCATTAAACCACATCCGCTGACTGCTGCTAAAATCAGTTTCTTTAAAAATGCTAATATCCATTGGCATATTACAGAGGACACTATGTACTTGATATCAAACACTAGTGAGTAGTGACAATGTCCCACTGGTGCATCATGGTATTGATAGTTTGCAGCAGAGCTTTATGCAGAGACCCACCCGTCCATCATTGGATGGTTAAAACCCATGGTGGACGGGTAGAAATATGAGTTGACAGGTAAAAAAATTAAGGAGTAAAAAAGTCCAAAACGTTTAACTGGCAACAATTTGGTCCTGCATAATGTCCTGGTTTTCAGGTATTTTAGATCACTGTTAAAGATTAAAAATTATTCTCAAATGCAAAATTGGCTTTAAGTACTCTGAACAGTGTTAATGCAATGGGCTCCAGGACTCTACTAAGGCTTAAAGATGCTAAGATAGATGCCTGTCATCCACATGATGCTACATATGCAGAGACCCAGAAGGTGGCTTCCTGCGGGTATTTATAAGTAGCACTTGTTATGACATAAAGGTACCACTTGCCATTTGAGGAGGTCTAGCATTATTCCCAGAAAATTTGGTACCCAAGATGGAAACCGAATTGAAGGACCATTGACACATTTCCCCCTCACAAGCACCCATGTACTAGGTCAATTAAACTTAGAAATGTAACTTTGTTGTATGCCTACATAAACAGGTTGCCATAACATTAACAGTGACCTTTGCATTCATCATGTTGAGAAACATTTGGAGAACAAAACAAATCAAAATTAACACCAAACTGAGAATATCCATTTAAAATTTCAATGTAGTTTTACTGTATGGATCGGAGACATGGCGAAGTACACAGAAGACACTAAAGAGAATACAGACCTTCATCAACAAATGCCTGCGCAGAATATTACACCTGAAGTGGACAGACAAGGTATCCAACACTACACTCTGGAAAATGACCAAGCTACTACCCATAGAAGATGAAATAAAGAAGAGAAAATGGAGGTGGATATGTCATACATTCAGGAAACCACCAGAAACAATCACCCGTCAAGCCATCACATGGAACCCCACAGGGAAGAGGCGAAGAGGGATACACCAGGAGAGAGATGGAGAGGATGGCCACGGACAGAAAACGATGGCGTTCCTTGGTCAATGGCCTATGCTCCCAGCGAGCAAACAGGCGTAAACTCTAAACTTGGCATTTCACATGTGCAGCTGTGTCTGTTCGTGCAGAGTGCAACGGCTAATGGCAGCATGTCTAGTGTTCAGATGAAACGGTGGACATATCATAGGTACATGCGAGACAATAATAGCGGATATATTGCCACGGTACCTCGCAGTGGTGAGCTTTGATTCACAACATCTGGTGTTTATTTCACATTTATTGCTGTGTGGGAGAAGCTAGGATTCCATGTGCAGAAATAACACGCAGATGCACTAGTGCAGTATGCCACAAGACAAGGACTGGGGAGGTCAGTGGCCAATAACAGAAGTAGCTCTGTGTGTACAATCTGTACATCTACAGGCAAATGCATTTTGTCACCAGGATATGTAAAAATAAATATTAATGATTCTGTGATTGTACCTACCCAGACACTAGACTGGAGTCAGTTAATCAATTCCAATTCCTGCTTTAATTAAACTGTATCTTCAAAACTATTTATGTTCTGTAAATGCAAGTTGAGTTTATTTTTATGCTTATATTTAATGATGTTTAAAAGGGTGTGACTGCTATTATTGTTTTGTCAATTAATCAATTCCAATTCCTACTTTAATTAAACTGTATCTTCAAAACTATTTATGTTCTATAAATGCAAGTTGAGTTAATTTTTATGCTTATTTAATTATGTTTAAAATGGTGTGACTGGGGTATATTGTCACCAGATGACAAACATATAAAATATATATTTTTGACAACTGTAGAATGGAATATCATACTTTATTGATATCAACTGCATTCTGATCACTGAGCTGACTGAGTGGAGTGGAAGTGGATAACTCCATCTTGACAAACAAACACTAATGACCAGTCTCTATATCTATACAATTTGGCTGTGCTTCTTGTCATCTTATATGGATAACTATGCCAATTAGGCCAGGCTGGTGGCCCACACTGCAATCAAGATTACCCTATTATTGTCCCAAATAATTTATATTACAGTAAAGAATATTAAATTAGTCTCACTAATGTGGTCGGGTCACTATTCTGGTCAGTTTTGTCCTGTCGCAAGGATGACCTTAACTTGGACAGCGCGTTTCTTCTCCAGTTTTCAACCTCACCAATGGCGTAGACGTAGAACACACAAAGAAACTGGTGGAGCAGAACAAGAAAGACAACCTGGAACTCATCAAGAAAAACCGCATGAAGTTGGTGAGTGTGGCGCCCTCTACACAAGATGGCTGGTCTCATTCTAGCTTAGTCCCCAGAAACCTGTCTCACCTATTCATTTTCATGAAATAATCCACAAGATTTGTTTACTGCATAACAGTTTCGCACCTGTATTTATCACATTTGACTGTTGTTACCAAAACTTGTCCATAGTTATTATGAATTGTTGTGTGATATTTTTGAAGATAGTTTCATTTATACCATAAAAGGAAAATAGTTTGAGTACTGCTGTCTTTGGTCAAGCAGGTAGTTAGACTGGTCTAGTATTTAACTTAATTAACATGCATGGTATTCCACAAATGATTATCAGCTTAGAAGTTTCTCATTCTAATAACATTATAAAAATAATATTGCAACTGCATTGTTGTTGTGTTTAGGGCCATGATGAGTATATTGTTGTTGTGTTTAGGGCCATGATGATGAGTATATTGTTGTTGTGTTTAGGGCCATGATGATGAGTATATTGTTGTTGTGTTTAGAGCCATGATGATGAGTATATTGTTGTTGTGTTTAGAGCCATGATGATGAGTATATTGTTGTTGTGTTTAGGGCCATGATGATGAGTATATTGTTGTTGTGTTTAGGGCCGTGATGATGAGTATATTGTTGTTGTGTTTAGAGCCATGATGATGAGTATATTGTTGTTGTGTTTAGAGCCATGATGATGAGTATATTGTTGTTGCTTAGAGTCATGATGATGAGTATATTGTTGTTGTGTTTAGAGCCATGATGAGGAGTATATTGTTGCTGTGTTTAGAGCCATGATGAGCAATATATTGTTGCTGTGTTTAGAGCCATGATGAGCAGTATATTGTTGCTGTGTTTAGAGCCATGACGAGGAGTATATTGTTGCTGTGTTTAGAGCCATGACGAGGAGTATATTGTTGCTGTGTTTAGAGCCATGATGAGCAGTATATTGTTGCTGTGTTTAGAGCCATGATGAGGAGTATATTGTTGCTGTCTTTAGAACCATGATGAGCAGTATATTGTTGCTGTGTTTAGAGCCATGATGAGGAGTATATTGTTGCTGTGTTTAGAGCCATGATGAACAGTATATTGTTGCTGTGTTTAGAGCCATGATGAGGAGTATATTGTTGCTGTGTTTAGAACCATGATGAGCAGTATATTGTTGCTGTGTTTACAGCCATGATGAGGAGTATATTGTTGCTGTGTTTAGAGCCATGATGAGGAGTATATTGTTGCTGTGTTTAGAACCATGATGAGCAGTATATTGTTGCTGTGTTTAGAGCCATGATGAGGAGTATATTGTTGCTGTGTTTAGAGCCATGATGAGCAGTATATTGTTGCTGTGTTTAGAGCCATGATGAGCAGTATATTGTTGCTGTGTTTAGAGCCATGATGAGCAGTATATTGTTGCTGTATTTAGAACCATGATGAGCAGTATATTGTTGCTGTGTTTAGAGCCATGATGAGCAGTATATTGTTGCTGTGTTTAGAGCCATGATGAGCAGTATATTGTTGCTGTGTTTAGAGCCATGACGAAGAGCTGATTGAGGCTCTGTTAGAGGAGGAGAAACAGAACCAGTCCCACAACCGACTACAGGCTCAGCGGGAAGAGGAATGGGAGCGGAGACAGAAACGCAAACAGAAGGAAGCTCTCATCGATGACCTTGTGAGGACCTGTCCTTGACCTCATACATCCTAATATCCTTACACTTCATGCCCTCCCAATCAACCATTACAACCATCAACCTCATATACGCTCATGTCCCAACATCTCATGAATGAATATATCCCCATGTCCCCTCATATCCTCATGTCCGTAATCAGTGGATGCTGTACCATATAAGAACAGGGTTGCCACTGGTCAGGGAAAAGTCAGGGAAATTCAAGGTCAGGGAAAAGTCAGGGAATTTTGTGCTAGGTCAGGGAAATTTGAGATTTTGAGAAAAGTCAGGGAAATACAGGAAAATCCCTTGAAAGTCAGGGAAATTTGACTTTCTCATGTCATACGCGATGCCGCGAACTCGAATTCTGTTACGCGTAACATGTAGATATAGGTTTGAGTGGTATAGGAATTGAACTAGGCAATCTGAGTGGGCATCGAACACTAATTACATTTTGTAAGTTAATTGCTAATTATATGTACATCGCGCATAAAATTCATGATTATTCAGCCATCATAGTCAGGGAAAATGAAACTTTGAGTCAGGGAAAAATCAGGGAATTTTGAAAGCTTCCATGAGTGGCAACCCTGAAGAACTAAATTTTTACTTGATTAACTTTTCCTATTTTTAGATGTTCCTGGACATGCCCGCTGACCGCATTGTGCAAAGCCACAGACAGGAAGTGACCAGTAAGGGTGGACGGACTGACCACCCAGACGGCAGGCCCACAGCTCCACCCCCTCCTATCACCAGATTCTCCACCGGCATCTCTCTGGTAGGGCATCTCCCTGGTAGGGCATCCCTCTCTGATAGGGCATTTGAGCATAAAGAGAGGTTTTCGGCCCCTAATGTTTTTTGTTCATTTTTATACTCTTCTGTGGTCAGTAGCTGCCTGACCGCTACTTACTTAATGTTGGCCACATTCACAGTGCTCAGTCACTTTCTACCAAGACAAAAATCTGCTTCTGCAGACAACAAGTAGCTGCCTGACAACTTTAATAATTCCCTATTCACAACAAAGTGGGATGACTTGGTAAATAGTGAATGTCCAAATGAGGCATACACCTTATTTATTAACAAATTTATCAGTCTACTTGATAAACACATTCCTGAGCAGATATCAAAACCAAATAAATATAAACACAAAAAACACCCATGGATAACACAAGCCATACTCAAATCCATACGTACTCGGGATCATTTGAGTAAAAAACGCATTCACTCTAAAGCGACACCAGATTTTAATAATATTGACCAACAATACAAACAATACAGAAACTTATTGAACAGGGTTATCCGTAACGCCAAATCTCAATACTGGAACACTAAATTTACAGAATCTAAAAATAACATAAAGCAAACGTGGACAAACATTAAAAACATACTTCATGTCCCAAAAAAGCAAAATTTATCATCATCATTCCAAATCGACAACGAAATGTCTAATGACCCTATGAAAATATCCAGTGCATTTAACAATTATTTTGCTAATATTGGCCCAAAGTTAGCAGATAAAATAAAAACCACAAATAACTATACCGATTACATGCAGAATCAGTTGCCAAGTAGTCTTGTCATGGAAGAAACCACTTGTGCAGAAATAATTAACATCATTCAAAATATCAAATCAAAGCCAAGTACTGGATTTGATAATATATCAACAAAACTGATGAAGAGTTCTGTGGAAAGCATTGCCTTACCTATGGCGGAAATATTTAATTCTATGATACGTTCGGGTGTATTTCCTGATGATCTAAAAATTGCTAAAGTGATACCTCTTTACAAATCAGGAGATTCCAGTTTGTTTACAAACTACAGGCCCATCTCACTATTACCTGCATTCTCCAAAGTGTTCGAAAGATTAATATATAATCGTCTCCATAGCTTTCTTGAAAAGTACAATATTCTGTTTACATCCCAATATGGTTTTCGTAAACAAAGTTCAACTGAACATGCCACTCTGGAACCTGTAGATAGCGTAGTAAATGCGTTAAATGACAAACATTATGCTCTTGCTGTGTTTATTGACTTAAGCAAAGCCTTTGACACATTAGATCACAACATTTTGCTTGATAAACTATGGCACTATGGTATTAGAGGGGTCCCACACAAACTTTTTAAAAGCTACCTTGAACATAGAAAGCAATTTGTTATAAACAAAGATACAATGTCAGATTATCAAAGTACAAAATGTGGAGTCCCACAAGGATCCATTCTAGGACCACTACTATTTTTGATTTATATAAATGATATGCCTTTATCATCACATACAGCTCAATTCATACTGTTTGCTGATGATACAAGTCTACTCTTTAAAAGCAAAAACCTCAGTAGTCTCACAATTAATGTTAATTCTGAACTCACAAAAATGTCTCATTGGATAAGTGCCAACAAACTTTCACTTAACATAGGCAAAACTAAATGCATGTTATTTCAAAACACTCAAAATCAGATACCCAACCATGAGGAAATTATTCTACATGGTAATAAAATAGAAAAAGTTGATCACTTCAAATGTTTAGGTATATGGATTGATTAAAACCTAAACTGGAAGAAAAATACAAATGAAAAATGCAAGAAAATTGCCCAATTATTAGCAATAATTAATAAAGTCAAGCCACTGCTACAGTCGTGCACATTAAAACAAATATATAATGCCTTAGTTCAACCTCATTTATCATTTGGTCTACTTGCTTGGTATAGTAACATTCGTGGCAATTTAACTAACATAAGCAGACTATTTAAGCTTCAAAAAAAAGCTGTTCGATTAATCGATAAAAGCAAATTTATAGCACACACTGATCCCATCTTTAAAAAGTTCAATATTCTTAAATTAGAAGACCTATTTATAATTCAAGGATATCAGCTATATGATAAAATAATGAAAAAACAATGTCCAAAATACCTTTTAACATCTGTCATGAAAAACAATGATCTTCACAGCCATGTAACCAGACAAAGCAATAATATTCATTTATGTTTCATAAGAACAGAAATAAAAAACAGGCACAATCTCAAACAAATTATTATAAAGTCCTATTCAGATATTTGCCTATTAAGAAATTGTTATTCTTGCTTGATGAACAGTATTAATTAATAATTGTATAATTTCTCACGTCAACTTTATTAAACTAGATTATGTATAGTAATAAACTGTTTTTATAGTATAAGTAGTATCATTAGATTAATATTACTCTTTTCTTAGTATTAGCATTATTATTATTATCTTGTTATTAATTAAATTATTATTATGTACACCATATTCTATTAGAGGTAGACAGTATTTTATAATTTTAAAGGGCGTCCAGTTGCATCAACTATTTTAGTTATTACTGGCGTCCTGGCATTCATTATTAACATATGTTCTGTGTCTGATGTATTGTGTTGTATATATGCCAAATAAAATTTCAAGTTCAAGTAGTAGACAATGTATTGAAGACTTTCATTCATAAATCCGTAATAGACAGGTTTTTGCTTTATGCAGGTAACTTCTGAGCAGGGCTTTATGCAGGACCAAGTTATTGTCAGTCACATGTTTAGGTGCACTCATGGTAGTCATGGATGTTATCTATTCAGCCAGTTTACAAACTTAGAATGTGTCTGATGACCTAAAATGGACTACAAACATACATGTGACACAATTTAGACTCACTTCTAAGGCATAATCTATGGTTCTGGAACACCTTTTTGTTTTGCTCCATCATTTTTTTCCCGTCCACCCATATTTCTACCCGTCCCAAATGGTTTTTACCCGTCCAAATGACGGGGGAACGGGTCTTTGCATAAAGCTATGCTTCTGAGGCAGATTTCTCTGTATTTGAACAGAGTATCGTTGTAGTGTATGAAAGAAGCTATGACTGTAGATGTTTGTTTCCGCAGCACCCCGGCCAACAACACGGTTTCATCCCAGTGCCAAAGCAGGAGGTGGGAGAAATGTATCAGTACCAACCCCTAGTGCTCACCCAGCTCGGTCCAGATGTACCAAACGACGAATGCTTACTAACAAACAAGTATGACATTTTATTTTTTACGTTTGTGCTCATTTCTGTAAACAAATTAAGCCATACACTGTATAGCGTCTGCAGTATACTCGTTTTTCACCGGTTGCCTATTGACGTAGCAGCACTAATGTACGAATGTACTAATGTAAATAAATGTAACTCAATGGCACGGGTCATTCTAAATCAAAAAGTAAAGTTTCTGAAATACATGTATGTCAACAGGACCTGTACTTTCTCCCCTGTGAATGTTTTGATTTGTTTTGTGAAATGTACATTGCTGGTCAAACTGTCATGACCCATCACAGATGTGGCACGTCTGGCAAGGTTAGACAAATGTACCGCGCCTAATAGACTCACTTGAACTTTTTAAGTCAAACCTAAAAACACATCTTTTTAAGGCCGCAATTGTAAACTACTTGTAGGGTATTTTATAATGAATTTATTTTAACTGTAATTATATATTTGTTACTTACTTTATTATTAAGTTATTAATATATTTTATTATTTATTTATTATTTCATCTATTTTTTGCTGATAAGTTTAGCTTATGAACTAGGCCTTTTAGAAGCTTTATTTCATTATCTATTATTATCATTTAACATTTCGTCTTTACGTGCAAGTTTAACTTATTATGAATATTATATATGTATGTGTTACAATGTTTTTTGTGCCAGTGAGCGGAAATATTTCCGGACATACGGCACTTTACAAATAAAAATTATTATTAAACAGGACCTGTACTTTCTCCTCTGTGAATGTTTTGATTTGTTTTGTGAAATGTACATTGCTGGTCAAATTGTCATAACCCATCACAGATGTGGCATGTCTGGCAACGTTAGACAAAATGAATGTACTCAGTATGCACACGTGTCCTTGCAGCTATGTGGCACGTGTGAGACCCGCCACGACACCGGAAGAGGCCGGCGGGTACAGGGCGGTGTTCGCGTGTCACCGAGCCCTACAGGACGCCTTCTGTGGACTCTTCTTTGCCTCAGCCGACCTACTCCAGGCCGCGTCCACCGCCACTGGTCAGTCAGCGGCACAGACGTCCAGCGGTCACTCCAGCATGGACATTGGCTAGGCTGTGTGCAAAAACTAGGTCGTGTAGAGTCGTGGTTTCTAGAAAGTTGTGGATTTCTGAAAGTTAGGATTCCTTGTGTATATATGCATATGGGTGCAGAATGACTCCAAGGTGATGTCGTGTTTGGGAATTACCTGTCCAATTCCTGCACGGACATGTTTCAAATCACTACTATTTGTGTTTATGGAACAACTTCTAGTGGTTGTTTTTGTGCGTGTGGAATCTTGGCTTGTTGGTATGAGGTTTCTAGCAAAGGTACAAGTCTCCTAAGTCTTTCAAGACATGAGATATTTTCTCTGATTGCACAGTGTACATAAAAACAACCTACACCACCACTGAAAGTGACACTCAGTTGAGAAGTGACGACATAATACAAACACTGGTATGCTGACAGACACTAGGCTGTGATATATATATATATATATATATATATATATGGGTTTATTGCGCGGCATAAAGAATATTGATATTCTCAACTTGTCGACCCACCAACTGGGAAGAATAGAAACTTTTGATGCAGCCCATCAATAAAAATTGCAAAATTAATTCTTGTGCTTCCAGCAATATTTTATAGTAATCATACTTGTTGCAAATGGGTAATTTCAATTTTTGGTTCATTTATAATGTTTTATAAACACTGAAACAATAACGTTATGATCGACTGGGTTTTTTCTTCAAGTGCACGGGTGGTATTGAAGCTGTCCAGTTTGTCAAAACATGCGAATGCAAGAATTAGTTTGATGTGTGCCAATACAGTATTCTTTTAATGGTAGAGCTGGCACAACTTTGATCAGCAAACCACTTCAGATGCAGCAATATTAATATTGCCTCCATTACTGACTAGGGGCTTATTCATTTTAAATGGACAATTTTTTTTAGCCCCCCCCCCCCACATTGCTCTCAGCCTTCTTGGTCACTGTTGTTTGACCATCATAAGTGTCCTGAGTTGACCGCTTAGTATACGATGACCACAAAGGATACCGCCCGGTCAAATGTTTACAGAAGTGTTACGTGCAAATATACTGTTATATAAATAAAACACAACTGTGATTTCAGTGTTGTTATCTATGTGATACTCCACGTGACACATCTGTGCGTTGTATTTGGATGAGACAACCATATCAGCAACCTTTCTTCTAACTTGTAACTTTGCACGTCTCGAAATACCCATATGCTGTCTTTAATGTGAAATGTTGTTACGGAGAAACAATGAGCCGTCATCGCTGTCATTGTCCTTACACTTCTTGTCTTGCCTTCTTCTCTGGTGGCGGGTCTTCTAGATCTACAAATGGGAAAAGATTCCATCAACTGTGTTTCCTTCTTCAACCATCATATAATTAACCTCTTGAAACACATTAAGGGCAACATATCAAACTATTAGCATCCTACGAGGACAAAATCAATTTGTATTGCAAGCCTGTAACATATAGTAACATAAATAAATGATAATACACAAATACAGTGGCACAATAGGCAGTGGCCAGGGTTGGGTTCAATTTCAAATACGTATTTGTAATTGAATACTGAATTTTTATGTAGTTATATTTGAATTAAAAATCACAAAAGGGCATGCCTTTGTATTTGGTATTTTGAAAGTATTTGCAAATACAATCAAATACACATAAAATTACCAACAAAAGGTAAAGCATTGCCTGACATAAACTGACTCAAGAGTCACGACAGAATGTTTTCTACACCTGTAGTATGGTTGGTCAACAGTGGGTAGGCAGCTCTGAGAAAGTTGGCCTACAGTGAAGCTGGTCAAACATTAGCATCAATGAATGAATAGGAAGCCAGTGAAGCTTATCTATAGCCATAAAGGCAGGTATTCACAGGGAATGTGCTTCAAAGAATCCTGCTGTGTAAACATCCTGGGCTAATACAAAGGAACCAAGGTTTCCTCAGGTGCAGGGGAAATGCTACCCACTAGTTGGTACATTAGTGCAGATAAGGACAGTCTAGTAAACCTCACACAGCCATCCCCCACTGTCTATAGCCACATATTCATTCATACAGCTGTGTGAACTGGAGCTATGTAGAGTGACAAAAATTGCACATGTTTTCACACCGCAGCACAGGATTTGAACCCGGGTTCTCATAGTTGAGACCCCGAAGCTCTACCCACTGCTCTCTGTGAGTTAAGGTTGTCTTTTTAAACAACTCACCTGAGAGGTTTGACGATTCCTCCTCTCCGTCTTCCGTCACAACGACACTGGAACTTGTGTCGAATAAAATGTCCTCGGTCAACGTGAACATCACGCACAGCATCTCTTTATTTGGTGCAACGTTCCTCACAGTGCGGACGCTGTGTTTCCCCTCCTCCAGCCTCCTTCCCAGCACTCCCTCCACCCTAGCCCTGGCGTCCGTACACGGGTCGTCACTCTTACTGAAGCAGTAACAGTGTACCGTTGGCAGTCGGGCGGGATCTATGCACGATTTTTCGACCCCCACCATCAGGCCGCGGAACGCGTCGAGGAACTCGACAGCAAGGGCGGGTAGGTTCATGACCACATGGATCGCATAGCTGATGTCTCCCTCCGTCATCTGCCACCGTTTTAGGAGATCTGGCTTAATGACGTCACGGATGAATTCACGACCGTCCAGATTGTGTGTGTGCACGTCAACTTTGACCTTCAACAAGACAAGATTGTCATTCACACAAAAAAAGGTTGACATCAAAGCCTTTGGCATGTCGGAAGAGCAACATTATTGTATATATGTATAACATGCTATTCTCTGAGATTTGCCAGTTTTGCTTCAAACTAATTCATGTGCACTATCAGCAGATCACTCATTTAAATATGTATGTTCTCTTGTAAAATGTTATATTTTCTTCTATCTGCAATGTTCCTTCACTTACAATTCTTTGACTTGTTCAATATTTCTTGACAAAATTGACAAAAATACTTCAGTATTTTCGTAATCAATCAACACGTTAGAAACTTCCATTTGTTCTCTTAACATTCACGTCACTAGTGTTGTTATTTATCAATTGTTATAATATTCTTTTAGGCATTTCTCATGCCTAAGGTTCTTCAGTTCACTTGCCCCATGTTGTAGATTGCTAAGACAAGATAGCTTTATTGCCACGTGTTCACATTGTAGTTACAATAAAAAATTGGCATGTGTAATGATATTGGTCGTCGCACTAGTACATTCACATGACAATAAATTCACATGCACCAAACGATGATAAAACATACTACTACTTTAAATAAAATAAATAAGAACAATCACATAAAAAGGTACGAATAAAAAAAATTCTTTATAACATAGATAAATAATTTATACAATCTAGTAAAAATATACTAGCTTAAAATGTAAAATATGAAGTAAAATAATATATAATAAATTATAATAAAATATACACACTAAAAACTCATCGGAAAGTGGAATATATGTTTGCTGCGGGTGGGAGAAAAATCACTTCTGTTTTGACAGGGCTTGAACGGCTAAGGGGAAAAGTTAGTACTAAAGTGGCTGGTCCTGGTTTTGATGAATCTGAATCGGCGACTAGATGGAAGTGACAGATACCTTGTTCAACTTCATGTTATGTTGCAGCCACTTGAAGGAATCTGGATTGAGGTCATTTGCAAACACAATGCACTTCTTTCTTGCAGCTGGTATAGCAAATGGGCCAACACCAGCAAAGACATCGTACACAACGTCGCCATTCCGTAAAGTGTTCACAATTCTCTGGTGCTCTGTACCTGTTGCAAAAACATGTATGAAGAATTATAGAATATAGTACATCAATTTAACCAACTACAACTTTTAGGTAACTATTATCAATAAAAATGTGCAGATAATTAAGGTACTGATCTAGCATTTAAAAATACCAACTTGCTTGGGCTTAGTGCACAATAAATTATAACCTGTGAGAATGTCTGACGGACACCTGTTTATATACTATTTCATAGACATTACCATGTTACTTTACCCTACAGTGTATTACAAAATAATTGACTAAATAGAAGCCTTTTAATATGTGGTGGATTCATTTGTATGTGCAGTTACATTTATCATAATACAGAATGTTTTATTGAATCTGCACAATGCAGGTCATACATGGGAGCACAGAAATTATAGAAATGAAGAACTACGACTATAAGGCCCAGAGTATATTTAATAATTTAGTCCTATTGTAATAGTAAACTACCAGTAGGACTTCTAACATTACAGCTATACACCAAAGTCCAAAGCATACACCTACCAGGGGTATATATGTACTATTATCAACCAAATCTGTTTTCACAAGATAGAAATCATACATAATCACATAGTTACCCAAGCGTGGATTCCAGTACACTTTGGAAAAGTCAAATTCATAACTGAAGCCATTCTCTTTGGTCAATGTCATGAAGTTTGGTTCGCCTGTGATCACCTCCATGGCGAAATTACGGTATGTGTTGTCAATGATGTTGGTCTTGTTCACAATTGTCTTTGCCCAAGGAACTTTGTCCAACAACACCTGACCTGCCAGAGTTAAAAGAAATGTTGTCATCAGTCATTCTTTTATAATTAAGTCGATGAAAACTTTCAATGTGCTTAATTAGTGTTTCTTTTGTCAGCTTAATTGCCTCTAGGTGATTTTTGCACTGATTGATTTTACTAACATTGTGTAAAGTTGTAAATTGTCTATTCAACTGTTATAAGAAGGAAGCTAACACATGAGATGTCATTTAGGCCTTTATGTTACTGGTACTGGGAGAATTGAAGAGATATGAATCATACGATGATATAGAAGTATATATATATATATATATATATATATATATATATATATATATATATAGAATATATAGTCTACACTCTATAGATCATGCATGAAGTGATTTGATGCAGGTTTTAAAGTCTTTCAAAGGTCATTACCAATGATTTCTTTGAAGTCCACCACGTCATCCTTCAAGTTCAAATGTAGAATGTGTCCAACACTGCTGAAACCAGTGATTCCATCAGTTTCTTTGGGTAGAATCGCTCGGAGAACTTCGCTGTGGGTCCAGTTTTCATACGACAACTCTATATCATGCCACTGCCAGGCATCGAGATCAACCCCTAACTTTTGCATTAGAGTCTTTTCTTCGTCTGTGAATGAGTCAACGCTGGGGCATTTTATTGGATCGAGTAGTAGCAATTTTGTGCTTTTATCGGAAGCGATTTCTGCTATGGGTTTAATGCCAACAACTTTGAACATCTTTTTGTTGAGACACTTTCCTAATTCGGATATTCTAGCAGACGGGATGTGCAAAACTGGAACTTGAATGGTTTTCTTAAATGCGGTTTTGTCGAGCACTTTCATGCCGCGCACTGCCGAAGGTGGTGACATATTCATCGTGTCTGGCGACGCGTCCTGTTTGCCTCGCAAGAACGTGTACGGTAAGAAACGTTCCAAGCACCGATACCACGGCGAAGGCACAGCCTCATAAATCTTATACCGAGACGTCCGTATAAGTTTGGCACTTGACTGCGGCCTAGAGTGAACGCTTCTAGTAGAAATGAAGCATTGCTCAATTTGCTGGAGACGACAATTGTTAATAACCGAACATTTTGGAATGATGTGTCGCGGAATTGTCAGCATGTCGCTAAATGACACATGCATGAGCGAAAATATGAGTAAACAGGAAGGAGAAACAGGAAACAGGTTCCGCGTGGTGTAGTCTACCCAGATTCCGCAATGAGGCGCCACTTGGACAACAGTAGGTGGTGAAGATACAAGTGAAAGTTTCAGCACTACCACGCGACGTAAGCCTAATTCTAAATCTGAAAATAAGAACAACTTATCATTATTATCACAGGTGCTCTCATGCAGTAGTGATTGCTAGAACTACTATACATATATCCAGTGACCATGTCACATTTATTTTTAATCTGAAACACGTATCCCAGATAGCCAAACGATATTGGCCCAATATCGGCCCGATCTCGGCCATCTCGGCACCGACATCGGCCCGATCTCGGCATACGACATCGGGCCGATCTCGGGCATCTCGGCCCTATGTCGAACCGAGATAGACGACATCGGCCCGATCTAGGTTTTGCACATGGGATCGATCTCGGTCCGATCTCGGCAATCTCGGCTGCATCTATAGCATGCCTAGATGAAACCGATATAGCCTAGATGCAGCTGAGATCCCCGAGATCGGACCGAGATCGGACCGAGATCCCCGAGATCGGACCGAGATTGGACCGAGATCGGCAATCTCGGTTTCAGCTAGGCATACTGCCTAGATGAAACCGATATAGCCTAGATGCAGCTGAGATCCCCGAGATCGGACCGAGATCAGACCGAGATCCCCGAGATCGGACCGAGATCGGACCGATCTCGGTGAGATCCCCGAGATCGGATCGATCTCGGCAATCCCGGTTGCATCTAGGCTATATCGGTTTCATCTAGGCAGTATGCCTAGATGAAACCGTTATAGCCTATATTACTTGGATACACTATAGGCTAGCTGTGTGTGCCTTAATGAGTAGGTAACAAAGAATGCAATGACATATTTTGTTTTATTTTCATCACACAGTGGCAAAGTTTCCGAGGTTCTTCTCTTAGCCCTGTCCCCATTCCAGTCTTTGGGCCCCATGAACCATTTGGACAGACACTTCTGGATGGCGTTTTCTGTAGGGCCTACGAGGTGTCTTCATTTCTCCTGATGTCTTCTGCAATTAAAATGAAAGAGACATTAAGCTAGATACCATCTATATTTAACTAATATCACAGACTGAGCAACAAAATAATTGTTTACAAAACTATATATATATATATATATATATATATATATATATATATATATATATATATATATATATACATAGTTTTGTAAACTATATATATATATATATATTCAATTTGTGGCATGAATTTATATGCGCACGCTTGATTCTGTGGAAGATTATATACATTTGTTTTGTATATAATTGTTTACAAAACTATATGTATATATATATATATATATAGTTTTGTAAACAATAATATAAAAAACAAATGTATATAATCTGCCACAGAATCAAGCGTGCGCATATAAATTCATGCCACAAATTGAATATATATATATTATATAGTTTACAAAACTATGTATATATATATATATATATATATATATATATATATATAGTTTTGTAAACAATTAAACAAAACTATATATATATATATATATATATATATATATATATATAGTTTTGTAAACAATTATATAAAAAACAAATGTATATAATCTTCCACAGAATCAAGCGTGCGCATATAAATTCATGCCACAAATTGAATTGAATTGAAATTTATTTCAACAAACAACTACTACATTATAAATACAGTGCATAAAATACAATATAAATTGTTGAAAAAAGGGTAAAAGAAGTATAATACTTATCATGTTTACCCTTATAATTTCTTAATTTCATACATAAAGCATCTGAACAATGCAATAGAACACTATTTATATGTGTAACCATACAGCATTTAATAAAAAAAGACATTGTGACATTTGTTGAAGAGAAAAACAAAAAACAAAATCTTTACAACAATAAACAAACTGAATGTTTGTTTTTATCTAATTTATGTTAGCAAAAATTATCTAGGGCTCTAACACATAATTATTCAACAGTCTATTTGTATAACACTTTTTGAAATGATTTGAATTTTTTTACAACTAATCAGTGAATTGTCGAAGGAGTTCCAAAGTTTAACTCCAGTAACATAAATGCACATACTTTTTAAGTTAGTACGTACATAGATTTGCTTGAACTTGCATTTATACCTGGATGAATATCGAGTCATGTATTTTGAACAATTTTTGTACATTCATTGGTAATATATAATGATATGCCTTAAACATAATTATAGCAGTTTTTAGCTTTACAAGATCTGGTAATTTAAGAATATGTACATTGTGAAAGAGTAAATTTGTGTGATCAAGTCTTTTTGCACCACAAATTAATCTTGTAACTCTTTTCTGTAATCAAACTAAACAATGAATATTTGTAGCATATGTGTTACCCCATACTTCAGCACAATACATAATATAAGGCATGAAAAGAGAATAGTTCAAAATATGCATACCATGTTTGTTAATCAAAGAACTGGCTCTATACATAATAGCACAGCATTTTGACAGTTTAGATCTTACTGATAAAATGTGACTTTTCCAGTTTAGTTTGCAATCAATTACTACACCTAAAATGTTGTGGAATGTAATCTATTGATTTTCTCCTTATTTATTCTAAATCAAATGATTTGTTAATCTAGAAATGTACAAAGGTTTACGGATTTACAACAAAATAAATGATTAAACGTACCTTCTCCACTGTAGCTGTGCTTCTCTCTAAATCCTCTATGGCAGTGCAGTCAAGATGCATGGAACCTAGTCTCAAAGGTCACTCACTACCTCCAGAGTTCCAGGCCTGGGAGGCTGGACTCCCCAGCTGGACTACTGTTACATCACTAGCATTGGTGTCACTGGGGCTGTAATCACTGATCTCTCCATGGGGTATCATCAGGCTAGGCTAAATTTAAGGACCTTGGAGTTCATTGACAGTTCAAGCTATATTCAACTGTGAGAAGACATGTTTTGGTATAGTTTTGTTACAAAATATACTAATATTGTTTTGAATATATTTTCACAGACTGGAATTTCTTTGGATGTTCAAACTGTTTCTTCTAAAGATTATTTTCTTAGAAGAGTTTTTTTTATAAACAAAATTGTTTTTAAAAACACTTACGTGCAGGGAATATTATGTAGGTACACCCTTGGTTGTGTTTTAGTAGGCCCTATGACGGACGGCGGGACAATCTGATTATAGTGGCGCACAAAATATTGGAAACATTTAATAAAAAATAAACACATCTAAACTCGCCCAAATTCTCTACTAATTACACTCACCACAATTAATGCGATATGTATTAAATTAGCTTTGCATACGTTCACATTTATAAAGGATAACAACATTATATTTACTGCCAAACCCTTGCTGCATATAACGACATGGCTTATCTTGGGCTGATCTCGGTCCGTTGTCGGCTGCATAGGTGCCTATATACTGCCAGTATCGCCAACATCGGAACGATATTGGCCCGATGTCGGCTGCATAGTGCGTACAGCCAGTATAGCCAACATCGCACCGATATCGGCCCGACATAGGAGAGATAGGCCCGAGATTGCCGAGATGCAGCCGATATCGTGCCGATATAGGTGGCTATCTGGGATGTCTCAAGACTGACATCAAATAATTTACACTTTCACAGACACTGAAAACATCAATTTGACGTGTCTTGTACATATCAAAAATACATATTTTCGATGTCTATTTTTGACATCTAAAAGATGTCTCAAGTTGTTCTCCTCGACAGATCCTCACCAAACTCGCCACGTACAGGTCAAGACGCCATGTTTTCTCGGCAAGAAAAGAAATCAAGTTCGTGCAGCTTGCGCCGGGACCGTCAACAATACCGACGACGCACCCAGTCTTTGTTGACGACTTGGCAAAGACCAGTCCGCAAATCAAGAACATCCGCGATCTTGACAAGTAGTCCAGGCCCTGCCCTATAGACCCGTAGACATTTCGTACTTAAGACACTTTGAATGTTGATTTTAATAATAATTATATACATATAGCTTTGAAATTTTACTAGGTGGAATTGTCAAAACTGGGCATAACGTGGTAGTACTGGCCTGAGTGACGCAGGCTTTAACCTGTAAACATGGTTTTCACATGCATCTTTCCACCTGTAATGTGTTCTGGCGATGACACTTTTCAAACATACATGGAATTCATGAATTAAACCAGACTTACATTGGCATTTGGTTAAATACAGATGACATATCGATAATGGTCTTGCCATATATCATGTATACTGAGCGATAATAGGGAACATATACGGCGTTGAGCTCGATCGTCTCAAACTTAAAACTAATGTCAACAGTGGCGCGTCAACAATGTCGAAAATTGCGCGAATTGTTATGTTGTTGAAGGTAAGAAATTGCATTTTTATATCGCTATCCACCAAGCAATCCAACAACGTAAACAAAATTGCTCTCGGTTATGTAATGTTTGAGATGTGGTGACATTTGTATTGACGAGCGCCATCTTAAAAATGGCGGAAATAAAAGCCGGAGGAGCCAAGAAATTGTATATTTGAAATCGGGATCCCCTAAAACATATTTACACATACCACACTTAATGCTCTGCATGCCGTATTTATTCAGATACGGGGATATTGAATTTGGCAGCCATTTTGAAAATGGCCTCGCCATGTTATGGCTAGTTTTTGAAAATTCCACCTTGTAGAATTGTAAAGATTTATGTATATATTATTCAAATCAACAGTCAAACTTTCTTAAGTACGAAATGTCTACGGGTCTAAAGCTGGCTGTGTGGCATGTGACACGCGCTTTATACTATTAAAGATACTACAAGTATACGAAATACCGATGCAGGACTGTTTCACTTTAATTTAAATGGGTGAATTATCAAAACAAAATGAGAATTGTTAATGAGACCCGCTTTTCTGTACTCATACTAATTAATTTGATTAAAATAATTTATGGACTGTTTATTATTCATGATGCTTTTCCATTTAATGAATATTTTTGTTCAATTGTATTTTCATTATTGACAATGGATCTTACACAGGCAATTATGTATGCAATTATTTTGGATTATTATGTCATGCATTATCACGCACATTTTGTATTTTAGCGTAAATAGTTTAAAAACGTGTCTAGAATTTGTTACGAGATACCCCAGCTGATCCCAATAGGGAAGGCATATTTGGACACGCTGCCCAGAAGCAACCTATGGACTCTAGGGGCAGTACTCATGCGGACGGTAATTAGCCTACCTTAGCTTAGCCTAGAGCTAACCGTCACATTTCTCACTCTACTCTCCTAAACCTACTAAAAAGACCATTACAAATACCAACATGTAGATGTAGTCGCTTACTCTGATGAAGCAATCATTATACATCCCTACTTTAACATAGATGACGTGGCGTTGGCGTTCAACCAGTAACTTCACAACATGTAACGTTGCGTATTACAATTTATAAATTCATGATAGGAAGTGGCATTTTCCCAGTGCAAATTCCACTAGATTAATAGCTTTGGTTATAATGAGGATTTCAGCAAAGGCAAATGCTTCGAGGAAAGTCGAAGGGGTGATGGGAGGTAGACGCATATCACGTAAACGTAAAGGAAATGTGCTCGGCATACATGAATGCGCTAGATACGATGCCACTAACAGAGAAACAACAGGAGAATATGTCCAGATTTGCGAAAAACAACCTGGTAAGAATAATCGCAGGAGTTAAGAGAGCTAATAAGAGAAAATGGCTGAAATGAGAGTGGAGGTTGTGGTGAAGGAAAGTTCTAATAAGAAATTGGTGAGGAGCACTTGGGCTGGTCATGTAGAAAAAAGCCAGCGACAGAAGTGAATAATTCAGAACTTAATCCTATTTGAATTATGAAAATTCTTTATGAAGTGGTAGGACTGGGAAATTCTTACACAGGCATCCTGAAACCCACTGTACTTTGTGACTATTAATCAGGCAGCCAATTCTTGAATCAGGCAGCCAGTTATTGGTAGGCGTACTCCGTTCCCAACCATCCCATTTTTTACCCAGGTTTGGCCCCCCCTCTGGTTACACCATTGATTCTACACATATCACATATGTACAGTGTATAAATATATATATGTATATATATATATGTATATATATATATATGTATATATATATGTATATATATATATATATATATATATATATATATATATATATATATATATATATATACAATTGTTAAGTGATTTATAATGTTCTCAATTATTTATATTTGACGTGGTTTTATAGATTTAGATTAAGACTCGCATGCTATATATTTTAATCACTATTACAATTTAATAACCGACTGCCACGTCACATTCGTTGCAAAGTTAATGCCGTTGAACTCCTGACAAATAGGAAGATTGATTAAGGGCAGTTGTTTTCACCGGGATTGTCTTACTCCTGACAGGAGGCTTTCCAGTCGGTTGATGCCAGCGTAAAAATAACGCCCACAGTTTCATGAATGTGTCGGAGCCTCCATGTTCAGCGAGCATGGACTCGTTTGCCACGTGATTTATCGATAACCTCACGATCTCGTAATGTACGTCTTTCAGTTTGGCCGCAGCCAATCCGGTGAGGAAGACATCGTCGATCCAGAAAAATGGCGTGTTCCCAGCGGCGTGGTATAGCTCGGGGACTATCTGTGCCGAAATAGTCCAAGCCCAGCCGGAGCAGTATACGGGGTATATCTTCTGGCCGGGAAACTCGCTGGGGTCAACCCGCCATTTCGATGGTTGATCACGTATGATCTGCATCCCTATATAGAGTACACACATTAGCATTCGGCTGTGATGACGCGACAAGCGTTCAGTGAGCTTCATCCACTCGAAGATGTTGAAGACGATGTCGTCGTCGGCCTTAAGGAAGAACGCGGCGTTCTTACAGTGCATCGTGGCCCACTTGAGGGCCAGCATCGCTTTCAGAGTCAGGTTCCTGTACGAGTCCACGAAATCACCCTGTACCATGTCGCCATGTTGGCGATGTTCTTCCGAGATGTCCAGCTGCAAAATTGCACTTTACATAGATTGCACACATGAGCGTGCACACACACGCGCGCACGCACGCACACACAAAAACACACACACACACACACACACACACACACACACACACACACACACACACACACACTTGCACATACGTTGTATCCACTGTCATTCTAACAGTAGCACTACTGCACGAGGTCCTGAGAGGATAATTGGAGGGAACCTACACTCGCACCCCTTGATGGAGGCGGGGAGGAAGAAAAATTAGAGTGTGCGCGTGTGTTTGAATGTATGCGTTATTTTGATTGTGTTTGAGTGCGAACGTATATTTGTGTGTACGGGTGTGGGTGTATAGGCGCGCGAGCGTGTGCGAAAATATGTGTATGTACCTGCGTGCATGCGGTCGTACGTGCGTGCCTGAGAATGCTTACACACATGTGTTCGCGACACGGCCGTTTGTTTGTTTGTTGAGTCATTATTTCCCTTCAACCACACACCTGCATTTTTGGGTCACTTCTCTGCCCGAGCATGAAGACGAGTCTAGTCGTGCCCGGTTTGTGCCAGGCCGGATTTCCCCACGTCGCGCGAATCAAGTCACGTTTCAGGCGATGGTCCGGTGCGCTGTGCACGAAGAAGACCCAACGCAGCCCGGGGCAACTCTCACACAATGTCGGGTCGTATAGTACCATATTCACGTCGATCGGCACCGGATTCGGCGTCGCTTTGACGCCGCTCGAATTCACACTTTGTTTCTGATTCAGGATAAGCTCCTTCCTTTCTTTTCCAGGAGAGACAGTCTTGACCGGCAACGCCGCACTCAGGTTGCCGTCTTTCACCCGTGAGACAGTCTTGGGCTTGACCGGCAACGCCACACTCAGGTTCCCGCCTTTCACCCGTGAGACAGTCTTAGGCTTGACCGACAACCCCGCACTCAGGTTCCCGTCTTTTTCCCGTGAGACAGTCTTGGGCTTGACCAGCAACGCCGCACCCAGGTTCTCGTCTTTCACCAGTGAGACAGTCTTGGGCTTGACCCGCAACGCTACACTCAGGTTCCCGTCTTTCACCCGAGAGACAGTCGTGGGCTTGACCGGCAACGCCACACTCAGGTTCTCGTCTTTCACCCGTGAGACAGTCGTGGGCTTGACCGGCAACGCCACACTCAGGTTCTCGTCTTTCACCCGTGAGACAGTCGTGGGCTTGACCGACAACGCCACACTCAGGTTCTCGTCTTTCACCCGTGAGACAGTCTTGGGCTTGACCGACAACGCCACACTCAGGTTCTCGTCTTTCACCCGTGAGACAGTCGTGGGCTTGACCGACAACGCCACACTCAGGTTCTCGTCTTTCACCCGTGAGGCAGTCTTGGGCTTGACCGACAACGCCACACTCAGGTTCTCGTCTTTCACCCGTGAGACAGTCTTGGGCTTGACCGACAACGCTACACTCAGGTTCCCGTCTTTCACCCGAGAGACAGTCTTGAGCTTGACCGGCAGCGGCGCACTCAGGTTCTCGTATCTCTCCCGTGAGACAGTCTTGAGCTTGACCGGCAGCGGCGCACTCAGGTATCGGTCTTTTTCCCGTGAGACAGTCTTGTTCGGCAACTTCACACCCCGCAGAATATTTCTCTTTTCGTCTTTCCCCCGAGATGCATTAGTGAACTTTAACATTAACAGCAGACTAGAATTCCATTGTGGATTTGTGTTTCGCATATTTGAGATTAACGTGTCATATACCATGACGAATGCACCCGTGGTAATAACTAACATTACCAAGAGTCTCTTTCGTCCGATGGTACAAGGCAACACGTGCGTCATGGCGCCAACTCGGCTGCACATACCTGTCAACCTGTGATGAAAATCGAAAGTGGCAAGTTACGATGATTCCACATATATATATATATATATAATATATATATATATATACATACATATATATGTATATACATACATATATGTATATATATATATGTATATATATACATATATATATATGTATATATATGAACAATGTGCAGATTGAGAGAGGCGCTAAATAGGTCAGTGAATTCATTAGCGCAGTGTGTCAATGTGGAAACGTTGTCAGAACCAGCTGCTTTCCTGCTGCTTTGTTGCTTGAATAGCTTTCTCACCTCTTGAACGCTGTGCCAATGGGCGTCTTGTAATTATAAAATAGACTCAAGAATGAGAATAATAGAACTCGTACGCTTACTCAGCAAACACAGTATTATTATTATATACACTGATCAAATGCATGGGTATATGGTACACCATTATTCAACGAACGTTTACAGAATGTCCTGATCTTCTTATGCCACAGGCATCTCTAAAATATGTTATGGAAACAAAACGTTTACAGAAATATACATTTGTCAAACGTAACATTCCCATCATTAAACGGCAACACAAGTCAAAGCGTTGGTGATATGGGCCTAATAGAGTTTATAAAAAGTAACAACTTCCAACAACAATCATATTTTTAATGTCAGCAGTTTATCAGAAAAAGAACACTACACATAATCATCGAAAGTCTATGGACTACGCCATTTTAGAAACATGATGACGTTGCGGAGTCGACTTGCCGGCATGATTGCGTTTCAGTCGCCACCAAGAGACATGTTCGTATGTTTCGACCTATCTCACAAAAACCCTCTCAAATTGCATTATACGACAAGAGACATGACACAACAGTGGATATAACCGTAGCAGGAACAGTGTGGCATATTGCTGTCGCGATTTCGTTACAAACTGGTTAGTTTGTTTAAATTCATTTAGGTGCTTCACACCAAAACGTTGAATTGTTTAGCCCTTTAAAGTATTCCAAATGTTTATAATTATATTTCAAATAGTATGCATTGTACTATCTCTCACCTTTGAAATATAATAATAAACATTTGGAATATTTTAAAGGACAAAACAATTCAACGTTTTGGTGTGAAGCACCTAAATGAATTTACACAAACTAACCATTTGCATCTACTATCTAAATTTTCACATCAATGGTTTATTCAGAACATGGTATTGAAGTGGAAACAAATTAACAAAACCACCGACACCACGAACGGAACAACTTGCACTATATATATATACATATTTATATATATTTATATATATATATAAATTATGTAGAGCAAATCTAAATAAAAAATAAAACACAAAAGTGTGGATTGAAACATGGTCTAAACACCCTATAGTACGAATCAGTTATTACCTTAAAAGATGTATCCAAACAATGCACTGCAAGTATACAATTAAGCAAGTATCGGTCAATGTGTACAATTACTTCACTAAATGCTATAAAACTGGTAATTTAATTCGAATGTAAGATTAAATGTACCTGACAAATATACTCACAAGCAGAGTGAATACGTGAGACACTTATCACATCGTTGAAGTAACCAGGTAACCGGGAGAGACTCTCTACCAATCAGCGAGGAGTTTGTGAGCATGTGATAAAGGCATTACCCATGGCACTCTCCACGCAGCGACTCGTTTCCGGTCGCGAATTCCTTCCAACGTTATCTCTGACGCAGCTGACCGAACTACGTTCAAAGTGACCTTTGAACCTTGCTCCTCATATAGGGGTGTAATACATTAAGCGAGACAAATAATATTTCCCGGTTCGGGACAATAAAGTTTTATTGTATTGTATTGTATTCTGAGACCATGCGATTGTTCAAGACAATAAACGCCGGGACTTCCGTCATCGCTAAGTTGGCATCCATAGGCCGAGACAATAAAGTCAGAGACTTTTACTCGAATGTCCCGAATTTTGATGTAGAACTAATGTTAGACGAGGGAAACCCCTACTAGTTTATTCGAAGAGCGCAGGTGCTCCCATTATTTCCTTCAGGGTAACACAGAGCGTAGCCTTGGCGGGAGCTATAGGGCCTGTAGGTGTCACGATACACGGCGAGACTCCGCGCGACTGGAGCTGATTGAGAACAGGACACAATAATGATAATCTAACGACGGGTGACAGTTGTAGTTTCCGACTGATGATCGAGTAATAGGAAAATCAGGTTATAAATATCTTAATATATGTTATAACTTTCTTATCTTAACTGTCCGATTGAATGTTGAGTGTATATGTATATATATATATATATATTATATGTATGTATATATAATATATAAGACAATTGTGAACAAGACCAATATCGTTGACAATACATACCGTAATTTCGCCATGGAGGTGATTACAGGCGAACAAAAATTCATGACATTTACCAAACAGAATGGCTTCAGTTATGAATTTTACTTTGCAAGGTGTACTGGAATCTACGCTTGGGTAACTAAGTGATTATGTTCAAAGCATGATCAATTGGGGGTGGGGTGCTGCCGGACCACTGGTTGGCATAAAATCAAACAGGGTCACTGTTTTCAATCCATCGTGAGATAAGTCTCCAGTGGTTGAATAGTGTATCGTCAAACACTGTAATTCCGTTATCCAATCCCAACACTAACATCATCTACGAGATACGCCTCCAACTGGCGGCGTCGATAGAGGTGAATCTTCTTTAACTCGACGCAGATGCGGACTTTTCCCGATTTCTTCACGACTGACACCATTGGTGTACACCATGATGTTGCAATGGTAATGGCCTCAAAAAGTCCGGCTGTTTGCAGATGGCCCAGTACGTCATTTACCTTGGGTTGCAGTGGTATTGGCACGCGCCTGGCTAGACTCAAATCATCTTGTTCAACCTGCAACTTTTGTGATAGCTCTTTGTCGGCCATTCCTGCTATTAGTCTGTCTCTGATATTTTCAGACTCATTTTGTCCGAAGTTGCACCCATTCAGTTTTGATTATAATATTGTTACCGTTTCTATATTGAGGATGTTAAGCTACACGTGACTGACTCTAATCAATGCAATACATGTCGTTATATTTTCCGTGGTGCACGAAAACAAAACAGTAATAGAGTAAAGTGAGAACAGAAAAATAGATTAACAGCACACATCACAGCAATACCATTCTCTTGAATACACGCGTTGCTTACAATTATGAATGTTAATTATTGAAGGCAGTAATATTGTTTAATGACAAAACCAATTCAGTTGATATTTTAATAATGCGAATGCATAATTACAATCCATTATTTTTACCATACAATTCCACGGCTTAATGCCACGGATCTGATGGTTTTGTATAACTGTAAGTTATTTTTATTTTTAATTGGAACATGCAATAGTCCAGCATGTGGTGTCATGTATTTGTGGATGTCATTTTATCCATTAAACATACTTACCAATGTGAAACGATCTTTATAATACCTGCGGCTGTTTCTACCCTGGGGCACTACAGCGTATCAAGCGGAGTTCGGGCAGTTAGATAACACTGTCACAATGCGCAGTGAACACAACGAACGTGTGTTTGTGTGTAAAGCCACTTGGTTCTTCCTTTAGCATCCATTGTTAGTTGTGTAAGCCCACTTGCACGTTCCGTCACACCTCTGTTGGATATCTGCTCAAGAGCCGTATCAGAGGGGACACCATTGAATAAACCCGCTTTTCTTCGTACAACATAGTGATCTTTCGGGAAGTACTTATATGCATATGATGATGTGTTATTCATATTGTTCATTTCCTCTAGGACCAGTGGCAGGAAATATATGTAGTTGTGGTGACCAGCAGCAGCAACAAACGGGAGTATGTTACTAGACCATGCAAACTATTTTCCCAATTGCCTGCACGGTGAGATGCAGTGAATCTGAAAATAATGTAATCGTCTTGGTGTAGGTTCTCCAGAGAACCTGTGTAGATGACGTCTTGCATTCCTCAAACTAGATGACCATATGAGCATGTAGATTGGATAAGGAGGCCAAAGGGAAGCGGGATCCTTTAGTGTTTCATCCATGTTTGATCCATTGTTTTCCATGTCATCAACCAGTCCACTTAGTTGTGCATTGATTTTTTACGGATACCATTTTTCAAATACCCCCATGTGTATGTTAGCCAATGCTTGCCGTAGTAATATGTGGGCGCGCATATTCTGGTAGTAATCCTCTGCTGAGCCAAAGCTTTTGTGAGCCGTTCCTTGCTTGCACAGATCAGTTTCTATACGCATGTCTTCAGCACCAATGTTTCCAACTGCGCCCTTCCAGTGAGATGAAACCGCTCAAGCATGACAATGCGATTCTTGTGTCATTATAAGAGGAAGCTCATTCCGGTAGCCCACACGAAATCTCATGCAAAGCCTGATCACCCATAACTACCTTGTTTCATCCCAAGCTTCTTGGCCAGGTTTGCTGCATATCATAAGCCTAGGATCTCCAAGACCAGAAGTGATCGTTGGCCCTATCTAATGTATGTAGCTGACACTGTTGGCGTCAGCGTTGCATTCCAATCTGGACAATGGTTGCTTTCGAGCGCTACCATCTTTGTGGGTGGCGAACGGCACAACTACCATGCCATGGGCATCAACTGGAGTATGGATCACACAGAGGCTGCACATCTGCAGTCGTCATCTTTTCAAGTGATCTGGCTTTACCCCTTTGTATGTAGTTCCTTTATTCAAAACATTGAATACATAATACATTCGTATATTTATGTAAACACAATGTTTCAATGGGCAAACAGTAAGTCGTTGACTTTTATATAAGTTTACCCCAGACAATTTTATTAAGGTAAAGTATTAGAGTTGCCACACGTGCACTTGTCTACATATTTGAATCAATACATGCTAACATATAAATATAAGACACATTAATTAACCCATAAAAAATAGCAAATTTCGGTACGATAACAATCACATTTCTTTGGTAACATATTTGTAAAACAAAACACGCATTTTGTATTTAGATTTAAATGCATTTATATTATTTATGTTTCTTGTGTCGTTACTCAGAGAATTCCATAATCGCACTCCATATATGCAGAGATTCGTCGATCTCAATGTGGAATGAACAAGTATTCTTTCTAGATCGTGACAGGCTCTCAATGAATATGTCGTTTCCAGTGATTGATATTTAACTCACTTTTTTAAATTTAATAACCGACTGCTACGTCACATTAGTTGCAAAGTTAACGTCGTTGAACTCCGAACAAATAGGAAGATTAATTAACAGCAGATGTATTCACCGGGATTGTCTTGCTACGGACAGGAGGCTTTCCAATCGGTTGATGCCAGCGTAAAAATAACGACCACAATTTCGTGAAAACGTCTGTGTTTGTGTGTTCCGCGAGCATGGACTGGTTTGCCGCGTGATTTATCGTTAAGTGCACGTTCTCGTAATGTACGTCTTTCAGTTTGGCTGCGGCCAGTCCGGTGAGGAAGACATCGTCGATCCAGAAAAATGGCGTGTTCGCAGCAGCGTGGTATAGCTCGGGGATTACCTGTGCCGAAATAGTCCACGCCCAACCGGAGCAGTACGTTGGGTATACCTTCTTGCCGGGAAACTCGCTGGGGTCAAGCCGCCATTTCGCTGGTTGATCACGTATGATATGCATCCCTACAAAGATTACACACATTAGCATACGGCTGTGATGACGCGACAAGCGTTCAGTGAGCTTCATCCACTCGAAGATGTTGAAGACGATGTCGTCGTCGGCCTTAAGGAAGAACGCGGCGTTCTTACAGTGCATCGTGGCCCACTTGAGGGCCAGCATCGCTTTCAGAGTCAGGTTCCTGTACGAGTCCACGAAATCACCCTGTACGATGTCGCCATGTTGGCGATATTCTTCTGAGATGTCCAGCTGCAAAATTGCACTTTATTTATATTGCACATACACACGCACACACACACGCACGCACGCACGCACACACACACACACACACACACACACACACACACACACACACACACACACACACACACACACACATACCCACACACAGGAATACAATTTAGACTGTTTGAGTGTGCGCGTGTGTTTGAATGTATGCGTTATTTTGAACGTATATTTGTGTGTACGGGCGTGGGTGTATAGGCGCGCGAGAGTGTGCGTATATATATATATATATATATATATATATATATATATATATATATATATATATATATATATGTGTGTGTGTATGTGTGTGTGTGTGGGGGGGGGGGGTACCTGCGTGTATATATGTATGTGCATGCGTGAGAACGTTTACACATGTGTGTTTGCGACAGGGCCGTTTGTTGAGTCAACCACACACCTGCATTTTTGGGTCACTTGTCTGTCCGAGCATGAAGACGAGTCTAGTCGTGCCCGGTTTGTGAAAAGCCGGATTTCCCCACGTCACGCGAATCAAGTCACGTTTCAGACGATGTTTCGGTGCGCTGTGCACATAGAACACCCAACGCAGGCCGGGGCAACTCTCACACAATGTCGGGTCGTATAGTACGATATTCACGTCGATCGGCACCGGATTCGGCGTCGGTTTGACGCCGCTCGAATTCACATTTTGTGTCTGGTTCAGGATCAGCCTCTTCCCTTCTTTTCCCGGAGAGACACGTGCGAGCTTGACCTGCAACCCCGCACTCAGGTTCCCGCCTTTCACCCGAGAGACAGTCGTACGCTTGACCGGAAACGCCACACTCAGTTTCCCGTCTTTCACCCGAGAGACAGTCGTACGCTTGACCGGAAACGCAGAACTCAGGTTCCCGTCTTTCACCCGAGAGACAGGCGTACGCTTAACCGGAAACGCAGTACTCAGTTTCCCGTCTTTCACCCGAGAGACAGTCTTGAGCTTGACCGGCAACGGCGCACTCATGTATCGGTCTTTTTCCCGTGAGACAGTCTTGTTCGGCAACTTCACACCCCGCAGAATCATTCTCTTTTCGTCTTTCCCCCGAGATACATTAGTGGACTTAAACGGCAGACTCGCATTCATTTGTGGATTTGTGTTTCGCATATTTAAGGTTAATACAATAACTAATGCACCCGTGGTAATAACAAATATTGCCAGGAGTCTCTTTCGTGCGATGGTACAAGGCAACACGTGCGTCATGGCGCCAACTTGGTTCTGCTTTGGGTGTCACCACGGTGTCAACGATGGCTCACATACCTGTCAATCGAAAGTGACAAGCTATGATTCTATATATATATATATATATATATATATATATATATATATATATATATATATATATATATATATATATAATATATATTTATTTTGTTTCACTTTATTTGTTTTAATGTATACTTTTGTGTTCAACTGCTACAACATTCATATATGGCCAAGCCATAGTTACAAATATGACACTGACAACAAGAACGTGTTAACAAGCACGTGAACAAGCAAGCAGGCCAGCCGGCCCGCATAGCTGACTTGTAATATAGCCTGATAACACCAACTCTCACGACATTAATTATATAGGTGTACTGGTGGAATGCTCCTACACCGACCGATGTCATAGTAGGCAGCCGAATTAACCCATTTCGAAGAGTCGGTCAACAAAGTGACGCAGCCGCAAGCACAGAGGCAGAGTAAACGGGGAGAACAGCCACTCGCTTGGAATGTCAGGCATCGCATATACCCGAATAGGTTTCGCTTATTATAATTGTATTCATACAATGAAGACTTACTCAATATTGTCCACATTAATGTCCGTAGTATAAATATTCTGGATAATTTGTATCGCCTTCGGCTGTTGTAATGTTTTACTGTTGTATTGATAGATCTGTGTCGTTCGATTCGGCTTCGTGAATAAATTATCGTTCTCGCATGAAATATTTTCCCTTCGGCAATACTGTCATTCATCATGCACACTACTGTCTATTAAATGTTGTTCTTTGTTGTTATCGCATCGAAACGTTCTGTGCTCCAACATAACTTGACTGATATTGGGCTGTGACTGAATTTACATTTCGTAAAAAAGGCTAACTAAATATATGCAGCTTCCGGTGTTGCTCCGGTCTGCATAACTCGGCATCTATGCATACACGTTTTGAAGCAGACCGATTTTTGTGCATTCTACTTTATTTTTTGAAATATATATATATAACTTCGATAACATCACGCAAACGTTTATGAAGCATGTTGTGTGTGTGTGTGTGTGTGTGTGTGTGTGTGTGTGTGTGTGTGTGTGTGTGTGTGTGTGTGCGCGCGAGCGTGCGAGCGTGCGTGCGAGTGTATGTATGTGTGTGTGTGTGTGTGTGTGTGTGCGTGCGTGCGTGCGTGCGTGCGTGCGTGCGTGCGTGCGTGTGTGTGTGTGTTTGTGTCTTTGGTGACGTGTTCTCGTTGTTTTCATATCATAAGTGTTACCAATTGTGTTTCATATTCTACATCACGATAAATGTTTGATAACGGTTGTCCTCGAGAAAAAAACCCGTGGAGGCAAATCATTGCCGACGCGTCTAGGACACAATTCACTCGAGTCGTGACGCATATGACGAGCACAAAGAACATGTTTCATAGTAAAGCAAATTAGCATAAACAACTAAACACGTCACAACGTGGAAAAAAGGGTGGGAAAAAATCGGTGTCTGAGAGTTTGCCGTGCCGTGCCGGGCCGTGCCATTTTTCCTAAATGTCTTTTGACAGTTAGCTAAGTGGCGTTAAGTGTGAAGACATGAGAATGATATGCTGCAGTGGACCTCCATGACCCAAGTCACGTTGTCAGGACGACGCAACAGAACCTGTCCCATTTCTTTTGTTCCCCGGTAAAGCGTGCATGCTGGGCGCTGAATTTATCAACGCAAAACAGACAGATCGGTCATTAGCTAGACTAAGCACGGCCCTTCCTCTCTACTCCAGGTATACGCCCTAGTGAATGTTGCATTATAAACTGCGCCAACTGACAACTCAACATGAAGAAAACACAACACAGCACAGCGCAGCAGAAGCAGCAGCAGTAACAAAAACACCCGTAGATAGTGAGTGTCCCGTGGTTGGGTGAAGGCCTCAGCACGCCGTTTCTCTCCACCGTTTTGTCTGTCTTTCTTTAGTCATAGTTTCCTTTCGTAATGTTTCAGGTGATTTCAGGTAGTGTCCAACAGTTATCTCATCAGACATGCCACATTTTTGGGGTGGCAATCCGGTTTTTTACCTAAAATTCTGTAAGAATCCGTATCAATCCGTATCACTAATCAGATCTTCCAGTTAACTGGCCTAAGTTATTAAGGCCTTTTCAAAACATATGTGTATGTGTTTGGAATATCATTCTGCACCACTCCCGCTAAAAGGAGTCAGATATGTATATATTTTTAATTGTGTTTTAGATCAATTTAATCCCGTCGAGTCGACGTAAATAAGCCGATGTCACAAGGCGCGAGCAGCTAGCGCAGTCCAGACACATCGGGGCCTCAAATCCAAATGTGCATTGCGAAGTCGAAAAAAAACAATTACCCATATTTTATAAATTCATGCTTAAAACAAATATATCTGCATTATATAAAATAAAACGTTAATGATGTAACCTTAGTTTTGGAGACATATTCGCAAATCGCAAGACATCGCCTTTGCGGTCGTGATACGTCTGGGAAGCGCTATGTATTGCCCAGTGACATCGGCTTATTTACTTCGACTCGACGACATTAAATTGATATAAAACACAATTAAAAAAATTATATCCGACTTCGTTTTAGCGCGTGTGATGCAGAATGATATTCCAAACACATACACATCGAAAAAACGTGGTAAAACCGTTTTGAAAAGGCCCTAATAATTTAGGCCAGTTAATTGGAAAATTACCGACGTTTTTCACTACAGCACGTTTAAACTGCATACCGCAAAACAGACAGTGTCATCAAATAATAACAATTTATCTCAGCAGTTCGCGCGTATATCGAAGTTTCACTGCCACTGGGAAGCGTCAACATCTTGAAATCAGAAATACAGCCGATTTCGCGGCGTCGAGCTCCATTTCCAGATTTCCAAAATTTCCAAAATTGCTTTTCATTATGTTAATCGTCACACGCCTGCCACGCGCCCTGTTCACACCCGTTGAACCACATGCTGCAGTTTTCAGAACAACAAATTTACCAGCACGCCATCTATTATTTACGCGCTACAGTTCTCAGTTCTCAGGTTATTAACTCCAAACAGCCCACTCTTGGACTTGGGCTAACGCAGGAGTCACTGAGGAAAATAGTAAACTAATCGGTGGTTTAGTTCGTTCGTTTCGAATCTATTTACTTAGACTTAGTCACTAACAGTAAACAACTATTCCATTGTGCTGTAGTTTTGTGACGCATACAAGGACATAATGTGGTTAAAATAATAATGTTTCCATAAATGTTGTTAAAATCCGTATCAGAATGGACCGCCAAAAATCCGTATAGGATACGGGTAATCCGTATCATGTGGCAAGTCTGGCCTGAGGCTTGACTTGTCTTGGCACTCAACCTCTTCGCCTTCGGGGATAGTTGAGCCTGTTTTACCCACGTTTACTAGGTCTAGGTCCTATCCTTATAGTTACTATAATAGTATCAATGATTAATCATGGAAATGACAAATGTATGAAACCTGGCGTACATCGCACGCAAGCCAGTCGCTCACCTTCTAACATCAAAACGGATCCGTTGTAATGCAGACCGCGTGTATCGTGATCACAAATAAAGTGTCCAAACGATGTAGTAACAGCAGCTAATTTTAGTTACAATGAAGTCATACTTGTCACGCAAACACGGCTAGGCCTACGGTGTGACAAAAATCCGGATGTGAACCCGTGGCATTGCGCGCCTTTTTCTGCGACACCAGCAGACTTCGGAATGTTCGCCGCCTACGTAAATGCTGTCGCGTGCACTTAGACGCTGCCACAGCTAAAAACCAGGCGGTTGGAGACGTGTTTTTTCGAACGCTGGTTTTGTGACCATGGAAGGAATGGCATGTTGGTGAGTGATATATGTTCTATGGTCAGTAAAACCAGCGGTCGAAAAAACATGTCTTTAACCTCCTGGTTTTTAGCCGTGGCAGCGTCTCAGTGAACGCGACAGCATTTGTTTTATATGTGAGCCTGGTTTTAAATTCTTACATACTGTAGCTCCTAGGTCCTTTTGTTCATCTACTACTTGTAATATGTTTCCATTTAGAGTATATACATAGTTGATGTTTTGTCTTATTTTCAGTACTACACATTCGTTGGCGTTGACATTTCCCCGTATGTTAAAGGACAAAAAAGTTAACTGTTTCGTGGCATACACCTAATAGAGTTAAAGGACAAAAAAAGGCTACGGTTTCGTGTCATACACCTAATAGAGTTTATACAAAGTACCAATTTCCACATATACTCATTTTTTTAACGTCAGGAGTTTACTCAGAATGTGACTTTAAAGTCTAAAATTCTGACTAAATCCACGATGGTCTAGACGCCGCCATAAGTGAAGGGTTAACTTGGCTTGGCCATTCAGCGCGCGGCATTCTATATCTCTGTCAGCTTCCGGCGACGTTGTTAAGGGTCAACAACTTCGAGTCTTCGACAGTTCGTTCAGTTGGCGTGACATCTAGCAGCTGCTTATAGACGTATATCTAAATCTGTGGTTAAATCTATGGTAAACTTTAGTAATTATGCCTTCGTGTTCGGCATACGGTTGCAATAATAGTTGAAACAACCGGTAGTATTGAAGCAATGGATTCACATTGGTGATTTGCCGGCGTACTGTTTGGAATCTCTCCAGTCCAAGTACAGTTCACTTTGCGCGGTCCATTTTGAGGAGAAATGCTTTGATGTAGACATGTAGGGTAACCTGGGGCAGCGCGGCCCCCTAAGGGAAAAGTTGTGTATTTTTGTATCCATAACTTGTCGATGCATAATTGTGCATTAATAGTATTGAGGTGTATATACTTTATGTATGACACAAGTCTCTGAACGATTAAATAACCAAAACGTAAGTTATAGCAAGTTTAAAATGTGCTCCAATAAAACCGTCTTGCCCCATGCCTGGGGCAAAACGGCCCCTCGCCTGGGGTAAAACGGCCCCTCGCCTATTTACTCTAATATTAGGTATAACCGTTGTAATAATATAAAAACAATGTGTTTTATCCATTATTTATTTAAACCGTCATTAACTACTACTATTATTATCACTCATCGTGAACAGAAATAATCACCACTCCGCATTACTCGACATTACGATCACCTTTGGCATCTGCATCATCACAGGCATTAAAATCATTATAGATTGAACATATTACACTTAAGTATTGGCATGCAGATACTCCGCGGCAGATACAATAGCCTAATAATCAATCGAAACCACTCATCATTAATTACAATGTCTAAAAATTACAGTTGTCATTAGAAGCAATATTCTGCATTATCATTACACTCGCCACTGAAAACAATCATTAGCTAGCTTTAGAATTTGCATCATCACAAGCCTTAAATTCATTAACATTAACTGTATTAACGAATGGCTTGCACATACTCTACTGTCTAATCACACTCTGATTCGCGGTTGGGACACATGAAATACGGGAGCCCTGGTGGGCACTCACTATGAGCCCAATTATTGCATTCTTAGCATTGAACCCAGACTTCTCGTGGCCGACTGCAACTGAATGGTTCTCCGGACATCAAACAAGGCCATTCCTCTTCATCGCTGCTTTCGTCGAC
>OZ024856.1:45072609-45242609 GCA_964017155.1 Oasisia sp. SBJ-2009
CGATGGCTTTCGCCACCTGATTAGGCAGAGGCAACGTGCACGCATGGTGGGTGACGTGGAACTACCCTCGGTTACCCAGACTCCGTGAGGTGGCAGCACTTTTAAGCCCCTCAACTCCGCCCGAGAAATTAATGGGTTTTAAGTTTCTACATCCGGGTAGCCTTACCCCAGATTAGGGTAGAGACGCTGATTGGCTCTCAGGCCAAATATGAAATAAAAATTAAAATAACGATATACTTTTACAAGATAATAATATCATATGAAAAGTATTCAACATTGAACTTATATTAACACAAAAGTAATAAAAAATTCAAATTTACAGTTGTTTATAAAATAAAAATTACGGCAGGATTAATCAGTATCCGTGAGGTGGCAGCATTGTCTAGCCCCACACGGATAGCATACAAATTAAATAAGGATACCTTTTTTTATCAAATAATGCTGTATTATAAAAACTATTCAAAATTGAACTTATATTAACACAAAATAAATAGAAATACAAATTTGCAGTTGTTTATAAAATATATATTACGGCAGTGTCCGTGAGGTGGCAGCATTGTATAGATCACGCTTGATAAACAAACAAAAGCCGTCAATGTTGCCAGACTGTCTTCTCGGCGTAGTTCCGCAGCCGACTGACAGTCGGTTAAGCGAGATTAACGTGGAACGGGCAATAAGACTCCGTAATCAAGTGAATCGCGCAGCGCCGAAATTACGACGCCAATTCTACCAATCCAAAATTGCATAAATAGAAGCAACATCATCACGGTATTGGTGGAAACATATGAAGACACTCTTGGGTAACTCACCTGGTGGTGATGATGGGTTTGGCAAATGCATTTACTGGTGGAGATATAGACACTTTTGTTAACCATATGAATGCATGCTTCGTGTCGATAGGTGAAGACTTGCCAAAACTATGAGCTACACACACCATCTTTGACATTAAAGAACCACTGCCAGCTAAATTCACCATTAGCGAGAGTGACACTAAATTGGCACTTGATAACATCAAAGTGAACAATGCTACGGGTCCGGACAGAATACCCCTGTCGGCGTTGAAAGAGTATTCACACCTTCTTGCGGCGCCGGTAACTGCTATATTTAATAGTTCTCTTAGAGAAGGTGTACTGCCAAAACTATGGAAGACGGCAACTATTATTCCTGTGTCAAAGAAACATCCCCCAGCTACTATTGAAAATGACATAAGACCGATATCATTTACACCAATTATAGCTAAGGTGTTTGAATCACTAGTGCTAAAACGGGTCGATGTTTAAATTAAACCAGAAATTGATGATAAGCAGTATGGAGGAATGGCAGGGACTTGTACCACGGATGCTCTTGTTGACATGCTCCACAAATGGTATGAAAGCACCGATGTAACGGGTAATTTTGTAAGAGTGCTTTTTCTTGATTATAGCAAAGCATTTGATCTGATTACCCACCATATACTATTAAACAAAATGACTGGAATGGAAGTACCTGCACATCTGGTTCGATGGATGGCTGCGTTCTTAGTCGCCTAGACCGCTGTCAGTGTGGATTGGAAAGTGATGGGTAATGCCTGAACCCTCTGTGTACTAATATGCTGCCCATATGCCAATGTAGTAGGAGGTGTGATACGAAGCAGTGCCGGAAATGCAGAAAATCTGGGGTGATGTCATCTATTGCCACAAATGACAAGTTCAAAACTGTCAAAATCGTTATTACTAAATGTAGGATGGAAGGTTTGGTGTACGTGTACATACTTGCTAGATATAAATTACAGGTGCCAATTGTTAAGAATCACTCGAAAGGTTACAATAACCTTGTGTTCGGCATAATATGTTAAAAAAAACTAACAGTGTGACTGATGTCGCATATTTTGAGTTGGTCATCACTTGCAATTCTTGTTTTCTGTATTGAAAAGAGGATATATTTAGCTAAATTTGACTTTTGATATTGGCTTAGCGCTTAGGTGTAACCTTTAGAAAGTTAATAATCTCATCCATTTGATTATACCTCGGCAGAACTATGGTGATAGCCATTGAGATAAGACGTCTAGCTCATCCATATGCCCGTTTTATCTTGTTTAGTCGCCAGATATGGATAAACAACGTTAAATGTAACACATTAACTTGATCTTTGACCTAAATGTTCAACATGAAACACCGAAAAACGCGCGTAGCTCAAAACACTCGCCTTGGCTTTATCTACTGAAATACATTTCAAGAAAAAGAAAACAGTGTTTGGTCGATTTTTACATGCATTGTAGGCTATACGTTTGTAATGTGTGGCAAAAGCCAAACGCGTTAAATGGTATTTAACGGCAGTTCGGTGTCCCTATTACAATCACGTATTGGGTTCAATGTAATTGGACATTACATGATGTCTCATTGGACATCGAATAATTTTTTTTCTCAGCGAATGTCACACATTTGCTTCATCTCTTCATATGCGAGGTCGTCCATGTGGCCAATAAAGAGCTCCTTGCCAATGCTCCTCAACTTTTTCCGGAGAGCAGGCTTCAGCGACATGTAGCTGTTCTTTTCCTTCGTCGACGCACCATCCGGGCACCTGTCGAGTTATCAGAAATGCACTACGTAACTCAACGCCACAACACATTCCTATTTAACATGAAATGTACTTCCATGTTTAAAATGGCAAACAAAGTTTTATTAATATTATGTATTATTATTATTTCCATTTTAGGATGTTGAATTGGTGGGTGACATCGATCATATTCAAATTTATTTTGACTATTTATATTTTATTTACAAAGCCCTTAGCTGAAATAATTTTCGACGGCTGCTGGAATAGCAAGGCCTTAGTCTGATATAGTCTCGCTTAACGGACTCTCGCCCAAATGCGTGATTTCATCGTTGTGACGAGCGAAAACGTGCCTCAGTCCCAAGGAGCCTGGGTAATCGAAACTAGCGCAGCCTTCGACCGTGTCCGGTCATTAATATTACTCCACCACCGTACCAGTCTGTTCGCGGGCACTATTGGCACTACTCGATGTAACAACGACGTGAATCACACTTACCATAGAATGAGTAAAAATTTGTGATGGTCTATTTCGCCATTGGCGACGTAGCGGAAGTCGTAGACGATGAAGCGGGACTCGTCGGCCGGCACGTCGTCGTGGAACCGTTGGTACACTTCTTTGCTTGTGGTTTCACTGCCCTTGGCGACCTAAGAGGGGACACAAACAACGACTAGAATGTGACCACAAAAACGCGTAGCCTGTTCTTTTAACAATAGATGCAACTACAGTCACTTAATTCTGGACCGGAGTTATTTTGTAAAAAAAATATTTTATACATAATTGCTTAATTTATTCTCAGAAGTGTCCTACGTCAAATTATACGATTTCAAATTCAAAATTATTATATTAACTAACTTATAAATTATACATGTCTGGATATACATAACTGACTGGATATACGTAATCAACAAACTGGAGCAATTCTGTATTATCAAAAATGATAATGTTAGTCTACGTGGAAAACAACACCTTGAACAATGTTTATACATACCGTGCACAACATGTCTGACCCCCAGTTTCACAGTAATTTTGAAGGTTTAGTACACCATTGTGACCACTTGTCCACGTAAGCATAGCATGCAAAATGACCTATACAAAATTGGGTAAATTTTCCCCGCGTCATTACACAATAATATTTATTGTGGAAAAAAATACTGAGTAAATAATTTTGGCTTGTAGTACTGTCACCTTATGTGCATAAGTTCAATTAGCCCTGTTATGTACGTTCCCTGTCTAAAGACATAACCCATACCTTATCGACATTCAGGGTCGATCCGTCTGAACTCAGCTTACACATGATGTACTCGTAGTCCTTCGAACGACGCATGTCCTCAAACGTCTTTACCACGTCATCAGTGTTCACGTCAGCCATGTTGGGTTGGTGGGTCAAGGTCGACTGGTGGTGCTATGAACACAGACAACGCCATCTTTTATAGCAACATGGCGCCCTCCACACAACCCCCCTTTGGTGTCTTAGATTACAGAATGTCTGGTCGATCCGTGCTTTATAGGCGAATCTTGTCAGGCTTGACGTCACCCAGAGAATCGGTCAATTTTATAATCAAGTAAAATATATACAAATCTATAATATGCTATTATTAGATGCAATGGACGAAGAACTATTCTCAGCAAATAAGCCAGCATTTATACAACGTATTCATATGTGACGATAATGTATCGTTTCAGAATGATGCGTTAACCAGTCGGTTTACCGCCACTGTATTAAAACAGTATGATAGTAGGCGAGTAATATTAAATAATACTCCCCGCCTTAATAATTTGACTCACTCCCTATGCTTTGACTGCTGTAGAATAAGTTAAAATTACAAATATGCAATAATATTAGTTTGCATGATTACATGACGTGTGTTGTGATTAATATTGTCTTATTAATATTATATATATATATATATATATATATATATATATATATATATATATATGTATATATATATATATATATATATATATATATATATATATATATATATATATATATATATATATATATATATATATATTGTACATTCTGTACTGTACAAGGCAAGCAATTTATTTTCTGTGATCACAACTGAATACAATTCCAACTAATACGGCACTGTCACATATGGTACGGGCATATCCTCTACCGCAGCACGACTCACTGGGACATGAATATCTCAAATGTGATTATTTTTTACCGTAGTTTGAGATAAAACACCATTTAGACGTGCTAATATTAAAAGCTCCATTTTATTGTTCTCGTTAAGAATTGAACGAGTACCTTCTAAAATCCGCTGTGCACTCTTCTATTGACATGCGTCAATATTTTAACAAACTATTTGCTTCAATAGCTTCGTAATTGTTACAGGAGCTTCTCCTCTCGGAAGTTGTCAAACCACTTCTACTCGGTTTACTTCAATATACCAAGTCTAACGCCTCAACCTTGTAAAATAGTCTAAACTGAATTTCCATTTTTAGATTTGTTTAACCTTAGATGGTCATCACAATCCTTCTAAAAATAAAAACCCTTACATTATGTAGTACATAATAGTTGTGAAGCCACTATTGCTCCGTGCAACGTGCCTATCATTATCTGGAATATTACTGGAAGACGCTATATTGTTGAAGCCATAACCCTGCTGTGTTCTGAACTGTTCGTGAACATGCACGTCTGCTCTAGTTTAATTTCACACATTCTATTGCCGCTACGCCCAGTAGAGTATCCACGTGTTAAATACACCGCCAATGAATGCAGTCAAATATAAATAAAAAATAATTGCCAATTCTCATACCATTCTTAGTTAACAGTATAAGTAATTTTTTAAATAAATTATTTATCTAAATTTCCCTCGCATCACTAATGAGTAGCAGCAATTGTCGACATTTTGTTTGACAATTGCCACATTGTTCGTATATTCGCATAGAAGTGACGTTTAGTATTTTAGACCATCAACACATATAGTTATTACATTAAGTTAATAACTAGTAAAGAAAAAGTTTCTTCACATTTTAAAGTACTTTAGATGATCCAGGGCGGCCTGAACTAAGACCCGAGAGATTGCTATCGCACGGCCTTCCCCATATCTATGTATACATAGAGATGATGGTGCATTTATAAACAACTCATATAGCTGTATTAATAGCCCTAACAAAGCTAATACCACGTAATGGTGTTAACAATGTAAATATATTTTGGTTTTCTAACATCAAATAATTATATAATTACTAACAAATTATAATTTTTATGATGTATTAATTACAGACAACAATACAAATCTAAGTACATTAAGCAATTTTGAGAGGAAAGATTAAAAATGTATATGCTTGTGTGCATACGAATATATGCATAAGAGCCTGGGTAAATGTGTACTCTTGGCAGCGAACAAACAGAGACCCAAACACACATCATCTGGCAACGATCTCAAGAATCCACCGGCAGTAATTAGCGCTGTTTGAACAACGAAACAGAACGTTTTAAAACGTAATCCGGATTGAACCTGGAAACGCCTTGCTTACGCCCAGTATACTCTACGCATTGAAGTGACGCCCAGCCTATGACAATTTTTCGTCCTGGTCAAAGGATGGTGAGACGTGTAAATGAGTGACTTGTAGTAAGACCTATTCCAATCAAAACACGTTTCACATTTTTAAATATGTCCATCTACTATTAAAGTGGAGCTGTTGCGCAACCGTTGCCCAAACACTAGAACACACCATGTAGAGGATATGTGACCATGATTTGATGAGCAGAGAGCCAAGGTATATTTTAAATATTTGTTCAAACTAGAATATCTTTGACGTCTCCACATTACGTTCAAGTTGTCAATTTGTTGTGACAACCTGCTATCTACTCAACGTAAATTTTCGACTTTTCCGATTTACTTCATCAACAGACATTTCCGCCCGAAAACAATAATGTGGTTCCATATTATTTCCATATTATATATGCTAGGCGTTATAGAGATCAGCATATCGGTTGTGTAGCCACCCCTTCCCTAAGTAGCTAAGCGTAGCTAAATCCTTTCACAAACAATTAAGTCCTTGCTCTTCTCTGCCCTTCCAAGCACCCCTCCCTGGTTTCGACACCTGTCCTATCATACCTTCGTTTGACGAGAACTGATGTTCCGTGTAGACGAAGTTGTCGGGCGAGATACGGAACTCCGTTACTGGACCTGGTGGGTTGAAGTCGCAATCAGCGGTGGACCGGCCGTGAGAAGTACCGTTGACAAGCGACTGGAACAGTGTGCCAATGCCTGCGTCGTTATTGGCCGTTGTTGAGACTCGCACCACGCACGGAGAGGGAGAGCGCATAGGCCAACGCAGGGCGCATGCCGGGGCCTGTTTACGGATTGCATTAAGTTAATAACTAGTAACGTCCACATCGCTTGCCTTGCCGGCTGCCAGGGGCGACAGCAGACGTGGTCCAACTTGTCGCAAAATAAATATCAGGTGTTTGTTGGTCGATACGTAGGGTATATTTCATCGGTTATTGCTAACGGTAATGTGTGTACTGGGGCGAGGCGCGCCGTGTAGACTTCAAAGGGCGATTCATGAGTGTAGGCAGGACTGCAGCAGTTTTTGTTTAATTAATCATCATCTCCGTCACGCGTTGGTACAATGTCAAATTGCGGCAGCGTGCTCGCACATTCGATTTTCCGTCCATGCGCCAATACGCAGTTTATATGAATTGGATAGTAATTGTACTTCCTTGCTTGTTACCTCTAGTTTTCTATCTTTCCATCCCTCACTCCATCCCTGCCTCCTTTCCTCCTTCTCCCCCTCTATCGCTCCATTTATCTCTTTCACACACCCCCCCCCCGGTCTCTATATCTGTATGTCATGTATGTATGTATGTATGTATGTATGTATGTATGTATGTATGTATGTATGTATGTATGTATGTCTGTCTGTCTGTCTGTCTGTCTGTCTGTCTGTCTGTCTGTCTGTCTGTCTGTCTGTCTGTCTGTCTGTCTGTCTGTCTGTCTGTCTGTCTGTCTGTCTGTCTGTCTGTCTGTCTGTCTGTCTGTCTGTCTGTCTGTCTGTCTGTCTGTCTGTCTGTCTGTCTGTCTGTCTGTCTGTCTGTCTGTCTGTCTGTCTGTCTGTCTGTCTGTCTGTCTGTCTGTCTGTCTGTCTTTTCTGTGTGTGTGTGTGTGTGCGTGCGTGCGTGCGTGCGTCCGTGCGTGCGTGCGTGTGGGTGTGGGTGTCCGTGCGTGCGTGTGGGTGTGGGTGTGGGTGTGGGTGTGGGTGTGGGTGTGGGTGTGGGTGTGGGTGTGGGTGTGGGTGTGGGTGTGGGTGTGGGTGTGGGTGTGGGTGTGGGTGTGGGTGTGGGTGTGGGTGTGGGTGTGGGTGTGGGTGTGGGTGTGGGTGTGGGTGTGGGTGTGGGTGTGGGTGTGGGTGTGGGTGTGGGTGTGTCTGTGTCTGTGTCTGTGTCTGTGTCTGTGTCTGTGTCTGTGTCAGTGTCAGTGTCAGTGTCAGTGTCAGTGTCAGTGTCTGTGTCTGTGTCTGTGTCTGTGTCTGTGTCTGTGTCTGTGTCTGTGTCTGTGTCTGTGTCTGTGACTGTGACTGTGACTGTGACTGTGACTGTGACTGTGACTGTGACTGTGACTGTGACTGTGACTGTGACTGTGACTGTGACTGTGACTGTGACTGTGACTGTGACTGTGACTGTGACTGTGACTGTGACTGTGACTGTGACTGTGACTGTGACTGTGACTGTGACTGTGACTGTGACTGTGACTGTGACTGTGACTGTGACTGTGACTGTGACTGTGACTGTGACTGTGACTGTGACTGTGACTGTGACTGTGACTGTGACTGTGACTGTGACTGTGACTGTGACTGTGACTGTGACTGTGACTGTGACTGTGACTGTGACTGTGACTGTGACTGTGACTGTGACTGTGACTGTGACTGTGACTGTGACTGTGACTGTGACTGTGACTGTGACTGTGACTGTGACTGTGACTGTGACTGTGACTGTGACTGTGACTGTGACTGTGACTGTGACTGTGACTGTGACTGTGACTGTGACTGTGACTGTGACTGTGACTGTGACTGTGACTGTGACTGTGACTGTGACTGTGACTGTGACTGTGACTGTGTCTGTGTCTGTGTCTGTGTCTGTGTCTGTGTATGTGTGCACCTATGTATCTCTCACACACAGACACACACACACAGACACACACACACACACACACACACACACACACACACACACACACACACACACATATATATATATATATATACACGCGTGCGCGCGCGCGCAAACACACGCAAACATACATACACGCACACGCACACGCACACGCACACGCACACGCACACGCACACGCACACGCACACGCACACGCACACGCACACGCACACGCACACGCACACGCACACGCACACGCACACGCACACGCACACGCACACGCACACGCACACGCACACGCACACGCACACGCACACGCACACGCACACGCACACGCACACGCACACGCACACGCACACGCACACGCACACGCACACGCACACGCACACGCACACGCACACGCACACGCACACGCACACGCACACGCACACGCACACGCACACGCACACGCACACGCACACGCACACGCACACGCACACGCACACGCACACGCACACGCACACGCACACGCACACGCACACGCACACGCACACGCACACGCACACGCACACGCACACGCACACGCACACGCACACGCACACGCACACGCACACGCACACGCACACGCACACGCACACGCACACGCACACGCACACGCACACGCACACGCACACGCACACGCACACGCACACGCACACGCACACGCACACGCACACGCACACGCACACGCACACGCACACGCACACGCACACGCACACGCACACGCACACGCACACGCACACGCACACGCACACGCACACGCACACGCACACGCACACGCACACGCACACGCACACGCACACGCACACGCACACGCACACGCACACGCACACGCACACGCACACGCACACGCACACGCACACGCACACGCACACGCACACGCACACGCACACGCACACGCACACGCACACGCACACGCACACGCACACGCACATAGTGTCAGAAATTCAAACCTCTGTTTGTTCTGTTGTATCTCGCCAATTTGCGGGATCGGGACAATTTAATTACCTCACGATCTTAATCGAGTCGTCTGATCGCCTGCAATTGCCTGAACCGATTAAACGGTGTTGTGTCAGGCAGACTCATTGCGTAACGCACACGCACACGCACACGCACACGCACACGCACACGCACACGCACACGCACACGCACACGCACACGCACACGCACACGCACACGCACACGCACACGCACACGCACACACGTCTGCTGTGTTAGCAGACGTGTGTTTGCCAGACTGTTGATTGCCCCGCGTAATCGTGTGAGTAATTAGGTCTATAGAATCAACAGAATCAACTGACCGTTTACCAATCGAAAGCGTTACGTGTATTCGATTTATCAGAGGTACAAACATGACGTTTATAACAAGAATTACTTCTTTGCAGGGGCGTTTTACGAGGGTAACTGCGGCACTTGCTCACGGCCCCATCTGACGGACCCACACTCGAATGAGAACAAATTCAGCTCCAGTGAAATCAGAATTCATTGCTCGATCCAGAACTATCCATTCAAGTGAGAAAAAGTCAAGGGTCCATGGGATCATTTCACTAAAATAAAGCGCTCTAACGTTCATCATCACACAAAGTACACTGTTAAATTTAAGGAGTTTGTTTTCCAAACATAAATATCCATTGCCGAGTTACTGAAATCCGCTGGCGCATCATGGTGTAGTCTCGCTAAATCAACTCTCGTTCGGCTGCGTGACTTCGTGCGAGATGTTAGTCTGGTGCAACTTAAGTAAAGGGAAGGGAAGTAATTTCGTTATCAAAAGCTTGCATACTGTTTACAATTTTGTTATTAGTAACCACGTAAACTCATGAATTAATCCATTATATTTTGTTAATATATATATATATATATATATATATATATATATATATATATTAACAAAATATAATGTTACAAATATGCACAATAACTAACGAAGAAAATGTTTCATTTTTTCGTGTTTTAGTAAAAGTTTAATTGTGAGTAGTTTTCATAGTATAATATAAATAATTGTCTGATAATATTATCCTCTTGTAATTTGTTATTGCAAAGGCGGACAAATGGGTAATAATCGTCTCTACCCTATTCTGGAGTAAGGCCACCCTGACACGAATGCAGTGCATCATTTCCTCAAGCGGGTATGAGGGGCGTCAAAATGGCAGCCACCTCACGGCACCTGGGTAACCGAGGTTAGACAAGTCGATGTCAGTGTTCGGGTATTCAGAATCGGTGTTAAAGATCAACATTTATTTTAAGTGCAAAATCGGGTTGAAGAGTTCTTAGCAACGTTAGTGAACTGGTGACCAGAGCTCCGGGAACCCCTACTCAGTGGGGCAGGAAAGGTTAGTCATGGGCCAAAGTACTCGTCAATGTGTCGATGGTGACAAGAAAACTGACCACTTTGAAAATGCCACGACAATTTAAACTCGGTTCTGTTTGTGTAGCTGACTAGCTGTCATCACTGTGCGTCATCGCAAGCCAGGGCTGTTTGTCACGCCAAGCTTGCCCTGACGGTCCCATGTGCGAAGTGTGAGAATTAGCTAAGTCGAACTAGCGGCTAGAACAGCACAAAATGGCCGACCAAATTTAAAGACGGTAAACAATTTATGGTGATTCCAGTATAACGACGCATGCGCCCAAACGCACGAGCTGCAGAACAGTTTTGTGTATTTTGTTTCCACATATATATCCCAAACATTGCAAGTCACACTAGCAGCGTGTTGCAGAAATCGACCAAAATTATATCACACGAGCGGAGGCCAACCATACCCCTCGTGGGCGATTTTATTTGCTGAGCTTAAATTCAGAGTTATGCAAATGGATCAGCCAGGGGTACTGTCGGCTGGAATTCACGCAATAAACAGCAGCGAGAGGGTGTCAGGGTGTCAGGGTGTCAGGGTGTCAGGGTGTCAGGGTGTCAGGGTGTCAGGGTGTATCGTTAGTACTCTGTTTGTGTGGACGTCGTCGCTTGACATTACATTCTAGAGCATTTTGTTGGTGATATTAATTCGTTACAGGTTCCAGGGCCTCTGATCGGGTCGTTGCGTTCACCAAATCATCGCAGGTGGTCTTAACTTATCGAGAAGGGGGGAAGTGGCGGCGGCACTATTATGAAAAGGTTCTGTTAACATCTCTTCTAGACCTAACTATAAAAAAAACACTCCAGCCAATGAGAGAGTCACTGTATTTACTTACATATGTATAATATATTAGTTATGCCTAGTAATTGTGCACAAAGATAGTTAATAAACAATTAGTTATAGTTTAATGGTATAAAAAACATGCTATCGTTGATTCAGTGCGCTGCCATCTTGAGGCACAGAACCAGTGACGTCAGCCAAATCGTTTATGTCATTGGCGCATTGTTGTAAAAGGCAAAGATTGGCAGAATCTTCGCTAAAAAAAAATTGTGACGTAAGCAATCCACGACGTACTGGATACATCATCACCATTGGACAGTCATATGATGTTGAACGGGCATGCGCCAGTGACGTAAGCCGTTTACGTAACTGGCGCATAAGTCTCAGATGGCAACGCTCTGAATCCAACATGAAGTGTTTCTGGTACAACTATACTATAATTAATTGTTTATTAACTTTTTTTTGCACAATGGCTATGCACAACCAATATATTAAACATATATAAATAAATGCTGCGAATGTCTCACTGACTGGTATTAAAATTGCCTTTGTTTTCAGCGAGGAGCCTTTAATTCCTCTGTGATTGCCTGGCTGATTTGGCTGGCTTGTCACCTTGGGATGCTCGTTGGATTTGCAGTTGGTGGCGTCAAAGGGATGCGGTTGGGGGTTTATGAGCATGTATGCCATGTAGCCCCATATCAAACAGTGCACCTCTAGAAGGCTTGAGACGGCAGCGATCGTGAACGAGCAGTGATATGAAGTGAGGGATAACAAACCAGGACATAGCCAAATGCTGTGTGTGCAGCGACAGGACTGGTCATTGGTGGTTTTTAGTCAAGATGCAGTTATCTATTTCCACTCCACTCCACGATTGCAGTTTGTGTGTGTGTGTGCGTGCGTGTGCGTGTGCGAGTGCGTGTGCGTGTGCGTGTGCGTGTGCGTGTGCGTGTGTATGTGCGCGCGAACATTTGCGATTTTGTTCTACAAGTTTGGGGTTTTCGGAACAATCCAATCAAATAATAATTTCTTGGTGTAATAGCAGTGCGTTAAGATACGTTTACGGAAGAAAAAAAAGATCCTCAACGGTTTCTGCGATATGGGTGATAACGGCCCATAGCTGACGGCGGACACAGAATGATGCCATAAGATCGGCTCAAATGACTAAAAATCAAGAACTTTCGCAATGGACCATTGGACAGATGGACCTTAGTCAGTCGTAGTATGTGTGGTGTATGGATGTGTGTATAATTGTGTGTGTGTGCGCGCGCGCGTGCGTGCGTACGTACGTGCGTGCGTGCGTGCGCGCGCGCGAGTGTGCGTGTGTGTGTTGCATCGACCATTTACTTTAAAAATAATAAAGACAAGCTACAAAACATATTCAAGGCGGACATGAAGGCACTACAGGGAGCAACCCGTTGTTTTCATAAACAACAAACAAACACACTAGCCAACGCATGCGCACAAGAAGCATTACAAACTCCTGCGTTAGCCCAAGTTTGCGTTGTTTGGAAGAAACCACATGAGACCTGAGAACACATACAATGCATGTATATGGGTAATTAAAAACAAAAATATATGTATTACTCAATATAAGTTATTACAATAATTGCTTACAGTTGCAATGTGCGTCTGTTATTATTCTGAGCGTATCCATACATGACGAGTTATCAATGGCTATAGCCTATATAATAATCATTCTATCCAACGAGGAAATCATAAAGTTCGCCCAAGCTATACACGGCAAATGTGCACATTATTCAGGTAGTGGCTTCTTGCTAACCACTCACGTACAAAATGCATGGGAAACACCTAATGTCAATCTTGTCAAAAGTACCTTCAAACTAACCCTAACCTAAACACTAACCCTTATTCCACACAAGAGCAATCAAAAATGGGCATTTAGACCCGAGTGGTTAGCTAGAAGCCACAACCTATTATTCAACACGTAGCGCCGGTGTTGTTCATTAGTGGCGCCACATGGTGAATATGTAACAAGCGAACTCCTATTGTTTCTTCGCGACCCGCTAGATGGGGGAGCTATCGCGCTTACCACAAGAGATCGGTTTGGTTCTTGAAAACATTCTTTTGCTTATCTTTTGTGTATTTTACTTCGTATTTCTCCGAAATTTTCACCTGACCTACATAATTGATTAATTCTGAAATGTTGTGTAATTTCGCAATTATTGTTTAATAATAAGACTCAATAAATTAATGACATGATTATTTTATTACCATCACAAACCCAACATACAACTCATAATCATATAACCTAATTATGTACAACAGAAATACAGAAACAAGACACGTAATGCTTATTAGATACCCGATATTCACATAATAGCATTACTACGAACAACTAACATGGAATAACAACATCAGCTATGAAAGTATTGTACACACTTCTCTGGTGGCAAATACCAATACAAGAAAAGGTTTACAAATCAAGTCACACAGAATGTCAGATACTTGATGTGTAGTTAACCAAACAAAATAACAACTTTGTTAAAATCTAAATATTATCCAATCTGTACGATACATTATATCCAAACACACTGAATTATTCAAAGGTAAGTTCTTACTTAGCGTAGTTGCTGGAACAAAATTGTCCAAACCTTGACACAACAGCACGGGATTCGAACCTGGTTTCTCTTGGGTTAGACAATGGTCTAGCCACTACTATGGTCCAATTATTATTATGACCAATATAAAACCATGCTAAAATGCTATTTTACTTAATATTATATAAGATGTTCTTTAAGAGTATATAGGATCTCTATTTCACACTCAAATAGGGATGACCAAACAAGGGCTATTTAACTGTGTTCAGCTGTGCAACTGTTGGTGATATAGATCTACACAGAGATCCGTAATCGCACACATATTTGGTGAAAATCAATGTATATTAGGCATCAACACATAAAGTTTGAGCATTATAGTGACAGACGAATCAGTCCTTTTTGATTAATCTAGCTTCACTGAGAATGAGGCGCCGCAAGAACATCCGGTTTCAGCTTTGGGGTTATCAAGCACCCTGAACGCACATCGAATCAGTTCTTCGTGATAGTCTATTGTCGCACCTTTAATGAACTCTAGTGAGTCTTTGTCCACCACGATTTTTGCGCCATCTTTTTCAAACACCCTGCAACATAAATACTTGGTGATAGTTACAACATTTACAACAACCTTGTAGTAGTAGTTGGAGTCTCCATGATCCTTACTGTATACTGGATTTTCACACATTTTTCACACACTTCTCAAATTCCCCCAGTCCGTTGTCATGCAAATGAGTGTATGTGAATAAGTATATATACGTGTATATATATATATATATATATATATATATATATATATATATATATACATATATATCATTTAGAAGTTTATGTTTTGGTGTCACTGGAAGACGGCACAAAATGTGCTATGTAACAACCACGTAACAATACTTTTCTTTTTATTTGCTTATGTAGAATGTAATTTTGTTGTTGTAAAATAAAATTTGATTTGATTTGATACTGCACCTGTATAAAATGTATTAATATTTTGTATTTGTACATTTTGCTAAAATAACCCCCACATCTTATTAAATTATTACTATTTAACGATGTTCTGTACAACATAAGACAAGTAACCCTATTTTTCATCTTTTGTCTTTATTATTATTATTTAGGTATCACTGTTTCCTTTGTTGCTGCCAATATCACACTATATCTACTTGTAAAATGTGTATGATCAGAATTAAACCAAATCCCCTAATACAAAACTTTAGTAATCTCTGTTCAACATATCTAATATAAATCTGTGAGAAACCAAGATTATAAATATATCGTCATCATGTGGACACTATATACAGATTACAAAGATACGATGCATAAAAATCAGAAGGAAAATGCTAGAATCAGTCAGATTTTTTCACCACGCACACGTGCAGACACACACACACACACACCTGTCATCGTCATTGATAGTTGCATCGAGGTTGAACTTGTACTGGAAGCCGGAACATCCTCCTCCTTCCACAATGATCCGCAGGAGACTCGTGTCTGCGATCTTCTTCAGTTGCTACAAAAAACAACCACCATTTGACTCAAAAATATAAGATATGCCATAAATTATATTCGTCCTGAAGCCTTCTATCAGTATCCTTCCAGGAGACCGAACTGTACTGAGCATTGTACAATATATGCAATGTTTAACTTCAGCTTCTACGTGTTAGTGCACTATGCTAATATGCTAACTCTGGAGCTTTGTAATTTATAAGTGCATCTCACCTCGGGCCCCAATGTCCACCTGACAGCTTCTACATTCAGTGGTTTCCTAGAACCACCGACCTCTGACCTTGCAACTGATGGTGTATTTCAAGAAAAAACCACAAAGGTAGTTAGAGTGTTGTTATTTAGAGTGCTGTTATTTAGAGTGTTGACAATAAGAGTGTTGCCATTAAGAGTGTAGTTATTTAGAGTATTGTTATTTAGAGTGTTGTTATTTAGAGTGTTGTTATTTAGAGTGTTGTTATTCAGTCATTAACATTTTAGTGGACACTGTGAGTTGGTGTCATTCCTGACAGTGACAGTGTTGCCTCACAGGTCAATGTAATCTATTAATACTACAATTATTATTCCTTACTTTTCTGTGTGTTGTGATTACAGCCTACTGGAATAAAGGACACAAGCAAGGTCTGTCACTTAAGGCAGCTTGTACCTTGTTGAGGAGTACTGCTCTACTGCTGCTTGGAGGACAGATACCAGTAATTATTGGGCTAAGCACAAATACATCAAGGTATTTGTCACACCTACTGTAGTTTAGACCAGTAGGTGTGCCTGTTCAAAGCTACTAAACCCAATAAGCTTGTTTCATACAAAAGAACAGTCATTCAAAGCACTCTTTAAACCTTTAGTTCCTCAGCAACTGTAACAGGAATGTAGTGCTGCTGTAAATTTATGTCACATTACAGCTTCCCATTATTGCTACAAATGCAATGTTTTGCTCAACCTAATACAATATCACTTGAATATGTATAGCCATCACCACTACATGTTACTGCTAACCAAAAGCCAGGTAGGTATATAGAGTAATTGGCATAACATGGTTAATTACTATTACCCCACCTATGGTGCCAGACTACGCTTGCCCGTGGACGACTGCGCCATCTACAGAACTGATCATCACTAAATTCTCTCAGGTCAGTCAGGTGGGATAAAAGCCGTCTTGAAAATGAGAGCATAGAAGCGTATCAATAGCGTGTAATTAACTGTAAATAACATTTGTTGCTTTTTCTGAACCACGCTACCAAATTGACAGATTACAGGCCAATGTTTCAAGTACTGAGTAAATGAAGACAGAAAGACACGAGTAGACCTTGCCACCTCAGAAGAGCTGCACTTACACTACTCCAGATTTGGCACATTATCGACAGTTGGTGGCACTTCACAGGTGGCGGTACGACACACAATGTACAAGTTTAACTTGGCCAAGTATCAATCTGAGATCACGACTTTATACAAAACATTAAGTTGAGAGCCACACCTGACAGCCAATGGATAACACGAACTTCTTGTGTCGGAAGGCATTTTATACACTTTGATTGCATATTTTATAGCTACTCTTATATGTGTTTATTTTAGAATTTGTTTTTGAATTTACACATCTTAGACATCTAGGTTTATTATTCCATAGCTTTGTTTGTGTAATTATTATTATTGATTATGATAGTTATTCATTATCAAGACGCAACACATTTCATGGTACCTCGTGTTAATTTGATTATATCAAAGTTTAATATCAATATATATATATATATATATATATATATATATATATATATATATATATATATATATATACACATACTAATATATATATATATATATATATTAGTATGTAAGACTTGTTTTAATGAATTTGTAAAGTGCCTGTGAGAGCCCATCATGAAAAGGGCACTACATAAATGTACATAATATTAGCATCACTAACATGTCAGTAAAGCAGACAGGTTGACCCCTCCATATACAGTGCCTGTCACACAATGTCTACAGACAGTTGTCACTAAACACACCTTAATGCAGCCGTCACTCATCTGCAACTCAGAGTGACCTGTGGCCTGGGAGTCGTCATCTGCCAGTTTCTGCTGGACACTGGTTGTTGATGAGAGCCGCCGGGCCGCCGCCGCCCTCGCATAGCTCCAGTGTAGTCTACAACAGTATACAGTTCACAATTAAAATAGTTAAAACTGTTGTTTTTTGAATGAATGAACGTTTATTTAACAACAACAACAACAACACAGGAATATACAACATAGTATGGGAAAATAATACAATACATAATGGTAATGACAATACAATATAATATAAGTGCTGTTGTTAAAGGGACATAGCAGAAGTCATATGACTTGTAAGGCGCTATGACCTTTTCAACTAAAATGCGTAGTAGTTATAGTAAAAGTTATAAGATTGAATACAAACCAACAATATTTTGTTTTCGTTGTGTTAATTGTTCATAAATACGAAGAAAGTAACATCGACTTTAATTTTTTCTTAAATTGTTGCAAACTTGGCAACTGTGATATATCACTTGCAAGACCGTTCCATATGTGTATACCTCTGACAGTAATTGACAGTACCAGTAGTCTATGGGTGGTGTTCGCATTTTTAACATAAACTAGTTTAGATTGTCTGGTATCATGCTTGTGTACGGCTGCAGTTGGTTCAAAGTTGGTTTGTATTCAATAATGCCATCATCAACTCAGTCTCAGGTGGTTTCCCCCAAACAGCCCAAACTCGAGTTAACGCAGGAGTTGCCCTTCTCTAGAATGAGTGAGTCCACTACAGGTTACACATTTACCCCCTGTGTGGGATCTTTTACTTCCCCTGGCATAGACACCAGATGGAAGGGACCACCGGCTTTTAGTGTCTCTTTCGAAAAAAGACACAGGCAAATATGGGGTGAATGAAACTGACTAAGTTTCGAAACGGCGGTAGGTGGGATTGAATCACCATCCCCTCGATTGATAGTCCGGCGCTCTGTCGCGCGACCACTGCTTCATGCACTGATTACCTTTCAGATATTCTAATATAACTGTTCTCAACACTGAGTGATAAATCACCCAATTGATTGCATTTGTGACATATAGTAACAACAGCGTAGATGAGTTAGTTTAACGAGAACTCTTCAATAATTAGATGTGTCTGTTGCTTTCACACTACCATGGAATGGCTGCAAGTGTTAAAATGGAAGGTACCCATAAAAATAACATGCTTCCAACATAAATCAGACGCTTCTGACAATTCATTCAATACAGATTTGTGCAACCAAGAGTTTTTGAAATTACATATTTCCTAGTTTATTTCTTCTGATTCTTCAACATATGCAAAACCTAACATGTGACATGACACATCCAGATAATTGAAATGGAACCGTTTTATGAATTCAGATTTGATATTAGCACTGCATTGTCATTCAACACTGGTGTTGTTCTTATCCAATGTACAAACATGTTGCATTGTGAAATGAAAGTTATTTACTACAAACCAAACTATAAAAGAAAACTTCTAGGCTCAAGCAATGATAATGTTAGAAAATCTGCTTACTACAGAAACTCTTCATATAAGGAAGCACTCATTTAGAAAAATCATAATATTTTTTAATGTCTACCTCTACAATTTATTTAAATTCAATGCAGCTACAAGTTATTACAGACTGCAAGTCATCAATATTGTCATTTATTATAGTGACTTGTTTAAAGTTGTTCATTTGGCCTTTAAAGGTTGGTGCCTGGCTATTGCCTGCCCTGTCACTAGGAATCAACAAGGGTCGTAATTAACAGGCTGTTCACTGAACTGAGTGTTTTTAACGCGAGAAAATCACAGTAGCATAAAACATCAAAGACCTTTGCAGCTAAGCTAAATGCCGTCTAATACATTGCCAACTGTTTATAATCTCAACATTCTGGATACTTTTTGTGCACCAAAAATGTAGACAATGAACACTATTTTGGGCTTATCAAACGGAACATGGCAGGCAGAATTCCTTTAATATATGTATTTAGGTTAACATTTAAAAAAATGCTCTCTTTGTTAAATTTCCAACCATGGACTTGGTTCTGTTGGGTCCATAAGTTTTGTATAAATAGTTTATAAGTAACATGTGCAGTTTTGTTAGTAAAACATGTTTTTAATCATTTCAAAAATCTATACGGACATTCACACAACTGCCCAACTGACATTTTGCATCAACCTGTTAAATATGATGGACATTATGATTTTGTGGGACAAAAAGAACATGTGCACAACTGCACATTACTTCTGTCTATCTTGCTGTAACCTTTCTCAAGTATAACCTCAGGTTTGGCAACTGTCTGGCTATGTTAGATGTTAGCCTTTTTTGCTATGACTTGGTCACTTGCGTGAAAAACAGAAAACTTGTCAGGTAAAACTGGCCATGATTTCAAGCATCATTACAGATATTGCAACACCTATCAATTGGCTAAAAACTCATTTTATTGTTTGCTAACTAAAACAAAATTTTAAAATATGTACAAATGTCAAAAAAGTAAACATGCACAAGTGAACTAGCACGTCACAATGAATACTGTCTTGATCATAACTGTGACATTTCATCTCAAATGTGATGAGCAAAAATACTGAATATTTTGAGCGTAACTGATCCTCTTAAATATACATAATATTTGGACAAATATATATATATATACACATATATATATATTTATATAATCTTGAATCTACCTATGGCTATGTCTCCATTTATAATTTTATATACAGTGTACAAAACGTGTAGTAATCAAAATGGACCATGGTTATATAACCATTAAAACTCAAAGTGCAAAGTCAAAGACTAAACACTAATATATAAAAAGTCTCAAACAACCAGCAGCCAACCACGCAAAGCAGGTGTCATGGCATTACGCTGCTATTACCCTGGCTGATCATCTCCATAAAGTTGGCGATTGAACGGAGTCGAACTATACAGTGTCATAGCAACTGTCTTCTCCTGTCACTGAGGCATCAGCCATGGGAACAGCTGAAGATGGACACATGACTGGTGGGAATCCCAATATAATGACCCATTCACGTCCTAAACATTGCATGTAACATGAGCAGTGTGTAGCTGAAATCACTGAGGGTGGTGTAGCGGTTACCACATCCGCCTGCCACGCCGGTGGCATGGGTTCAAACCCCAGTACCAGCAGATGTGATATAAAAATCTGGTTCTCAACATTGGGGACTGTGTATCCCTCGTGAATCGGAGAATCACGTTAATGTCGGTCCCGTCTCAATTTGGGACGTAAAAGAACCACTGAGGACGACAAGCACCCTGGTAGTGACCATCCTCAGTGACTCCTGCGTTAGCCCAAGATTGGGCTTTTTGGAGTAAATAACCTGAGACCCAATATACAGGAGGCCGACCACACGCCTAGTGGGCGATTTCATTGGCTGACATTATAAGATGAGTTTTGAAAGGGGTGTGCCAGGAGTAGAGAATAGCTGGTAACGACGAAATCAGCTGCAGCGACTGAGGATGCAGGCAGCAAGAACTCACTGTTACTGTTACTAGTGTTACTGTTAGTTAGTCACTATGTCACTATGACTATGTGTATAATTATAAAAGAAAGAAATATATCAAACATGTCTAAAATATTTACGTGTAAAGACTGTTTTGACTTGCGAATGAGACAAATTGGGGCACTTATGTACAAGTCGGACCCACCTCAATTTTGCTATTATAACTGTATTTTTGCCAACATTTGATACTTGATTTTGTTAATTCAATCAATTATAATCATCTTGCGCATATTTATGTTTTATAAACAGCGCGTCTTGGCATACTTTTGAGGTCGAAAAGACAGCGCGGTCGGCATAAACAAACTGTTTATCGCTCATTTCATATGCACGGCGGCAGCACAGTAACATGCACCGGCCACTGCTGTGCTTGCGACTGGCACAAATCGCGCTGTTTTTTCGACCTCAAAAGTATGCCAAGACGCGCTGTTTATAAAACATAAATATGCGCAAGATGATTATATTTATAATTGATTGAATTAACAAAATCAAGTATAAAATGTTGGCAAAATTAGACAGTTATAATGGCAAAATTTAGGTGGGTCCGACTTGTACATAAGTGCCCAAATTGGGAGTTTAAAAAACGCGTCCTTATCTGTCACAAGTCACAACAGACATGACGAAATCAAGTCACGTACTGTCAGTGTCAAACGTTGTTTACGTTTCATCGTCACTGTCAATGACTGACGCTACGCAATCATACTTGCGTTAATGACTCTTTACATCGTTGATAGCATGTCATTATTACTTTTAGATTTGTTCAAACTAACACATTTTATGTCAAGTAATTAACTGTGCATACTCATGAATTCGTAGATCTGTAACTAAAAATGTCTTTGCGCGGAGAACCCTCAAACTTTTTAAGAGAGTTGCCATCTTTAAACATCTGAATTTATTATCGCTTACAACACATTAAACACACAATATTTGCATATTATTTTGCAGTGTCATGTATTTTCTTTGGCATTGTTTTATTGATTTGTTATTCTAATGTTTTATTCGAAAATGGAACGCTATATTCAGTCCAAATTTTATTTAAATGTGTTGATGTTATATGTGGCCAACGACTTATCGATCTGTGCAGAGGGCGCTTCTGCGCACCTGCTAGCTAATGCATTTTGGGATAGGTTATTAGCTTCCGTAATTTTCTATGATATTTATCTCTATAGAAAGAGGATATGTAAGAACTCTTTAGGAATTTGCCAATATCCTTATGTGTTTACGTTAGATATACAGTGTCTTGTCGTTCAGGACACCACGAAGGTTGCAAAGATGGTGGATCACAAGAGAAAAATGGTCTTTTTCAACGGCACCATCAAGCTGAAGATATGCGAAGCTGTCGACCTGCGGCCTACCGATTTTGCCACCCGACATCAAGTCGGAAGTCAAAAAAATGTACAAGTAATCGACCCGTATATTACAGTGGACGTCGATGATGTACCAGTTGCGCGGACTACGACGAAACAGAAATCGGTTAAACCAACTTGGAACGAGGATTTTACGACAGAAGTGCATAATGGCCAAACGATCGGATTGACAGTGTTTCATGATGCGGCCATACCCCCGGACGAATTTGTCGCCAATTGCACTATCGCCTTCGACGATTTATCGGGAAAACTGTCGTCCGACATATGGGTAAGATGCTGTTTGATATTCGTTCGCGATTTCGGACTTGTAGGGCCGATGTAATGTGGGGAAGTTTGTGCGGTGCGAGCGCGTTGTTTTTCCCTTGGTTGGACGGCGTCTCGCTGACTGCGGCTGGCGCGGCTGTCGGCCATGGCAAAGGCGGCGCATGAAATATGTTAATGGCATATTGCTATTGATTTCGCTGCGCTCGGCGTGTGACAGTTCGGTATCGCCGCCCGACCTCCTAAAATGCCGGCGCGACGTCTGGGAATGAGACGTCCTGCCTCTTTAGCACATTATTTGCAATACACATGTCTGTTTGCAGGTTGACCTAGAACCCAACGGCAAGATACACATCATGGTACAGTTAATTGGCACTGCTTCAGAAGGTGAGGCATACATTGTTTACATTTATTATGGCTCTTTCACTGTGCTACCTTGCTAGCTGGGGAGGCCATGTGCCAATGTTTATTTACAACAGATCAGTGTAATCATGATCAAAAGGTTAAATCCTGTGGTCCAGGGCATACAATTAAAGACATTGTGTGTGTGCAGTGAACCATAAGAAGCAGGCCTGGTCTGCTGGGGGGTCTCTCACTTGGTTGAGTGCTTGTCTATTGTGAATACACAGAAGTGTTTCTGACACTGATTGATCTGTTTTTTTGTAGTTAAGTTTTTCTCACATAATGTTTTATAGTTTACGTAGTTGTCTATTTGTTGATAAATTAAGAGTTTAGTTACCAAGCATTAATTGGTCCATTGTCACTACTCACTTTTAGCATAGAAATATCAGTAAAACTATTTCCTGTTTGAGTATGTTTAAAATCTGTTGAATGTTGTGTTAGATGTGGAATTACCAAGTATTTAAAAAAAATGGATTTAAAGATAGATCCATAAGTAATTGGAAGTTTCAAAACAATGTTGGACTGGAGATGTTTTGTGGCTTCAAAATAAAGTTTATTTCAAAACTTCATTAAATGCGAAATATAATATTTACTATGTAATAAAGGATAAAGTTTGTTAAATTATTGAAAGATATAAATTTAGATACAGACTTTCCCTAACTGTTTTACTTAAATACTACAATTTATGGTTAAGATACATGTGTCAAATCCTTCAATATTCTGGAAATTTAAAAAGTTGATGTCTCAAAAATAATTAAATTTTAATTAGTGCATGAGGCTATACTTCTTGATTACTTCTTCATGCAAATTATATGACCTGATTATGTTCAGTACCGTGTATAATGCAAAGCTTATGAAAGTATGAACTAACATGGTAGTCTCTGAAATGTAAACATAGTGATGCTGATAATTTCTAAAAAATCAGATATGATTATACTAGAAGAATGAAGTAATGAAGATACTAATCTGGCACACAGAAATACACTATGAGCCTGTAACACAACAATTAAATATAAACTGTTAAAAATCATTTTTTGAAATAACAACATAGGTTTATTCCCATTTTAATTGTGTGGTTTTCCAAAAAAATCCATTTATAACAATGGTACACATGTGACCTATATATTTGGCAGATTACAGACGTATGTAACTTGTAAACTTCTTTTTATAGCATGTAAAGTAAGATGCATCTGAAAATAGGTATATATAACCGGTACTCAGATGCTTGCAACTGGACATATTCTCAGGCTATGTACAGACCAGAAATTGGCTAAATATTCGTGCAGATGTGAATTGTATAAATTAACCAAACAGAATCCAAGAATGCTATGGAGACGGGCAACGGGTGCAAATACATTGATTTTTGTTTCCAGGAATTATTTCAGCAGCCTGTAGTTCATTGTTGGTTTACAATACAAGGTCCAGATTGCAACTATCTATTACCACACGTGGGTTTATAATGGTTATAAGGATTAACATATTCCTTTTAATTCAGTAGTAACGTACCGTAATAATTATTCAGCTTAAAAATTCTACGTTTGTTTTCACATATTTCTAAAATAAGGATACTGAGGCAAGCCAAGTTTTTTACTTCAACCATAAAATTGTAGAAATGGCAGACATGCATTTCAAGGTGGTAGTACAAAGCATGTTTGCCTGTGTTCGATAATGAACAGACAAAGTTTAAAATTATAATATTTAAAAGTAATCTATCAAGAAACGTTAGTATGATATATGTATTGGACTGTGGATTATTTTGAAGCCAACACACATTTTTTAGACATAAGAAAAAAATTGCATTCTGAGAAACAGGAACATTACATTTAGAGTCATCGATCTATTTATAGAGTCATTACTAAAACTCATGGTATTTTTAGATACTATTTTATTGAAATAACTTTGCAAAACTAAATTTCACATCGGGTAATATCAAGTCATATATTCACAGCCCATAATTACTAAGTGCCAAAACACATTACATTTTGTCAAGATACACGCCCAATGTTGAGATGCTTTGATGGGGGCAGGACTTGTTCATGTTATGAAATGGGTCACATTGGGGTGCTGTTTTCAGTAACCCTGTTCCCCAGTGACTTCACTTTTACCAACAGCCTGTTTGAACTCTTTACCCAAGCAGCTAGATTGGGATCTTGTTACCCCCCAGTAATGTTTTTCTGTGAACCTTATCACCCCGATGCACTGACATTTATCAGAGTCAGTGAGTTACCCCCACCCTCACCAAACTGGTGTGACGCCCTCCCCACCCCAAATACAGTTGGTGACATCTCACCAGTGACACATTTCCTAGATTCACAGAAAAGGAAACCGGGTGATGAGCAGATTATGATGGATTTGGAAGAGATGGCATGACTGGTTCTTGATTTACAGTTACCCGTGTGGTCATGTGTTGTGTGGTCAAAAACTGGTCATGCACTATAATTTATATTTATTTATAACTCATGATAAAACCAATTAAAATAGCATGTTGTGGACACATATATCACTAAAATGTTCTATTTACACAATCTGACAATTTTGAAACTGACACATGTAAGATGAAAATACCGGTGTTATGTAACTTATGTTTAGAGTAAGGAATATTGGATATTTAGAAGTTAAAGATGACATAAAAATAGTCGTTAATAACTTTGTAAAAATTAGCTGTTCTGCGGACACTACATGACTGGTCAGTGGTCACCCTAGTCATTCTACCAGACATACCTAGTTTCAGAACTAGCCACAACTACCCATGGGGTAGCCATGAAGCAGAAGTAATGAACAGTTTCACAGTTTAGTTGCTAGATCGCCATGCCAAGTGTGATAGTGGACACAGTTTGAATATGGTATTTGTTTTTAAAGAGTGCCAGGAAATAACTTTGAACAACTATAGAGTTGCTTCAAAGGGATGGAGCCATATGTAAACAAAACAAAAACAATGGTGTCAATGGGGTCCAGGGGTGTGGCAAAACTAGAAAAAAAATTGTCCCAAAATGGCGTTACTGCAAACGGTGCTTGTGTGTTATGACAATGTGTACATACAAGTACATTGTATGTGCCAAAGAACATCATAACATACTAAACATAGTCATTCTAAACAACCACTGTGGAATCAAACATTAAAATAAGGTGCCTGGAATAATAGCAAATCATCTAATTGACTTTAAATAATATATGTAGGGGTGTTCATGTGTATTTGTAGATGACCAGTTCTGTTGTGATCAGATGGCCAATCACTTGATTGTCTCTTTAATCAACCCCTCAGAAGTCCTGATGCACAGAACCGCATCAAATATCCTATCACTTAATTGACATTTAAAAGGCAACCCAGGATGTATCACAGGTGTACATGTATGTAACCTCCTCGGATAGCTCATCAGTTTATTGACACAAACCAACCAGGAAAGTTTCACTGGTTTTCAGTCTCATCAAAAGCTGCATATTGTCACAGTCAGTTACACTGGGTGTGTGTCTTTTGCATTCACCTCATTTGAAAGCTACATTAAAATTTACGCGATTAAAGGCATCCGAAAACTCACAGAACAGCTCCACTGTGAGAGGGATGTACTAGTTATTGATCACCAAGTTGAAGTCCCACTTTTCACAGTTTGTTCAGTTTGATTTAACTCGGATGTGATTCATTGACTAACTGAATTACTATGAATATGATGCAGATATTTAAGTTTTAGCTCTGGTCTGTGACCACATTGAGCGTCTTTCTCAAAAATATTGCCAGACATTTAAAGGGAAATTGTCACCTCACTGCAACGTCTCACACTAAAGGCAAGATTAAATGACTAATGTTCTGGTTCATTTTGGGTGGTCAGTCGTCAAGGTCAGTTGGATCAACAGAGTTTAATATGCAGCACCAGTGTCAATGGGACTTTGGGTGAGGCCGGGACATGCAGTACAAGGACATTGGAGTTATGCCACATTATCAAAACTGACCTGGCAACTTTTGGCTGTCGATACGGAATGCAGAACTGGCAAAGGAGATCCCAGAAATTGGAATGGAACCACCAAACACTTCCAGTCGTCTGACACTGTCTGTGTTACCCAGTGGTGCTTGGGGGGAAGGCAGTCACCCACACTGACACCTTTAAAAATGTCAATCCTACAATCTACCGCCCAGGATAAATATGTAGCAGAGTTCGGTTTTAAGGACACTTCCAAAAAATCTTACTTCTGGAAAGAAATATCTTGCGCTAAGACATTTGAAAATGGTGTCACATTGTTTCAATGTGTCCTACAAATAACTCTGCACTCATATCATAATGTAACAAAACGTTAACTTAGCATACTCCATGCACGGTTGTTTGAAAATAGAAATATTGAGTTCCCGCACAAATTTGGAAATAGCCAAAATCCACAAACAATCTGAGTGGGCCCGGTAGATCACATGCAAAATATTAGCTCGATACATGCAAAACATGTGTGGGTACACAAACAGATAAATAAACAGACAAACAACAGATAAACAGAGAAACGTGGTTTAATAATATTAATAAAGACACTAGCAGTATGCAAAACTCCGAAATACGCCGAATGTTATTTTACATTCACTTAAAAATAGTCTGGTCACCCAATAATCATCACAAATTATTTTTGTAACAGTAAAGAGGATTAGTCTTGCTACTGAAGTCACCTCTTAGTTAAGTCAGTTTCCAAGCTTCAAGGGGTCTTTAACATTTGCATTTCCATCCTAAATCCTTAACAAGTATCATTCAGTCATTGATAATGATATTTCACATTTTCCTTGTCAATGATTTTATGCTTTACAGTCGTGATTTTATTTTCATTAAGGTACTTAAGGACATATAAAATATTGAAGTTGTATTATATGTTAATTTACAATTAAATTTCATGCTCGCCTCAACTCTAGAAAAAAATTGTAAAAAAAAGAAAACCTACCTAGCACCTACTAGAACTACTTTATAATGTAGTTTTGGCCACACAAAAAATCAAACAGATTTTTAAATCGATTTCAGTGATTTTTTAAGTTTGATTGCATGACACATTCAAGCATTTATTTCCACTTCAGATTGATCATCTTGTTTCATGAGTACAACGTCATAACCCTTACTTTATCCAGTTACATAAATTTATACAAGTGGTAAACTCAGGGAACTCGTGAATCTTCTTAAGTTCACCAAGTCGTGTTTACAATAATATAAACTAGGTGATTGGAAAGCTACACAAATGTCAGTTGGCAATTGGTTTTGGCAAATTTACCATTTAAACAAGCACTCACAAATATGTGTTATTATTTAAAAAAATTACACTCGCCCGTAATGTATTTGACATTGTAGGACCAGATTCATGATCTGCAGCTGAAACTTCAAAGGAAGCAGCTTTCATTCTGATCATATTTGCTTCTAGAACCCCCGAAAGAGAGGGTTTTCAAGGAGCGGGAAGGGCTCCTCAACCGACGGAGGGGTGCAATGAGAAGGAGGGTGCATCAGGTGAACGGACACAAGTTTATGGCTACGTTCTTCCGACAACCCACATTCTGTTCAATCTGCAGAGAGTTCATCTGGTGAGTGACGCTGTTCTTTCTTTTAAATTTCTCGAACAGTCTGGCTAAAATCAGGGGTTGAAATAACCCCAACATTTCTGGTAGTCAGCAGGACTACTTCGTTGGGAAATCTGGTAGTCCTCAGATATATCTGGTAGTCAAATGGCCCAGATTTAAGCAAAATAACATGACAAACACAACATTTGAAAAAAATATTCCTAAATATTATGGTAGTCCATCAGACTACTGCTGTCATTATCTTTGGTAGTCCAACCGAATTTCCGGTAGTCCTCGGACTACCACTATTTCAACCCCTGACTAAATAAAAAAGTAAAGGCAAGTTCTTATATAGCGCAGTATCCAGTCCTCAGGACCATTCAAAGCGCTTTACACTTTACTTCCAAGACAGACCTGTTCACTCAGACACCATCTCGGCTTCTCTGGGAATCATCCAGCGATATGCTACTATTAATACACGAAGGCTGCTCGTACACATATCCACCACTGTTTATAGCCAGGTACTCATGTATACAACTGAATGAACTGGAGCAATGTAGAGTGAAAAACCTTGCCCAAGGATTTAACACCACAGCACAGGATTCAAACCCAGGTTCTTATGGTCGAGAGTCTGAAGCTCTACCCCTGAGCCATTGTACTCTACCAATTACAAATGTATGTGTTTGAAAAAATGCATTTCCACCAAACGTTTTGGCTCTTGCTTGTCGCCTTATATGATGTCACCAAAATGGTGTTGTTTGTTGCGCCTCTGAGCTTGAATTTTCAAGGATGTAGTTGCATTAGAAGTGTTACAGTTACATTATATTAAGTGATTCAAATGTGTCCAGACATTTGAATCACTGGATTTTGGTATATTTTTGAGTTGCTGCCATTACCTAGAACGTCAGAGTCTAAATCTTGCAATATAACATACACATCTGCAGATGTAAGCCAAGGTTGCGCATTCACAATGTTTTAACAGCAATAACTGTAAAAGTAAACACAATTCTTGTATGCATCCAGTGTGACTAATTTGTAGGTCAGATTATTGTGATATCAACATTTTTAATTCTGTGGCTGCAATGTTAGGTAAAGCCTGGACTGCCCTACCCATCCACAACGGTTTTTACCCATCCTAATGATGGGTGGACTGGTCTCTGCATAAAGCTATGCATCTGGCAGAGGATAGCACAAGATAGGCAACAAATTTGTAGGGTTCAAGTTGTTTTAGCAATGTTGCCAACCAGTACTTGGTTATAGAGGATATTTGTTTACGAATAGTCTTCGATCAATAATTGTAGCAGATTGCTTGAGCTATTACTGCTGTGTACATGGCATTTATTCCCAATTGATAATAACATTACAATTAGCAGTCAATAAGAACAAATTAAAATAATAAGATGTACATATATATATCATGTAATTGCACCCTTAAAAAAAAAAAATTGAACTGGGATTTAAGCGTTATTGCATTTTATTGAATTTAATTAACATAAAAGAACATTTATTTTAATGGAAACCCATTTTCTAGTTTTGTTGTTGTATTATATTTGCATTAATTAAAATCCTTGAACACAGTTTAATTATAGCTTAAATACAAAATAACAAAATTTTATAATATACACTGCATACAGTGTTATTTTATATGCGATGGATGGGTTCAAATGTTCTGATTGTTCTTGCGAAAAACACCTGTGTCATTGCATTTCCATGGTAAGCCGCCACCAAAAAAATCGAGAAAAAACCCTGGTGTATTCCGCATACCCATATTAACATACTGTGAACATTTCAACTGGATCGGCAAAGAAATAAGAAAAACGTTTCTTTGACTATCCAATTCCCTTAATGACGTGACCAAAATTCTGATGGCCCGATGTCCACACACCTCACTCTCTTAGACCCTTTACCTGACTTGTGAAAATGGGACGTGGGAAAATTCCTGCGGCTCATCCATTGAAGACAGGGCAATAATAGCCCGGCAGAGGCTTCCAGGTGGGCTTGTGGGTGCTATTTTTACACCCCGCCAAAAATAGGCGACATAGTTCTGATTTAGGCATCATTTAGTCAACCACTACACTCACTACCTGGAGTGGCCAGTCCAGGGCCTACACAGGCTGGCATTATGGTTTTCTCTTAAAGGAGATGCTGAACCATGAGGTTATGATAAAGTGTCATTTATGTTCTGTCTACATTTTGAAGCAGATAGAGTGGGTGGTGGGTGGGGGGTGCCAGGCTGGTTCAAATGTGAGGAGGTGGTGTCACACATTTACTTCTTCTGTATGCAGTTGTGTGGTTAACCAATTGAGGTGGGGACACCAATAAGATATTGTCTCCCTCTCTCACTCTGGCCCTCTCTCACTCTGGCCCTCTCTCACTCTGGCCCTCTCTCACTCTGACCCCCTCCAACATATGTCCCCCCTCTTCGCTCTCCAAAAGTCAATCAGTGAGGATTTCTTGACCAATCCAGGCAGTGGCAATAAACTACACTACACCATTTTTTATCAGACCTTATCACTTTTACTGAATGCGATAATTATAGTAAATGTAGACACCAAGGTTGGGTTTAAAAGCTGTTAATTAAAATTAAAGGATATAAAATTGTTAAATGATAAACTCATTGGTTAATTTCTGTGTCACACCCCACCCCTCAGAAACCATCACAGACGGGCCAATATAAAAGCCATGCATGGGCAGACAATACAATCCCTGTTTTAAATATTATATTTTCTTCAAGAATCTTTGGACTTCTTTTGCAAGTATAAAAGCAAAATTATTGTAAAAAATACAAAATAAATGCAATTTATTTCTAGTTTTAGTTGCTGCTGAATAGGTTGTGCCACAAGGCATGCAGTCTATATGTAGCAATACAACAATTATTTACAGTTTACAGGTTTATCTACATAATGATTCACATCCGATTACACTGTACAATTCCATTAAACTTGAACTTGTAATGTAAAAAAAAAGAGACATAAATTAACCATGCTGCTATTACACTACAAATATTATTTGTATACATTTATCAACCACTGTCTAGAGCCAGGTTTTAGTTCATACAGCTGAGTGAGTGGAGCAACATGGAGCAAAAACACCCAGAACCCATCATCAAAAGTTTGATGCTCTATGCACACAATACATAACACATGGTTGCCACTGGTCAGGGAAAAGTCAGGGAAATTCAAGGTCAGGGAAAAGTCAGGGAATTTTGTGCTGGGTCAGGGAAATTTGAGAAAAGTCAGGGAAATACAGGAAAATCCCTTGAAAGTCAGGGAAATTTGACTTTTTCATGTCATACGCGTAATGCTGTGGTGCAGCGAACTCGAATTCATTTCACGTAAAGATCCCATGAAACAATGTTGATACCACAAACATATGCTGTTAACATTCGGATACCATACATTCGTCAGGTGGCTGTTGTAATAATGCCATAACTGTACTTTTGGAGTAGGCAATCTGAGTGGGCATCGAACACTGATTACATTTTGTAAGTTAATTGCTAATTATATGTACATCATGCATAGATTTTCGTGATTATTCAGCCAGCATGGTCAGGGAAAATGAAACTTTGAGTCAGGGAAAAGTCAGGGAATGTTGAAAGCTTCCATGAGTGGCAACCCTGTAACATCTCAACACCACAAATACTCTGCTTTCACATGCTAAACAACAGACATTTGTGGCTATCAACACGCCATGTCACTGGTTCATTCAGAACTCGGATATACACTAGAACTTTATTAAAAATGTAATAATTATGGAAAATAGATATAAATGTTTCTTGACAGTTTTTGTAAACGTTGACAGATGACAGTACAGACACAGACAGCCGATCTGAGGTGTCAATATATGCCCTTGTCTAGCACTGGGTGTGTAGTCCCAACAAGACCCAGTAATCACTTGTGGTGCCAAAGTGATATGACTTGATATGCACATTTCTTGGTTATTTCTAGTTGCTGGTATTAGCGTTACATAAGTCTCTGTGTGATGTCATGCACAAAAATCTCACAGCTTATGAAGGCCAGCTGCAGAAATAACATGTTCCCATTAATAAGTCGTTCACTAAATTAAAATGTTCTCATGTTGTGTGTGGTGCCATTGCAAGTTTCTGTGGTGTAATAATATATTTATGCCAAAAAGAAAAATAACATGCACTGCCAACAGGGCTTTATGCAGGAAAAAATTATTGCCAGTCACACATGTTTTGGCGGACACATGGATGTTAACTGTTAAGCTAGTTTACAAACTTTCAAATGTGCCTGATGACCCAAAATGGGCTACAAACACACACATGACACAATTTTACACTCACTTTCAAGGCATAACTAACAATATCTATGGTTTTAGAAGACTTTTGTTTGCTCCTTCATGTTTAACCCGTTCACCTCCCATCCACCCATATTTCTACCCGTCCATATTTGTTTTTACCAGTCCAAATGACGGGTGGACGGGTCTCTACATAAAACTATGACTGCTAATTTGTGATCATTTAAATAAAACATGTTGAATATACCCCCAACAAAAGATGTGTGAGAATTTTAGGGGAAATGGCATATGGGATTGTTTGACTTGGTAGTGTTGTTGCATTTGAAACGGGTGGATTTATTGGGATATTTGTGTTACTTGGACTGGTCTTGAAGTGCGCTGGTAAGTGTAGGGTTAACTGACCACCCCCCCCCCCCCCAACCTGACCACTGCTACAGAGGTGAGCTGTGGTCAGCAGTGGCTAGGAGCAGGGTTAATTGACCAGTACAATGGGCTGGGAGATAATCAGTGTGGGAGGTGGGTGGTGCTGACACTGCCAAGTGGGTGGGATAGCCAGGAGGATGTGGGCGGCAGGAGGTGGAGGGTTAATGGACCAGAGGGACCATGACATTGGACACACATCTAGGGCTGGCTCCTAGGGCCCTGGCACTCTCCTGGGCCCAGTCAGTTTTATGGGGTATTGTCAAGATGATCCCTCCTCCTCTGTCCCAGATGTTAACCCTTTCCCTGGCCACGTCAGCCCAGCTGAACCAGTCCTGGATGGGGGGGGGGGTTCCTCCTCACTGGGATGTGTCAACACACCAGAGGTAGATGTGTTATTACAATGATGTGTACTGAGCACTGATCAACAGCACTAATTAGCTGAATCATGTCACCATCCAGGCTTTCCACAGCAAAGATTGTCTTAAGTCGTTGCCTTAGTTACTAACTTCCCCTGTGCCCAGTGCATCCAGGGGCCCCTGTACTTGGTGCCCTGGAGATGGATACAGCCACATTTCATGTGAACTAGGAAATCTCCGGGCAGTGTGTAACCTTGAGCATAAACCCAGCAGTGCGAGTGATGCATTTATGTTGTAAATGCATGCATGTAATTGGTCTGCCTTTCACGAATCACACCAGCTCATGGTTATCGACATAGCAATTTATTAAAATGTATACGTTATACAGCCATTTCTTTTTACACATTACAAGCAGGCAGGATTAGTGTTTGTTTAGTATATGACCAATAATCAGCATTTGTGTTCTTGGAACGTATCCTATTTTTATGTGCACGTGTGCTTATTTGTGCGTTTATGGTGTGTCCATAAAATCCACAAATGAAATGCACTTGAAATGAAATTGACACAATAATTTGTTAAAGTTTACAGTAGCGCTGGGTCCATTGCTTTTTTGAAGCCAGTTTGGGCTACCAGTTTTATATTTTACTGACCAAACGGTCTGATTGGCTACTGTTGTTTTAAATTGTTTGCATCACCTGACTGTCACTCCTTGTGCAACATTTGTTGTCATCATTGTCCATTAACCCATTAGACCCCAGCCGTTTAAATTGACTTGTGCTCCTGTTCCCCAAGCTGCAGTCACTGATTTCACCAATTCGGGGTGCTTGCACATTTTAAGCTGTATCTTCAAAACTACTGATTTTCTATAATTGCAAGTTGTGTTTATTTTGATGTTCATTTAAGTATCTTTAAAATGGTGTAATTATGGTGTATGTTGGTAAAAAATTTATTGTAATATGAAGGTGACAAACATAGAACATTACTATTCTGGACAACAATATATTAGAATATCACGTTTTATTCACATAAAATGTATTATAATTGTTCTATTTACACATGCTCTGCCTTGTTTAGACATAGTACTATATAAATCAGTTCATTTTGTCTGAATATGGACAGGAAACACAGCTTTGCAAGACTTCTATCTTGGTTGTCATCATCCTATATGTGACGTCTGTGTCATGCCATTGTGTATGTTGACATCGTGGATCACTGGCATTTTGAAACCTGAAACAACGAAATGTCAACCATTAGGAAAATTGACAATGTTACCTAATGATTTGTTATAATAAAACACCTAATTGTCATATATCACGACATAATCAACAGTTTCGGTGCTAAAAACGCGACTGGTGGTCACCCAACTTGGACAACGAAACATAAACAAAGCTCCGATCATTCATTTTATCGCTCATTCAGTCGTATTTCGAACGTAATGTAAACTTACCTTCAGTTCAATGCCAGAAGTGTCCAAATCCAACGATATATAAGCACAAACTTAATCAGTAGTAAACAGCTACGATGTCCAAGACGCCGCCATTTTTGGAGGTCCACAGATGATGAACTTCAATCACGAAAAACTCGATTTTTTTCAATGCGAACCCATGTCAAAATTACCCAGGATTCATAGCTAAGATATCAAGGAATCAGTGGGAATTAGTCTCATAAGTATCCGCAAGATGGGGCCATCGCTAGAGGCTTTTTCCGTGTCGGACGCTTTCGGGCGCTCTGGGGAGGAGCGACCCGGACGCTTTCGGACGCGTGGGGTCTAATGGGTTATACACTCATCTTTGAATCAACAGTCTTCCCTAACTTGGTGGTTATCAATCATAAGCAGAATAACCTGCGTAGAATATAAAATTGAAAATAAACAATATGGATGTCGGCAAATGGCCAGACATGCGGTAAAAGAACGTAACTAAATGGTTTATTTGTTTGAGAACGTAATAACATCTCGCGGCTATGTCCGTTGCTATTTCACTTGTGCCAATTTTATGCTTGTTTTATTTAGAAAAATATATATTCTCACAAAATTCAATCCAGTGACTTTTTGGCAGGTCAGACAGTAACTATTCAAGTCTCTGGGCCAGAAGATCCAACACTTTAATGTCTAGGCAGGGTGTGTTTACATTGTTGGTCGAAGGGCGGAAGCCTGTTGTGAAAACAGTATTTTGCATAAAAGGATATAATATATGTTACTGAAAATTATTTTTATAACAATTACAACAATACCCATTGTTTTCTCTTTTCAGGGGGATTGTCTCTCCTCAAGGGTACCAATGCCAAGGTGGGTGACGTTTCTGTTGTCCACGTGTACTTTGTGCTGTTGAATATGTCTCGGTGTGTTCTCCCCGCTTGGTTTTCCCAGCCGTCTGTAAACTGGTGTCTGAAACCGCCGCTTTATAGAAGGTACCCAGCACATGGTAATTATGTCCAGTGACAATAGAATGATGTCCAGAATGCAGTCCGTAGTTCAACAGTTTCCAGAGCCGTGCAGTGGCGTCATCCATACAGTCATATTGGTTTGTGACAGCTTTTGTTACCTGTTTGCTGTTCCACTACGCCACCACAAGGCTACTGACTGTCTGACAGTCACCATAGCAAAAGTTGTCACAGTTATTATGGCAGTAACAAAACAGGCAGCCGTCCTTTTTATGGTCATGCCAGGTGTTAGACGATTGTTTGCAGCATCCATCCTACAGTTCTAAACTTCAAAACAGTTTACAGAACACAGTACTGTGAACATTGGATAGAAACTGAATGTTTTTTGCCACAAAATAGTTCAGGAAATTGCCCAATGCAGTGTAGTGACATCCAGTTAGTGGGACATTTTGCTGTCATTTATAATGTTCACACATTTTTATTTTTTAAACACAAGTTAAAATTTGTAATGAACTTTTGCATAAACAAATTATGTCATACATTTTTATTTTTGAATAATTTTTCACATACTATTTTATATTTATGTATCAATGTTATCTATTTTTGCTGTAATTGTCTAAACATTGGTGCTGTATTAATGTCAATTAAATTAGTGTATATCAAGCACATTAATCAATTAAACATGTTTATTCAGTGTCTTGTTTGAGATTTAGGAGTCGAGCATTTATTAAGAGCCAAGTTTTACTTAACCATTGGTAGAAAGGTTTAACAAAACAAATGGTGACAGAGAGGTTACCAATAAGCTTGCAACTGTGACAAATAAGTTTGAATGAAGAACAATTAATTTATTCAACAGTAACAAAATAATGTAGTTGCATAGTACGGTTTAGTACTGCGGCTGTTGAAGGAACACAGCTAAAGTGACTTTGTAAGTGTCCTTCTTGAACTAAACTATGTAATAAATAAAATTCAAATTATTACAGAATATACAAAGTAACATTCACAATTAATTTATAAAATTATCACAGTGGTGCTTGTGCTTTAAAACTTTACAAATATAACAATACAACAACGATGAGTTGACAGAGAACGTTTTCTTTTTAATCATGTAAATTTGAAAGCACATTAATTTCAGTTGCTAAACTGCTATTACAAAATGCCACGGTGATATGTGACAGTCTACATAATGACATAATATAATTATTGTGAAATGAAAACATGAAATCGAAAATGGGTTTTACAATGTATTTTCCAAACTGGGCGACTTGACAAGTTTCCGATGACGTGTTTCCATTGTACCTGAGCCCTGGGAACCAGGGTCCAGGGTGAGGGAGTGCTGGGCCACTATCTGACTGGCAGAGTGACGTAATTGAGTGTACCACATTTACTTGGAATGTGTGCCTAAGTAATTTCTCCACTCTCCAGCTTTCCCGGCATTGTTTACAACTGACAGCACCACTTCTAGGAAGTGTCCACGTCATTGGGCAATAACCTGTTGTGTCACGGCCACCCCCCTTGGGGGGTCGTCTTGTAATATTACATGTTTAACTATGGTTCAACCCCTCCCGGTCAGTGTGTCGTGTGAGTTGTCATGGCTACGCTATAAAAAAAACTTAAATTTGATACGACATGCTCAATAGGTGGCACCACTGAAGCAGTTTATTTTCTACGAGATACATGCTGACAATGAAACTTTCACCCGAAGGCAATGCTTAATATGTTGTGGAAGTTTCTTAACCTTTGCAACCACCCGTCATTAGAGGGGACTTTTCGACTGCAGCTTGCACACTGACCATAGCACAGCTTATTTCTCCCACTGTAATATTTTGTTCGATTTTAAGAAAACATGACCATCAAAAGATTCTTTATCACTGACGCCACCTTGTTATTGACGTAGCTAACACGTTTAGTTGAAATCTCTTATCTCCAGAAGTTTTGAAATGTCAGCATGAGTGATACCCAGTTTATTACACACTAATGTTTACACAAATGTAGCTGTATATTTCTATGCCTACATGTGCTATGTTAGAACAATTTCCACCATGTTTGACTGCTCAGTGAATTGGCGCTATCACATCTGGCTGATCAAACCAATCAAACAAAAATGCAAAATCAAACTTATTCCAAGTTGTCACATTGCAAGGATTTCTCTCGTATCTGGCTGGGAAGGTCGTTTGTTACATGTGGACCAATAGCACAGATATAGGAGCCAATGTTCAGTTATTTTTGGGTGTGGATAATTCACCGCAAATATATCTGTCTCAGCAATAACACCTGACTGAACATAATACATAACATTTCTTAAACTTTTTACACGTACACCACACACGCACATGCGCTTGGCCACTCACGTGCGCACACACACGCACGCACACCGCACATGCACACGCACACACACACACACATTTGTGACCATTACTGAACCTACATTAATTATTGACATTTATTTACTAACATTTTTTACTAACAAACAGCTGTGTTAACAGAAAAGACAGTTCTGCTTCTAAACTTCAAGTTAACATCTCACAACTTTGAAACAAAACAAAACAGTATATTAAAACTGCACGTAATTGTGTGGAATTTAGGAGATAAGATTATTTTGGCCTCAATGTACAATTAGGGAGGATACTGCCACATGATCTGCCAATGTATTCAGTGACTATGACGCCATTTCTCCCTGTTGTGTGCCGGGCGTTGACGGCTGTGTTGCTTCCGTCTTTGGGGCAATTGTTCCCAGGATATTGTACGACTTGTCCCATCTATAGGGATTATCATAAATATTTGCTAGCAACGTGTCACAGTGCTCTGGAATGGGTTGGGATTCCCTGTGATGTAGAGGGATTCCCAGGGATTCCACCAGATATACTGGAATTCCCCAGGATGTGGTGTGATTGGGTTGGATTTCCCATTTTAGATTGTGTACTCCTGAATGGGTTATGTATGCAACTTGGGGTTGGATTCCCCAAGGTAGGTTGGCGTGTCCCCAGATGCGTTGGGATTCCCAAGGATGTGCAGGGATATCCCAGCTATCCTGGGAAGCATTGGAATCCCCAACATGGGTTGAGTTTTTACATGGTTGCCACTGGTTAGAAGAGTGCAGGACAAAATCCCAACGGACAAAATCCCAACGGACAAAATCCCAGCGGACAAAATCCCAGCGGACAAAATCCCAACGGACAAAATCCCAACGGACAAAATCCCAGCGGACAAAATCCCAACGGACAAAATCCCAACCAATTTTAGATGGACTGTTGGACTAGACTTTCTCTGTGTATGCATACATATATAGGTATATTATATATGTTACCTGTAATTGCTACCATCTAAGTTCAAAGGACACATCAATAGGACTCAGATCAATAAGGTGCATGTGGCCCCTAAAGACAATGCACAATGCACTAAGGTGAGATAATCTACTTCCAGGATGGCAGTGGTTTGACTGGGAGTATAAGGATGAGTTGCATTGTTGGGCACAAATGAAAGCAGTTAATACTGTCTTGCAGGTGTTAGTATGTAAGTATACATGAACCATGGGACCGAGCATATATAAATCAAGAAAGTCTGGACACCCATATCTAAAATCAGTGGTTGGTATTTTGTCCGGTTGGGATTTTGTCCGTTGGGATTTTGTCCGTTGGGAATTTGTCCTCGCACCGGTTAGAGTGGGTTGCAATTTCCAAGGTTCGGTGGTGATTCCCAAGGAATTATGTGCACAATTAGGTCATGGTTTTATGACAGATGTACATATAATATGGTGGCATGATCAATCAAGTTATAGTGTGTACCCAGAATTAGTTTTAATTATCTCAACAAATGACATTTTAAATTGTTAAATTTTATTTCACCAGATAGGACCTAATATAAAAAATTACATTATAAATGTGTAGAGAAGTAAATGTACATTACTAAGCGGTACAATTTTAAAATGTATTCAAATAGCACCCCTTTACTCCATAATTAATTACCCCAAGAGGTGTCTTTGAACAAAACATTGTTGTTATGTATTGACTTCTTCATGTAATTTTATGTTGAATTTAGAAATGGTCGTAAAACTTATCTGAGTCACACTCCAGCATGATTGTGATAGGTAGAACTACAGTTAATGGGGATACAATTCCTAGTTAAAAACAACATAGTAACAGGTGGCAGTTGAGTTTGTAAATATAAACAAATTACTGGAAAAGATTACTAGACAGAACAAGTGAAGCGTGACTGGGAACACACCAAGTGTGTTACACTCACTGAGTTCTATGGTTGCACTAGACTTGGGTCTGACACCCACTCTCTGCTCCCTGCTACTGCTATCACAGGGCAGCCAAAACAACACACACTCACAGAAGCTTTGCAACAGCTGCAGTCCAGAGGGTGGGTGGGTCTAGATCAGATGCTGACAAGCCCCTATTTACCCTGCCTTCAGTCTCCCACATCACCCCTGTCAACACCTGCCACCCTCTCATCTCCAAGACAACAGCTTAACTGATGTGGTACCCCTGTTTTCCAGTTTACATAATGGCTCAACATCATCACAACTGCACCAGGGTGTTTAACTCCGGTTTTCCTGGAATTTTAATGGTTCTGGTGAACTGGCTATACTGGGTTTCTGACCCGTTTTCCTGGTTGTTTTCGTTCTACTCCAGTGCATCTTTGTACATGGCGGAGTAGGGTTTCTGAACCTATCATTTTGTGTAGGTTACCTGTATTTCTAGTCAATGTTTTCCTGGATATCCAATTGTTCTGTGTGTCTGGTGTTCTGGAATTTCTGACCCAGTTTTTCTGAACTGACAACAGTTGTTTTTGTATCTGGCATTCTGGGGTTTCTGACCCAGTTTTTCTGGTTCTCCAATTGTGTTGTATATATCTGGTGTGCTGGGGTTTCTGACCCAATGTTTGGTCCTACAATGGTTTTGTATATCTGGTGTTCTGGGGTTTCTGACCCATTTTTTTGGTCCTCATTGCTTTATACACCCGGAGTTCATGTGTGTCTGGTGTACTAGTGTTTCTGACCCTTGTTTCTCAGTCCAGTGGCTCTGCATATCTAGTATACTGTGGTTTCTGATATTCTGAAATATTTTATATGACATTTGAACCTATCTATTCCATTTACCATATTATGAAATCCACATTAGATTCATCAGTTTCACAAACAGGTATTTACATCAAAGGAGATTAATTACAGTGTGTTTCAGAATATAGTTTGCATAAATGACAATCTTAATACATTAAATTTTTTTTAACTTTATCCCTCAGAAATCCACCATTAGATACAGAATGGTGTGACAGGTTTGCATACTCCATTTTATCTAGTAATGTTACAGTTATCTGCACGTTGCTGATGAAAGATTGTTTAGACAGCAGAGAGACAATGGGTGAAATAATTACGTCCTAAACAAATCTTTTTGGTTACTTGCTCATATCTTTCAGAGAAAGATTCTGGGGCCCTTGTATGGCTGGCCCAATGAGCACCAAGGGTTAGGCATAGGTGGAAGGTTAGGGGTAGGTTAAAGGTATTTTTGACAAGATTGATGTAAGTTATTTGCATGTATTTACATTGTGGAGGGACGGCAGATAGCTTTCATCCTACTGGAGGCTCCACATGACTGGTGGCGACCCATACTGGATTCGTCCTAGATTAATTTCTCAGCTGCTTGTAAAAATTAGTAGTAGTCTTCGTGCTTTATTAGTAAATATGATAGATTCAAATTACCAAGATTGCACTGCACGCATTGTGTTGGCATTGATTGTTATCGTTATTGACATTAATTATCATGTACTACTAATATTGCTATCCTCACTAACAGAAAACATTGTCACAGACAATGATAAAGATTCTGTAGTTATATTAATAAGTCGTAATCAGAGTCGTTACAATCTACATAAATATAATGCAGACATGTCTGTGTCTACACTTAGTCTACCGGCAGCCAGGGCTTTATGCAGGACCAAATTATTGCCAGTCACACATGTTTTGGTGGACACATGGATGTTAACTGTTAAGGCAGTTTATAAACTTTAATTTTAACTGTGTCTAATGGACTACAAACGCACATGTGACACCATTTACACTCACTGACAATATCTATGGATTTGGAAGATCTTTTTTGCTCCTTCGTTTTTTTTACCCGTCCACCCATATTTGAACATCCACAATATTTATGGTTTTGGAAGACCTTTTTTGCCCCTTCATTTTGTTTACCCGTCCACCTATATTTCTACCCATCCACAATGGTTTTTACCCGTCCAAATGACGGGTGGACGGGTCTCTACATAAAGCTGTGCTGGCAGTTAGTGCGTGATAACACACCTCTGTCATTAACCCCAGTAAATGTAGCAATGTCTCAGATTCTCTTGACTCTGTTTCAGTGTGCACCTGTGTAGTTCATAAACGATGCCATCAGAACGTTGTCACCAAATGTCCCGGCATGAAAGATGCGACTACGGATGAGGTAAGTCACGAATGACTAGTCAGCATGTCCATAGATGTCATCATAGTCGCCAGCTTCATGACCATCTTCAACTTGCAGTTCCACTGGCATCAAAATCTACTGGCAACTGAGTGATTTGGTATAATAGCTATGGAACAAACTGCCACTGAGTCAACATGATATTCAGGGCTTTATGCAGGACCAAATTATTGCCAGTCACACATGTTTTGGTGGACACATGGATGTTAACTGTTAAGGCAGTTTACAAACTTTAAATGTCTGATGACCTAAAATGGACTACAAACACACATGTGACACAATTTACACTGACTTCTAAGGCAGAACTGACAATATCTATGGTTCTGGAAGACTTTTAGCTCCTTTTTTTACCCATCCACACTGGTTTTTACCAGTCCAAATGATGGGTGGACGGGTCTCTGCATAAAGCTATGATGATATCCCCTCTCATCTGTTTTATTTAAACATTAACTGAAGATACGTTTGTTTACACATACTTATGGTGGATGATAGCAAAATTTATTTATATAACATTTTAATGACTTGTTAATTTATTCTTCAAATTTTTGGGTTGTTTATAACTAATTTACAAATTATTTTAATTGTTTTATAATGTTTCAGAATTGTGAATGCATTTGTTATTTATCAGTTGGAGATCATGTGCTAAAAGAACCTGTGTTATTATTGTTATGTCAATGAAGCTATTGTGGATTGTTGATAGAATTGCCATTACAGTTCTCCATCATGCAAAATCCTCAACAAATGCTTTTGCTAAGGGTCAGCTGTATCCTGTATTAAAATAAAAATTTAACAATTTGGTTCATGTATACAAAATTGTGATAAGGCACATTTTTTTAAATTAGAATGTGAAAATAATTCAGCAGTCTGTTTTATCACAGGTATCGGGAACGCGATTTAATATAAACGTGCCACATCGCTTCCAAGTTCACAGCTACAAACGTTTCGCCTTCTGTGATCACTGCGGATCACTGCTCTACGGGATCATCAAACAAGGCCTACAGTGTCAAGGTCAGTACAGGGTCATGGCAAGGTCAAGGTCGTGATATTTTGTAGGGTTGGATTTTATTTCTTACCACAATTACACACCAGTGCCCAGCAGAAGTTCTCATAGAAGCAGAAACTATTATAAATGTTAGAGCTAGTTTCATATGGAGAAACTGTCGCCATTGGTTTATTTAGAGAGACGTCCACTCTCTTTTTGACAGGTAAAATGTTTGAGTGGACAGGAAGTTGATGTATCCAGGTTGCTTAGCAAACTCCATCAAGCTATATAAGCTGCCTGTGTTTTTGTCATATATTTTTGTTGAAATTTTTGTTTCAGAAGATTATCAAAAAACCTAAGGAAAAATTGCTAAAGTGTCAAATGTGTGTAGCAATGTTTGCTCTAGACGTCATGTCACAGTAGTGATGTAGTCAACACTTTTAACCGTCATCAACATTGTGGACAAAGACAAAGATTTACTGAAGTCCTACGCATAATTTTGATTGTGACATACGCAAACCACGACATACATACATCAACTGACTGGTAGAAATTTGAGGAGCGAAAAAGCTCTATGTTATTCTCTTTATGTAAGTGTGGGCTGGATTGTGTGCCCAAACGCATATATGTGTGTTCCGGGACATTTAGGACTGGTAAAAACGTACTGCATAAAGGTATGGAATATATTCTTCACAGCTCCACAATATGGTTATGTTATAAGAAATTAACTTACGTTGGATTAAAGTAAATAAAGTTTAACGAGAAATAAAGAATTAAAGGAGGTTAGTTTCTTACAACATACTGCATAAAGGCCTTGCACAAGCCTATCACCAGAGGTCCATAGAATAACTTTATTAACGTTTTAATTTTAATTAGTTAATATAAATTATGTTTTTATATTAACTGTTTTAAGAGAGCATACACTGCCCCCCCCCCCAAGCTTTGATTGGACTTTTGACGCCCTGAAATGGCTCAGTCCAGTATATGGAAGAAGAAGAAGAGAGGAACCAACGTCCTCGGCGCTCATTCACAGAACAATGGCAGATGATTGTGCGGACAAGACAAGAGAGAGATGTGCATTTAATTGCCAGCCGCCATTGTCACTCAGTCTCAGGGTTCCTCACTCTGTCAGGCTCGCTCCGATCCGTCTTCCAAAATAGAACCGCTGCTTCCTAAAATAGGTGTCAGTGCGGCTATATGCAGCCCGAATTCATCCCTTCTCTGTCTGTGTGACGTACTGGCCGGTGGTGACAAATAGAGCTGTTAGCTCCGAGTGACTGGTTAATTACGGGTCCTAGTGGGTCCTGTCAAGGACAGACAGCATCGGTGCATTGTGTTGGTCGATGCAGCTGAAACCACAGTGGTTTAAATAAATTTTATACATGCTTGGAGTTAATTTTTATGTAACATTAAATTTAAGGATTTAGTAAATCTAAAAAATCAGCCACTGCATTGTGTCCGTCGATGAGACTGAAACCGCAGTGGTTTAAATAAATGGTATACCTGCTTGGAGTTTAATTTATTTTATAAAATTAAATTTAGGGGCTTTTGTAAATCTAAAGAATCCAATAATAAAAAATTGGATTACATCCACAACAAATTGGAAATGCCTACAAATCCAATGATAGATTAACATGTGTTTGTGTCTACTTGTTAAAATAATTACAGGGGGTGTATGTAGACAGGGTCTCGATACATTCTAGTGAAACGAATATGTAATTATAATGAGCAGAATTTTTAATTCTTTGTGTTCACTGTTGAGTATTATTTTTAAAATTCAATTTTTTTCAAACTGGACCCTTGACCCACCCACATTTTTTGGATTATTTTTACAAATCCATTTAGCTTGTGTTAGAATTTATATTAAGAGGATTTCCTAGCATCAGTAATTCAGTATAGTGAGACATTTGAATAGGTTTATTACTGCTTTTATGTTTGTTTATAGAGACGTGTTAGACACTGTATGCAAGTACACTGTATTGTCCCATCCTGATTCCTGAGTGTACAATAACATAACGGGTTGATTGAAATAATTTCTTTACTTCACTTAGGTAATGTTGACACACACATACACCTGAATGGTGACAATCACACTTGGTGTCAATGTACTGCATTATAGTTTCAAGATGGTTTGATGACACTGTGTCAGTGATGACACTGTGTCAGTGATGACACTGTGTCAGTGATGACACCTTTGTCAGATAATACGAGGCTTATCATTGGCAAGGAGTAGGCCTTGTATTGATCTGGGGTGAGGCATCAATCACCTTGAGAACTGTGTCACTTTTTGTGACAACGTGACTCGTTTGATCCAGGTGCCACATAAAGTAGTGTGGCTATAATAATTGAGTTACAACAGTCAACTTGCTGTAGTGATGTCCTGCACATAGTGATGTGTTTATAAACAACACCTACGAACACACGTCCCTTGTTAGTGTGCAGACGTGTGCGTGTATGTGTGTGTACATGTGTGTTTATGTACATGCATGTGTGTGAGTGCAAAATTACTGTTTGATTGAATGGTGTGTATAGAACTATAGAGTGGGTTAATGGATATGTTTGACAGTAACCAGCAGCCCTTGAGTGTAGAATCCTATTGTTGACTGGACTTGATTATGAATATTCATTAGATGATGGTCAGACCACAATAAAAAATTAAAGCTGCACCCAAAATATGCCTAGAGAGCCCTGCCGACAAACTAACTGCTGCACAGATGACAATGATAACAGTAACACACAATTTCAATTTTGTTACCAGAAAGCAATTAATTAATGTAAGGTTATTCAAGTGTCCTAATTTGTTTCAATTATTCATTATATGGATTCTCACACATTTTTTTCAAAACACATAAACATATTGGCTATACTGTCCCTCTATTGTCCTATAATGACTCCTTTAATTTTTGCGAGGATATTATATACTATTCAGAAATCACGGTATGAGATCTAACAGACAACCAGACAGCTTGACCATAAATGGTTGGAGTATCTTTAAAGTTAAAAAAAAGGCAACAGTTTAGTGTTATGCACCTAAAAGAGTTTACACTAGGTAATCATTTGCATCTACAATCCAATTTTTCACCTTAGTGGTTACCTCAGAAAGTGGTCTTAAAGTGGGAAAATCTAGCTAAATCACCGACTCCATGAACCGGCTCATCTTGGACCTTGCAACCAATCACAAACCAGCAGTTTGGAAAAGTAATACGTCAGAGAGTCGTCTGCTGGTTCAGCTGTCATAACAGAGAGCCAAGCGGTACGCTAAAAGTTGCCTTACGTCGGTTTACCACGAAATCGCGACAGCAATATGCCACACTGTTCCTCATACGCTTATGGTAACAGTACAGTGAAAGACAGTATCACTAAGATGTCTTCTTGTTAACCTTTGAATCGAGCAGAACTGAAACAGTGTTTCGGTGGATTCGTTGCCGTTTGGACAGTCACAGATATAGCGCGGATCCAAGACGACCCAATTTGATTGACCTAACCATCAAAACGACCACCAACAGCCGCCAAACTTCTCACATATCTTACATACATATGCATACACTATGTTATGAAATAAAATCTCTTGCATTCCTCTAACAAAGAAAATTCACACACAAACGCGCACACCTCGAGTACAACTTCGCCCAGCGGTACCATAAAATCGCTTTTAAAAGCTTTACACAAAATACCGCTAGACGCTGCGTTTCTGACTGCGAATATTTAATTGTTTTACTTCACACGCGCGAAATAGTTTAATTACTTATAAATAATATAATCATTAATTATTATCATCACTATGATTTGCAGGAAATTAAACGTTTTATTATTTTTATATAGATATTTTATTTTTTATAATTGTTCATATATGTTTATAGTATATTTATGTTTTTTTCTTCTGGTGTGTTTTGGTTTTTTTAGCATTTTAATGTATGTAAAACGCCATGAACAATTTTAAATTGGATGTGGCGCGATATTAAATAAACAAACAAAAATTGTTATTATAATATAATATTTTATTTATGTAGCGCGACATCCATAATTGTGTGTAGCGCTTCACAAAATAATGCTATTAAAAGTACAATAAAGAGAAAACTACCCACAGATAATATTATTTAAAAATAAATAATGAAAATACATGTTTCTATATCATTAACTAAGCTGACCTATCAGTCATAAATAAACATACAAATTACATAACAACAATTGTAATAAATGAATATAAAAGTATGGTTAATAGTAATAAATAATTAAAGTAGTAAAATAAGTACGACGTAATAATAAATTTCATTCATCACATACACAACCATTATGCATAAGAACATATTACTGAAGCTATTTGTTCTACTCATGAATGACATTTCCACCACGAGATATGTAATAATTATTATTTTTGGACAAGACACTTTATTAATTATCGGAACAATAAATCACTAAAATGCAAAAAGGAATATGAATATATGGGAAATATTATGGTGGTAGAAAAAGAAGGATTTAAAAACAGTAATATTAACATGTTATTGTTTTAGTTATTATTGTTAAAACATCGCTTATGTAATATAAGCTTGCATGCTCGCAGTACACGCGGGATGTTTATAGAAATATTGATAAAATAAACAATGTGACATCATTGAAAAACACGTAATTTCCTTTTTCTTTTATAACTAATAGGCAATTTTGGATAATTATGCAGACACATGTATTTTTAATATTTATTTTTTAATATTACCTGTGGGTAGCATTCTTATTATTGCATATACTTTAATAACAGTATGTTGAATAGAAGAGAAGAGAATTGTGGATTTGGCGCTATATAAAATAAACTAATAAAATTATATATTTGTATATTAAATTGTTATTTTTGATCAACTCTATTAGACCCATATCACCAAAGCGTTGCCTTAGTTTGCCGTTTAACATTTTCTGCAGATCATAGTGATGCAGCTAATTATTATTATATTATTTATAATTAATTAAACTAATTCGCGCGTGCGAATGCAGTAAGGTTAATCAATATTCGCGCGCCATCTAGCGGTATTTTGTGTAAAGCTAACTTATAATAGCGAGTTTACGGTAGTCGAAGTTGTCGAGTTGCCGTTCGCCAAGATTTGCGTTTCTTTTGTGAATTTTCTTCGTTAGAGGAATACAAATGATTTTTTTGTTATGTAGTGTATGTATATGAATGTAAGAAATGTGGGGAGAAGTTTGGCGGCTGTTGGCGGTCGTTTTCGTGGTTAGGTTAGAAAGTAACATATAATAATACGCATGCACAGTTCACGCCGACCAAGACGACTCTCTGACGTCATTTTTTTTCTAAAATGGCGTAGTCTGTAGACTTTCTATGTTTCTATCCTAAATAGATATTTGTTAATTTTATTTTAGAACATATTCACACTGCTAGTGTTAGAATTAACAACGTTGTTTGTAAATAATTATTTATCTCTCATTTGTGAGAATGATTACTTTATCATATCCAAACTACGCAAATGCTAACTTTGTTGAACCCTGAGGTTAATTTAAATTTGAGGAAAAAATTCATTACAAAATGTGTTAAATTTACAATATTTAATTTGTCTTCTCTTAAGTTATGACCTTATTTCTTAATTAATTTGTCATTCTGTGCATGTTACATTTTTGTGTAACTTTATATACACGAAAGAAAATGTGTATATATCTAATTTAAATATTGATCACATTTGAATACACAATACAATGTACTGTGATATCTTCTGCCCATCCTCCGTACCTCATTAATGGGATGCAAGTCACCCGCTCCGTTATGAGGTGGAAGTCTTACTCACCAGGGCTTTATGCAGGAACAAATTATTGCCAGTCATACATTTTGGTGGACACATGGATGTTAACTGTTAAGCCAGTTTACTAACTTTAAAATGTGTCCGATGACCTGAAATGGACCACAAACACACATGACACCATTTACACTCACTTCTAAAGCATAACTGACAATATCTATGGTTTTGGAAGACTTTTGTTCCTTTAATTTTTACCCATCCACCTATATTCTACCCGTCCACATCAGTTTTTACCCGTCCAAATGACAGGTGGACGGGTCTCTGCAGAGAGCTATTCTCATCCCTGCTCATTCAAGTTCTCTGTCTCTTTACCTCAGTGTTGGTCGAAAACACATCTTCTTGAACCTCCATCTTTTCTATGTCATCTTTGTTACATTTGCTTTGTTGTTGGATGGTAAATAGCTGGATACACAGTCGCAGTGCATCTGAATGGACTGTTGTCGTTTTGTTTGCAGTATGTAAGATGAACGTTGTCGTTTTGTTTGCAGTATGTAAGATGAACGTTGTCGATTTGTTCGCAGTATGTAAGATGAACGTTGTTGGTTTGTTCACAGTATGTAAGATGAACATTGTCGTTTTGTTCACACTATGTAAGATGAACATTGTTGTTTTGTTCACAGTATGTAAGATGAACGTTCACAAGCGGTGTGAGAAGAATGTCGCCAACAGCTGCGGCATCAACACGCGAGACATGGCTCAAGTGCTCCGTGAGCTCGGCATCTCCGGCGACAAGCTCAACACAAAACGCAAGAAAGTGAGTTACTCTACGTGTCTGTTCGCTCGCTTCCAGTTTGCATTTGTCGTGTCGCTTAATAAATCGTATGTTTTCGTTCCCAGTTACTTAAGTTAGTTTATTGCATGTTGTTGTCGGCAGTTTGCATGTACAAAAACTGAAGCTGCCAAAAGATTTGTACTTCGGTTGTGTTACAATTTTTTTGTTTCAGGGCCACACATCCCACTTGGTCCATTTTTAGGGGTCCACTTTGTCCATATGAGCTAGCTTGTTATAGTCATGTTGTGTTCAGTGTTAGATAGGTAAAATGTTTCATAAAATGAGAGAAATTCAACAAGTAAAAGATTTAATCTATACAGGACCTTTTAAAAGATTAGATATGATAATGAGAACATAGCAACGGTAACAGCGATAACAAGTAACAGCAACAACACCAGATTCTAGCTAGAAATAATTTAAAAGTAAGCCTTTTATCATGTGAACATTGCATGGAAACGACTCACATTAAACACAGTCATTATTGGTCGATTTAGGTTTTTCATTGACAAACCAGTGTCATTTGAGCTAATGAATAATAATATTTATTGTTTTTATATTATTAGCGTACAAACAATTAAAGTACATAGTAGCATGTAATATTATACATATATAACATCGAAGACAATGACTACGGTGAACCCCAGCCTTTGAACTCTATAAGTTAATCTAGCGACCCACGGCCCCCCGCCCCCCTCTAAATTCCACCCGTCTTTCCAGTTGCAATCACCCGTCTGTGCCGGACCTGAAGACAGGCCGATAGGTCTTTGGCTAATCCCTGCATCGCTCTCACTAGTCTGCAGGGCTTTATGCAGGATAAAATTATTGCCAGTCACACATGTTTTGGTGGACACATGGATGTTAACTGTTAAGCCAGTTCACAAACTTTAAATGTATTTTTTTACCTGAAAAGACTACAAACACACATGTGACACCATTTATACTCATTTTGAAGGTATAACTAACAATATCTATGGTTTTGGAAGACCTTTTTTTTGCTCCTTCATTTTATTATCTGTCCACCCATATTTCTACCCGTCCATATTCGTTTTTACCCGTCCAAATGACGGGTGGACAGGTCCCTACTTAAAGCTATGTTAGTCTGTGAGTTCTAGCCAGTGTTCTGCTGTTGACAGTATATTATAAACCGCCACAAGAGCAGTGTTCTAGCCAGTGTTCTGCTGTTGACAGTATATTATAAACCGCCACAAGAGCAGTGTTCTAGCCAGTGTTCTGCTGTTGACAGTATATTATAAACCGCCACAAGAGCAGTGTTCTAGCCAGTGTTCTGCTGTTGACAGTATATTATAAACCGCCACAAGAGCAGTGTTCTAGCCAGTATTCTGCTGTTGACAGTATATTATAAACCGCCACAAGAGCAGTGTTCCCGTGAAGAGCCCCGTCAGTCGAGTGTCCAAACCGCGCCAGCCCGAGCACCAGACTATCTATATAACCCACCAGTGTCCCGGGCATGCCGCCCTCAAGGTCGGTGGTCAGTCTTCTAGCTGCGTGGCTCGGGCGACTAACTGGGGCGCCCTCTGGTGGGTGATTCTGTCTCAGCGGTGACGGGTGTGTTCGTGCTCTTCATCGACGTGTTTCGTCAGCTTTCAGTTCTCACCGGTTGCCGTAGTGTGTTGCGTACTAACATCTACTGAGGTGTTGTGTCTGGGTTTTGCTTCATTGTTATGTCCTGTCTTGCTCACCATGTTGTGGACGATTGTTTTATTGCGTGTTCTGGTGAACAGTGTTAAATTTGGCAAAATGGTAAAAATCCATAGAATAACTTTATTAACGTTTTAATTTTAATTATTTAATATAAATTTTGTTTTTAGAGAGCATACCCCCCCCCCCCCCAAGCGCACAAGCTTTGATTGGACTTTTAACGCCCGGAAAGGGCCCAGTCTAGTATATGGAGGAAGAAGAAGAAGAAATCTTATAAAAGTGTTACCGTAAATTAAGTCATGTCCAGTGTTAAAGTTTTTTAATGGAGACCCCAGGGGATGTGAAAAATTGGGTCCCTGTAGCAAAAATTAGGTCCAAATATGTAAAAATTAAATATATAAATTGTGGCTCAGTGCAGTTATGTATGCTAACAGACACACACAAATGCACTTGGCCGCACACATGCACCAGATCTGACATGCACATATCTTGTATTGCAAAGTAAAGTGTATTATAATGTCCTCGTCATGTGCACATGATTTTATTATTGTCAAACCTCAAGTCTTAAAATGTCTACCTTCTTGCAGTTTTATCTGTTGTCGATGTCAATAGCTTGAAACAAAATTGAACACTGACTGGACGGAACCAGCCACGAGGTGGTGATGATGCACATTAGTGAGCAGTTTCATAGTTAAGTCACTAGGTGGCAGCATCTGTTCACTGTAGCTAAATGAATGTGTGTTGTAGACACGCATTATACCATCACAACATCTTCGGCAATCAGTTTGCAAATGTACCAGCTTCAAGCACATTAACTCGCTATGCTGTAGCAGTTAACTAATTTATGAACTGGTGGTTGGTATTAAATATGATTCTGAATACAGTACCAGTAAGATAAAAACACATAATTTAACCCATTAGACCCCAGCTGTTTAAATTGACTTGTGCTCCTGTTCCCCAAGCTGCAGCCACTGATTTCACCAATTCGGGGTGCTTGCATATTTTAAGCTGTATCTTCAAAACTACTGATTTTCTATAATTGCAAGTTGTATTTATTTTGATGTTCATTTAATTATCTTTAAAATGATGTAATTATGGTGTATGTTGGTAAAAAATATATTGTAATATGAAGGTGACAAACATAGAACATTACTATTCTGGACAACAATATAGTAGAATATCATGTTTTATTCACATAAAATGTATTATAATTGTTCTATTTACACATGCTCTGCCTTGTTTAGACATAGTACTATATAAATCAGTTCATTTTGTCTGAATATGGACAGGAAACACGGCTTTGCAAGACTTCTATCTTGGTTGTCATCATCCTATATGTGACGTCTGTGTCATGCCATTGTGTATGTTGACATCGTGGATCACTGGCATTTTGAAACCTGAAACAACAAAATGTCAACCATTAGGAAAATTGACAATGTTACCTAATGATTTATTATAATAAAACACCTAATTGTCATATATCACGACATAATCAACAGTTTCGGTGCTAAAAACCCGACTGGTGGTCACCCAACTTGGACAACGAAACATAAACAAAGCTCCGATCATTCATTTTATCGCTCATTCAGTTGTATTTCGAACGTAATGTAAACTTACCTTCAGTTCAATGCCAGAAGTGTCCAAATCCAACGATATATAAGCACAAACTTAATCAGTAGTAAACAGCTACGATGTCCAAGACGCCGCCATTTTTGGAGGTCCACAGATGATGAACTTCAATCACGAAAAACTCGAATTTTTTCAATGCGAACCCATGTCAAAATTACCCAGGATTCATAGCTAAGATATCAAGGAATCAGTGGGAATTAGTCTCATAAGTATCCGCAAGATGGGGCCATCGCTAGAGGCTTTTTCCGTGTCGGACGCTTTCGGGCGCTCTGGGGAGGAGCGACCCGGACGCTTTCGGACGCGTGGGGTCTAATGGGTTAAAAGTTAAATACCATAAAATATATAATTTATCTCCCACAAAGGTTAGTTAACAATTGTACAAATTTAGTAAATGCAAATGTGTTTATTCATTCAGTTGCAAGTTTCCATTTCCACAGTATTATTCAAATGCAACTGCAAATGTTTGGATATGCATTTGTAAGTGCATTTGAATTTAAGGATTTTAAAATATTTCAGGTAGCAAGGCTGAGTAAATTGTAATTGACTAAAATGTTATTAAATCTAAAAGTTCAATGTTTCATAATGAAACGATATTTTATATGATAGCATATTTCTGTTCGAAGAAAAGGTAAGTATATTGATTCATCCTATGCCAAGTTACATTTAATGTGCCTCTCTGTTGTAGCATTAAATATTGTGGAAATATCTACATAAAAGATATATATCGGGACACATTTAGAAACATTACCAGTTTATTCAAATGAAGTTATATGAAAATTTGCCAACATGTAAGTAGATATATTGTTACTTGTGTGGTCAGTTTTGGCCAAGTTTTTCATCATGTTTAAGTTGTTTCCTGGATGATCTCAGTACTTACCTGTTGTTACCAATATCCAGGTGACTGGAATGGCACAGCACCGGACATGGCAGTGAATTTGTTCTACTTTTAAATTTCTTGCATAACTTATACATTTCTGATGCTTCTTGTTTTGTGTGGCAGCTACCTTTTTGTCGCAGCTACCTTTGTATGGCAGCTACTTTTGTGTGGCAGCTACATTTGTGTCGCAGCTACATTTGTGTCGCAGCTACCTTTGTGTCGCAGCTACCTCTGTGTCGCAGCTACCTTTGTGTGGCAGCTACCTTCGTGTCGCAGCTACCTTCGTGTGGCAACTACCCTTGTGTGGCAGCTATCTTTGTGTGGCAGCCACCTTTGTGTGGCAATTACCCTTGTGTGGCAGCTACCTTTGTGTGGCAGCTACCTTTGTGTGGCAGCTACCTTTCTTTGACATAGATTTAGATGTTTTTATTTATTTATACTTATAATGCAGTGCACATATTTATGAACTCTATGTAATGCATTGTATAGTGTCAGACGCTGTAGCATTGTGTGTATGAGTGATGTCAAAATGTGTGAATTGTGACGCTGACTTTGTTGCAGTCATCCATAAGTGAATCTGGGGCGAGGTCAGTGGAGGGTGGTGACCTCCACCAGCGACCCCACTCATCACCCTACCGTGTAATAGGTCAGTATCAACGAGTCTCCTTTGTTGACAATTTCTAGCTGCTTCATTTGAGATATTACGTTAATTACTGTAAACCCTGTATTACTAGCCGCACCCCGACTTTTGACCTAAATCCCGAATTTCTTCCGCGCTCTTTGATATCGGCAAAACCCTTATTTAAAGCCACACCCCGACCTTGAGCCAAGACCACGCACGTAATTTGGAAACATTTTAATGTGTTTCGTAAAACTAAAAGTCAACTGTGCTAATAACGAGCATAAATGAATAACTGAAAGACTCATTATTGTAATGCATTTATAATTATGACACAGTATGCATTTTAATCGGAATATTGCTACGTAAAATTTGGAAAAAAACGGGGGGAAATAACCAGAATTTCACCATGCTATCAGAACATAATTGGGTGGCAGAATGTCCGTACATCCAAAGCTATAAATACAGGATTTACGGTAGTTATATACAACATGGCAATCATTACAAATATTTTAAATGTTTACTACATAGAAAGTGAAATTATACGTGCATACAATAACTCTCTATATTTGCTGTATTAATGATTTAAAATGATGACACAATCTTATATTGCTAAAACTGCGCTGTGTAAACACTTACATTTATTAGACCAGCACTAGAGGGAAACAGAAAATGGCACATAGATTGTTGTTGCTTCAGACGAGGACTTAGGTGAGATGGGTGAGGGGATGAGGAACCTCCTCGTATCTGACCTTGACCTTGAGACTATGCATGGCTTGAGTCTAGAACGAGGTCAGAAACGTCGTGTATCGCTGTCCGACTTCAACTTCATCAAAGTGCTCGGAAAGGGAAGCTTTGGCAAGGTCAGTGGCCCGGCATTTTCCACGGATAAGTTGAGGTGGTGTTCCATTAAAATGTTATGTTCGTATGTTACTTTATTACTTTTAAATAATTTACATTATTTTTATAACTATTATTGTTAACATTGCATAAGAAATTGCTGTAAACATGCAATATAATTTTCACTTCTGTGGCATTACAAAATCCAGTTAATAATTAGTAATAAATAAATGGAATCACATTTTACTGATGCATACAAGTGTTCTTGTTCTCACAGATTTCTACATAAACAACTTAAGGCAAGATGTTGGTTGATTAATTGACGAGAAGCTGACATCTATATCGTATATTTTTGTATTTTCATGGAAAGACTTTAGTATGAGTTTTGCCAGTACAGAAGTACAAAATCTACTGCTTTCACCTTAGAAATAATGGTTTTTCTTCATTTTATAATCTGGCTGTCTACCACAGTAGCCTATTCCAGAATCTGCCTCCACGCTGACATTTCCTAGCACGTCGTTTCTACTTATTTGAAATTTTTACGAGCAGAATGAATTTCAAAGTTTGAACTAATTTTGAATCCAACTGTCCACACCCACATTTTGCACCAATGTAAGTAAACAAAGTGAAGAATCATCCCACCGTGAAGCAGTTTCAGTTTCCCCACACCTTCCAGCAACTGAGTGTTTTTTACATCCCACATTGAAATGAGTCATGTGACATGTATCATGTGACGTTAATCTCTTGGCCTGTAGGTGATGTTGGCGGAACACAAGGGCACGGACGAGGTGTACGCGGTGAAGGTTCTACAGAAACACGTCATCATACAGGACGACGACGTCGAGTGTACGATGACAGAGAAGAGGATCCTGGCTCTGTCTGCCAAGCACCCCTTCCTCACAGCTCTACACTCGTCTTTCCAAACCAAGGTCAGAATCACCATCCCACCTACCGCCATTTCGAAACTTCGGCAATTTTGTTCACCCTACATTTGTCTGTGTCTTTCGGAAGCGACACTAAAAGTCTACAATGTTCACACCCAACCACCCTGCATTCTGAGCTACTGAAACAATGCAGTGCTTTTACTGGAACCTTCAAAGACAACTCAGCCAGCCTAATGGGTAGATTCTTCCAAGGACAAAGTATTAGTAGTATTTAGGAATATTACAGAACAACCAGAAAACAGGAAACACCACCTGGCACATTGCATCGTATCAGAATGGGGTGATTTTGGAGTGAGTCCCCAATATTGAGAATGGGCGCCTCGTGAATTTTGAGGGTTTTTAAAGTTGAAACCTTCAAGCTAAAATCAATCCTGTCAGGGTGGCTCTCCATTCCAACTGCCCCGCCCCATCTTATGATGTGTGTCTGACAGCTGCCTGGTGCACCAGTCAGGTTCAGAAATAGCTCAGTCAAACATCTCCACAACAACACTCCTTCTACAGTAACTGGTTGTGTGGTAGAGCGTCGGACTGTCAATCGAGTGGATAGTGGTTCAATCCCACCTGCCGCTGTTTCGAAACTTTAGTAATTTCGCTCACCCCGCATTTGCCTGTGTTTTTCGGAAGAGATACTAAAAACCGGTGGTCCCTTCTATCTGGTGTCTATGCCAGGGGAAGTAAAAGATCCTACACAGGGGGTAAATGTGTAACCTGTAGTGGACTCACTAATTCTAGAGAAGGACAACTCCTGCGTTAGCCCAAGTTTGGGCTGTTTGGAGGTAAACCATCTAAGAGACCACACACATACTGGGAAAATAAATGGTCATACGAAGAGTACTAAAATGGCACGTTTGCTAAATAAATTCAGATGTCTTGCACGAATGATACAGCTTTCCATGTGTTTATATGCTTGTATGCATGCATGCATCTATGTGTGCAGAATACGTTAACACAACAAAGGGTTATTATGTAAGAGTGATAATAATAATAAGCAATTTATATGCTGATATCTAAAATAAGAGGTGGTTATATCTGATTTCATTAATAATTATACTGATTAGAATATAGCTGTGAGAGCAATTATGCCAATTTTTACTGAAGACATTAAACGCGTAAAAGTCTTAATGCACAGTTGTATGTTGAATCGCATATATTTGGTTAATAATAACCCTTGGTTTTGTCGCGCCACTGAGCTTGATCTTCGAGGATATAGAAGTTTATTATTATTATTATTAATAGTCAGATGAAGTCGTCCATACACTGGTGATGTTTGTTGTAATTGACATGGGAATCCTGCATTGTCGTTCCAGGATCGCCTCTTCTTTGTAATGGAGTATGTCAACGGAGGAGATCTCATGTTCCAAATCCAGCGAGCGCGCAAGTTTGATGAGCCGCGAGCTCGCTTCTACGCTGCGGAAGTAACGCTGGCACTCATGTTTCTTCACAGACACGGTATTATCTACAGGTGGGTGGTCGTTGTAGCCAGGCTGTCATGGTATTATCTACAGGTGGGTGGTTGTTGTAGACAAACTGTCATGGTATTATCTACAGGTGGGTAGTCGTTGTAGCCAGGCTGTCATGGTATTATCTACAGGTGGCTGGTCATTGTAGCCAGGCTGTCATGGTATTATCTACAGGTGGGTGGTCATTGTAGCCAGGCTGTCATGGTATTATCTACAGGTGGGTGGTCGTTGTAGACAAACTGTCATGGTATTGTCTACAGGCGGGTGGTCGTTGTAGACAAACTGTTATTGTATTATCCATAGGTGGGTGGTCATTGTAGCCAAACTGTTATTGTATTATCTACAGGTGGGTGGTCGTTGTAGCCAAACTGTTATTGTAGTATCTACAGGTGGGTGGTCATTGTAGCCAAAATGTTATTGTATTATCCATAGGTGGGTGGTCATGCCAAACTGTCAACGTATTATGTACGAGTGTCCAGTTGTTGTAGACATACGAACTGTTATGATATTACACAAACAAACTGTCATGGTTTATATACAGTGGGTGGTTGTTGTAGACACATGTACAGGACTATATTACATTGACAGGAAATTGTTGATATTTATACAACATTTGCAACACAGGCTGCAGTTGTCATCTTTTGTGCTGTACACCACAGTAACATTAAATATCTAGTCGTAAAGAAATATAACCTTTTTAAGCAGTTGTGTCATTCACATTCAAGTGATAATTACAAGTGTGTAATGTACGTCATTCTGGCTCTATGCAGAGATCTCAAGCTAGACAACATACTACTAGATGCAGAAGGCCACTGTAAGATCGCAGACTTTGGCATGTCGAAGGAAGGCATGTTCCCTGGGAAAGTGACGCAGACGTTCTGTGGCACGCCCGACTACATAGCACCTGAGGTGGGTCCACAATTCCTTCTTTTACATTTTTGAAAAAATGTACATCTTGTTTTGAGTAGCTGTTGCATAAGGTGCAAAATCGGTGATTGTGGTCTAAAGATATTTCTCTTATAGCAAAATGCATGCGGCATATAATAATATGTATTGTAAGAGAAGTAAAAAAGCTCTGGGTTTAGAACAAAACTGCCTTGACTGACTTGTAAGAGGGCATTGGTTTGTGAAGCATGGTTATCTCATTGAATACGTAGTCAATATTCCACTTACAATAACTTTTCTAATAGTTTCTTTGCACCGTACAGTTAAAATTGCATGATAATAATTTTATTTATTTAGTATTGTATGTTCAGAGAAATAAATGTCTCATCAGAGGTATAACATTTATAAAACTAAAATGACCAATACTTATAATGTATACTCGGCATCATTGACATAGCCTTTATACTTCCAACAATCAGTCAAGAAATAATGTGTGAAAGTCTATGGGAGAAAGACGTGTGGCTTTTAAATATTAATTTTAAATATAATGCTGCCACCTCACGCATACTGGTTAATCCTGCCGTAATTTATATTTTAATAAATTTGTATATCTTGTTATTTTGTGTTAATATAAGTTTAATTTTGAATATTTTTTATAATGCAGCATTAGTTGATAAAAAGGTACCCTTATTTAAATTGTATGCTATCCATGTGGGCTAAACAATGCATAGGATATTATTATCTTCTAAAAGCATACATGTTAAGTTTTGGAAATGCCAATGTGGGAGATTTATACGTAAATCGGAGGGTCTCGGGGAAAACGGCATTTTATACGTAAATCGGAGGGTCTTGGAAAATTGGGCTATTATACGTAAATTTGGTTTTTAACCATAAATGCAAATAATATAATACAAAAAGGAATAAATTGCACTGATTAAGATATTTACATAGATTTTTGTTATATGAATTAACTTATTTTGGAGCAAAACCATTCTTGGAGCTATGAACAATAGATGTTTTATTATCACTAGTCATAATACCACAAATATAATAAATTCCCTGCTAATTTCATTGGCATGTTTGTTGAACTTCTGATATGAATCATATGTTGCAAAAAAATCCCTTGGATGAAAAGCAGCAGCATCTACATGATATTTTATTACACAACTAATATAATCTTTACATGTAAAACTTGAATAGGGAATTCATTATTTATGAGCTGGACTGAGCCATGGTGACATAGGCTCGACTGGAGCCATTTAAATAACTATGCTTTCTCAACTGTTGAGAATGTTTTTCATTTACATGTCAAATGTACTCAAATAGTAAAGAGCTTAGCAAAAGTACATATATTTACAAACGTGCACATGTAGTGTAGATGTATGGATGGCCATTATTCCATTAGATCTAAACGGATTGCACTTTTTACTACAAGACTGGAACGTACACAGCGGGCGATAATAGGGTATCAAAGCGGCTCGCGGTGATTCTACCAAGCTAATAAACAATGTCAGCGACAGGCAAAGTGTAGGCTTTGTACTTAGATATTTATTAGACAGTTTTTAATGTTCAGTCATCACAGTAAGACGGGATTTAAATAGTTCCAATTCAGGTCATTGTTCAAATCATTGTCTGCACCAGCGAGCGCCCGGCGATGTCTGTGAGCATTAGCTCAGTCTCAGACTCGATTGCAATTAGTTAACTGGCACTACATTGTGAGGTGACACAGAAAAGCACACACGACAATACCCAGCCAGAAATAAACCAATTATCCGCACCCAGTTAGGTAACTTAGGTCAAATTTGTTTGTTTTTGGTGTTGGAGTCTCCCGCAATTTTTTTCACTTACATTTCAGTGAAATTGCGGGAGATTGGTTCTCCCGTGTGGGAGATCGGGAGATTTCCTGTAAATTGCGGGAGTCTCCCGCCGAATGCGGGAGACTTAACATGTCTGCTAAAAGTATATCGTTATTTTAATTTTATTTCATAGTTGGCCTGAGAGCCAATCAGCGTCTCTATCCTAACCTGGGGTAAGGCCACCCTGGCGGTTACAAATGCAGAGCATTAGTTGCCCAGGCAGAGTTGAGAGGCTTAAAAGTGCTGCCACTGTAATGTCACTGTAACTGCTGCCACAGAGGCTAAGACAGTGCGGGATTTAAATAGTTCCGTCTGACTATTTAAATCCCGTCTGTATACATACATACATACATACATACATTCGTAAATCCCTTTATGTGACAGCCCTGTGCCAATTTCTAAACTTCCCACTGCCTCTTCTAGATCCTACAAGAGCTGGAGTACGACGCATCTGTAGACTGGTGGGCACTCGGAGTACTACTGTACGAGATGATGGCCGGCCAGCCTCCCTTTGAGGCGGACAGCGAAGACGATCTGTTCGAGTCGATTCTCCACGACGACGTACTGTATCCCGTCTGGCTCAGCAAGGAAGCTGTCTCTGTGCTCAAGATGGTGAGATGGCCGTCCGTGTTTGCTAGACTACCCATCAGGGGGCAGCTCATGTCATGTTTAACAAACATACAGATATGTATGTGTAGACCTTACATGAGAAGTGTGAAATGTAAGGTCCATAATTAGAAAGGTCAACCACCATCCAGACATCCAGACATCCAGACATCCAGACATCAGACATCCATCCAGACATCCATCCAGACATCCATCCAGACATCCATCCAGACATCCATCCAGACATCCATCCAGACATCCATCCAGACATCCATCCAGACATCCATCCAGACATCCATCCAGACATCCATCCAGACATCCATCCATCCAGACATCCATACATACATACATACATACATACATACATACATACATACATACATACATACATACATACATACATACATACATACATACATACATACATACATACATACATACATACATACATACATACATACATACATACATACATACATACATACATACATACATACATACATACATACATACATACATACATACATACATACATACATACATACATACATACATACATACATACATACATACATACATACATACATACATACATACATACATACATACATACATACATACATACATACATACATACATACATACATACATACATACATACATACATACATACATACATACAAATTGTTCTTTTACTTTACAAATATACAACCTCCATGTACATGATGGGATGACAGTAACACCCATAGGTTTATTTAGAGACCCTCCACCATCAGTTGGACAGGGTGATATCTGTTGGAGTGGGCAGACATTTGAGCTGACAGGGCCTGATTGTCATAAAACAGCAGGGCCACTGACTGGTAATCTTATCTTGTATGGCTACAATGATTTGTCCTCAGGAAGTGCCTAGTGGGTGGACAATGTTAAAAATCTAGGCTAATTACAGATGTGTGCCAAAGCCTAGGTGTGCATGTATACAGGCATCTGCACGCACGCACGCATGCATGCACGCACGCACGCATGCACGCATGCGGGTGCGTGCAAACACACGCAAACATACATACATACATACACACACACACACACACACACACACACACACACACACACACACACACACACACACACACAGAGGAAAGTTTTTGACTGGCAAAAGTTTGACCCTGTATTGTTACTATTATCAATACATTTATTTATTGGCACTATTATTATTGTTAACAGTTTTAACATATACAAAACTATTTCTTACTTTCTTAGTTATACCTATACTGTCATTTATCAGTATCATTGTAATGTAATTATACACTAGATTAATTATTATGTATTTTTATGACTAATACGTAATTTATTTAAAAGTGCTACGCTTTTTAATACTGATTTAATTTTAGTTATGTATATATCTATACATATATTTTTTTACATTTATTTCAAAACATTAGTATTTGGCTTATTGTATACAATCTTTTTAATGTATTTTATATAGTAATATGTTGTGAAGCGCCACGAACGATTATGGATGTGGCGCTATACCAAATAAATGTATTATTATAAAGTCACCGTAATACTCCTACATAATGTACCCTGCCCTGCTGACACCCTGTCTGTTTCACCCCCACAGTTCATGACAAAGAACCCGTTGAAGCGCCTGGGGTGTGTGAAGGCCCAGGGCGGGGAGCGAGCCATCCTCATCCACCCCTTCTTCCACGAGAAGATCGACTGGGAGCTGTTGGAGGAGCGCAAAGTGAAGCCGCCATTCAAGCCAAAAATCGTACGTGTTCGTGTTTGTAAAATCGATTGTTGGTATGCACCGTGCCTGCTGGCGTAAGCTGTGCATACGTCACATCAAACAGTTTCTTCAGTGCTGTTCATTGTTGTTCAAAGTGGAAGTGTGCGTGCGTGCGTGCGTGCGTGCGTGCGTGCGTGCGTGCGTGCGTGCGTGCGTGTGTTTTGCAGAAACTTTAGGAGAGATAAAATAAGCTTTATTGTCATGTGTTTTTACTGCAGTTACAATAAAACATTGGAATACGTTGTAATGTTGGGTCGTCGTACAAGTATATTCACATGACAATAATGACTTGTAATGTAATTTATTGAGTTTGTCATATTTTAGCATAAATAGTTTCGGAGGCTATTAAACTTTGATGTAATGAGTGACATATCTGGAAGTCTAAGAATTCCTATGGAAGAGTCGATATGGCAATGGTTCCCATTATAAGTAGCATATTCTTGAATAACCTAAATTGTACTATTGATGTTTGCGGAAAGTACCAAATAAGCATCATGCTTCTACTTCCATTTCTACTTCTACTACTACTTTCTATTTCTTCCATTTCTAATTTTTTTCGAATTCATAACTTATAATGTTGCACGTATTATAGTGTTATATTAAATTAGAAGTAATTATGGTTGCTTGATTGGTTGACACGCTTTCTTCCAACAGAAATCACGAACGGACGCAAACAACTTTGACAAGGACTTCACATCGGAGGAGCCAATTCTAACCCCCATCGACCCAACCATCATCAAAGCCATCAACCAGGAGGAGTTCAAGGGATTCTCGTTCATCAACTCCGAGTACGGCAAACTGAGCCTCCTCATGGATCCCCCCCAGCCGGCAGACGCACCAGTGGCGACGACTGCTAACGAAATGGTTGCCACGGTGACAGCGGCCCCGGCAACCGTTGCCCCAGTGATCACTGCCCCGGCAACCGTTGCCTCGGCAACCGTTGCCTCGGCAACTGTTGCCTCGGCAACTGTTGCCTCGGCAACAGTTGCCTCAGCAACAGTAGCCCCGGAAACAGCCACCCCACCGACAGTTGCACCGGCGGCTGTTGCTCTGGAAACAGTTGTCACGGCAACAGCTGCACCGGCAACGGTTGCTACGGATACAACCACTCCAGTGGCCGCCCCTGTCGTTGCCACAACGGCAGCACCAGCGACCGATACCCCGGCCACCGTTGCCCCGGCAACGGTTGCCATGGAAACGGCTGTGACAGACACGAGCCCCGTTGACGAGACGGTTGTGGAGAGTTCAACGTGCTCCACAGAGGTCGCCACTGTCACCGAGATGGTGGTCGACGCGTCTGAAGCGCTGCCATCAGAGGGCAGCATCAGTCCAGTGACGGCCGAAGAGGATGCTGGCGACACACCCGAGTCCTCGTCGTCATGACAACAGAAACTGGTCTTGACCATAGCATAAGGAAATGTGTCCCATCACATCACGGAGACTGCTCAGTCATGTCGGGCGCCAAGACAACAGTTCATTGTTCCGTGCAAGTAGAGAACAGAGGGAGAAACGATGTTGCCAGTGCCGCACCGAGTTCGAGTCGCTGGTGACAGTGGAGAGACAGCGGAGAGCCCTTGTAGAGTCACGTCTGTGCAACCACACTACTTCGCTCCAAGTCGCGTTGCTAAGTTACACCACCAGGTGGCGCAGTGACTGCCGACGTCTGATTTGACAGCCCTCTCATGCCGCTGCTACCATGGCAACGTCATGACAACGCCAATGCCAGCCATTCACGGATATCACGTGTGAATCTTCCTGAAGTGTGTGTCTCCAAATGCTTGGCTACCATGCCCCCGTCTTGTGTCTGTGTGTGTGTGTGTGTGTGTCACTCGGCAAAAGGTGCACATCTACGTCATTTGTCCAGTGTCAGTGAGTCACTAAGCAGCTGACGTGTCATCGATGTCGAGTCACAGACCACACAGAAGTCGTCTCACTGGTCTCCGGTCTCAAGGAGTAGACTGTGAACCACTTCCAGTCCTCTGTGTTCAGCTTAGCAAATTCACAAATTCTTCAACTACAGAAAATAAGGCGCAAAACTCACCGATTTCGGACGGCAAACGTGGAAATTATATAAGTATCGATACAAGGAAAAGTCCCGTTTGCGTTCTCTCCAGGATATGCATTGCAGAAAGAAGTCACTGTGTGTGCGTATTTGTGTGTGCGTCCGTGACGAAATAGGGCGGCCAAGTCACCAGTGGGGTTGTCGTGTAGTGCGCGGTGGCAGACGAGGGCAGACTTGCTGTGATGTCTGCGTCATCCCAAAGAGGGCGCCACGTGTGCGGCCGATCGACCGGACGGTGCTGGCAATCGAAGGGGCTAGGCTGGCCTACGCTCCTTCTACTCAAGTGCAATATGTAATCGTTTATCTTGCCAGACAAACAGCAGTGTGTACATGCGTGCGTGCGTGCGTGTCGGCGCGTCTACATGTGCATGCGAAGTATGTGTATATTTGATATATGTTTGTACATTCTCGGCAAACTACTGTTTGTGTGTGTCGCGTGTGCGTGCGCGCGTGGCTGTCACAGTCGCGCGTCATGGCTGCTATGCAGCGAATCTGGACAAAGGCACACGCAGGGGACGATACAAATGTGATGAAGATGATTAATATAATTATATATAAATATATATATCTATATATATATCCATCAGAGTCCTGACGATTGACTGATATTTTACTGGCGTCGACAATGAGATACCACTCTCATGAACACTCGCAGATTATGGACATAAGTCATAACGCTTTCTTTAGTTCCCGCCACCGTCGGCATGGCGATAGCTTCAAGGAGAACCATCAGGATTGCCAGTATGTGGTTCGTTCGTTTTGTAAAGAGCGTATTGAATGGGTCGGATGTGAGAGAGAGAGAGAGAGAGAGAGAGAGAGAGAGAGAGAGAGAGAGAGAGAGAGAGAGAGAGAGAGAGAGAGAGAGCATGCATGACGCTTGTACCGTCAAATTATTTGCTTCATATTGGAGCTTTTCTCTGTTCCTTTTTACACGTCGCCTCAAAACATGTCCAAGTTACCTACCCAGTAGTTGGGGCAAGAACAGACGGCAAAGGATGTTATGATTAGAATCGTTTCCTGTTTCAGTCGGTGAAATACTGTGGGCAGGAAGTGATCAAAACAAATCATTTCCGCCGTTTCAGTGTCCGTCACCATAAATGTTAGTCCAATTTGTTCATGAAGTAGGTGTTATACTACGACTTTGTTTTGTTAGCTATGACATTTATTTATTTGTTGCATAATGGGTAGCCTACCTGAAAAGTCTACATTAATAATCCACGGATAAACTCTACAAATACATCCAATATCCAAACCTGTTGATGATGTTTAATTATCTTTACTTATGCATAGCTTCAAATTCCAGTTGTGTATTCTAAATTATTATTGTGTGCAGTGCACAGTGATCTTTATTATACTTCATTTTAAATTGTTAATTGATTTTCCTATCACTTTGTTTATGGTTAGATGGGCTACAAGCTTTGCATCTGCTATAACATTTGACTTCACTCTTGAGAAATGAGCTTACATTCAGGTTAGTCTGTCCGAAGGCATGCTGTCATCTGTGTCCAGGGTTTTCATTGGTGCAATGAAAAGGAGAATTCGGTGACTGTATCGGTGAAAACACTGTCTGGTCAACCTCGAGGATTTGATATTGATGTATTAGTTTGTCTACAGTTTTATCGCGTTCTACCTTGAATATACGTAGGGCTATTCGGCTACACAAGGAACACGTCACAAACAACTGCAGGTTTTATGCTATATATTGTATTCTATTTTGTTTTTACTGGTTTTTCTACTTTATGGCTGCGTCAATAGTTGTGGCAATACATGAATAGAATGGAGTTTGCGCTTACCGATGGGTCGAGTGAGAGGGAATATCTAACAAATTGTTTCTGTCAGTTTGTTCAACATTGTAGATTTTATCTTCAGAAGCTGAATATCAAAAATACAGCATTCAAGTTGCAAGATTGATGGGTAATTTATACAAATAATACTAAGAACGTACTGTACAGAGAGAGAGAGCATTAAAAGTAATAATGAAGTTTTTTAATTAGGCGAGTTTTTATGAGCTGTTGGGGATTCATTTATGATCGATCAATATGTTGATATAGATTTGGATCTGTTTTTGTGCTCCATCGGGTCATTCTCACTTTGGAACAGTTCAAATTCTCAGTTTGCTTGCTTCTAACATACGTAGCTTTCTCCTTTGAGTGTTAGTTTCTTATGAATGTTTTGGAATTGTTTCGCTGAGACTTGGGTAGTGCAAGCAGTAATTATGTGACGTCTGGAAGCAAGTTCAACAAAATTGTATATCACAGTGACTTGGCCAAAGAAAAAATTAAACAAAATTCAACTGACATGACAGTGTCATCCTGTTTGGTTGGAACAGTAAAGCGTTCAGTTAGATAAGAGATGCCAGTCTAATGTAGTCAACCAAACAGAGACTAAGTGAGATTGTGCCAACCGATTTTCAATTGGATAAGATGGAAAATGTGCAAGACTAACCCACTGCAATTCTCATGTCAGTTTATTTATTATGTGTGTTTGTTTTCTCAAACATACTACTGGTCTCAGTCCATGCAAATGGTAGTTACTCTGTCATGATGACTTGTTTGTAACCGAGATCTGACAAAAATCATGGTTGCTAATTAATTTTTAACAGTAGCTTTTATGATTCGGTACGAGTATGTGATTTCTGTATCGGTATATTTACTCGATAAGCATGGCTGTCAATCATGGAGTTGGTCACGATGAAATGCAGTGCTTGCCTGGACCTTCTATTTATTGTATTTGTATAGTATTTATTCCCTGTTGTTGAAAGACAACCAGTGTGCAGGCGTACGTAATGGATCAGTACGGATACTTACGGAATGATCATATGCATGATTTAAAACCTGAGAAACTGACATCATTCGGCTTGTTTGTTCAAATTGCCAAAATATGTTCAATATTACCATAACATTTGTTAGTTTTATCGCTCGGAATCTTTGCAGTAGAACCGATTAGACGTCTGGAGCCGTGTCTGTATTGTGAGAAATGGATGTTGACAAGGTTTTTACAATTGTTTGTATTTTTCAGAGAAATTAACATTTGCGTGATAGCAGTTTTGTATCGATATCCAACAAAAAGAAACATCACTGTTTATAGACTTTTGCTGAAAATGGCTACGACTTCTGTTTTAAATGCTGCGTTTTTATTTTAGTAGAGTTACGCCCACTTCTCTTCTGCCCAGGATTTCGTGCCTGTGATGTCAGTCTGGTCCGACTGTTGTCATGACAACAGCAACGAGTGGTTACTATGAATGTCGTGCCGTCTCATAAGTTGAATACTCTTTGGAACGTTTTATTGTTTTAAACGTTTTGTTCAAATGCCCGACCGACAACTGTCAGATGATCGGTGATGCATACCTTAAGCGGTGGCTTGCGAAATCTTACAAAGTATTAAACAGCAGGGGACACCTGGTGTCTGCTGTGAGAACTAGTCAGTTTGCGGTGGATCTGAGAAGCCGTTCTCATCGCGAGAATCAACAGATTTGCGTTTAGCGTAGAAACAGCATCACGACCCGACTTTTAATATACTTTTTTAACCCCCGTATGATAACAAGACGCTGCGTGGCTAGGCAACATGCAGTTTTGTGAGCGTGCGTGCGTGTGTGTGCATGCGTGCGTGCGTGGAGTTGTGAACTGAGTTTCTGTAGGAACATTTCGTGCATTGTCAGTGATCTTCCAGCCAAGCTATATAACATTGGCAGAGTGAGAGCACTAGACGGCGCCACTAGTTCCACTCCCGCCATGCGGACGGGTGTCGTTTTACTTGTACATTGTTCCGATTTTCTGTATCCTGTTTTGTCATTTTAGCTTCGGGTACAAAGCCACATACAGCAAGACTCGTTTTTATAAACCAATGCCAAAGTGAGGGGACGCGGCGTGACGCAACGTGACGCGACGGTCGCCATCACTCTTTGGTTGTCGTTGTTGACCGATTGGCGAGGTCAACAGCGAAGCATGCAGTGGACACGAGTCCGTGTTTTAATGACTACGTAGATTGCTTTGAGGCTATATGTTGTATATTTTGAAAGCAATAATTGTAGAGAATGGGAAATATCTGCTGTTTAGTTTACAATGAAACTTGGCTGTTGTAAATAAATGTCACATTTTACTCGGCGTGTTCTATTGTTTGTGCTGTGCTGTGCGTCGTCATTGACAACTGCATTTTATACAATTTTCAATTTTATTGTACACAACATGTACTTGATTATACATCCATAAAGGCATTCTGTACAGGACGTGTACATGGTAGTAAAAGGACACACACACATTCACCTCACTCGTATTATATACACACACACTCGTCAGTGCTTTCAACATAGCATAAATGGAAGACTAGGTTTTTTGCAAATTAATCTCTGGCACTACCGGTAATAGCAAACTGTCACCACTTACTTTCCTTCATGACTTTGTATCATCTGCATATAATTTCATGGATTTATCTACAGGTAACTTCATGGTATCTATGGAATTATGCAATTATTCGACCATGTGCTTCCTATCACATGTGACTGTCTGACCCCATGTCACAGTTGTTAGACTAGATGGGTCTGTTTTCACTGCCTTGAGTCTTCCTTGAACAGCTGCAGAAGGAGGGGGTAGTGGAGATCTCGGTCGTACTCGGCGAGTCCTTTGGAGAGGTTCTGAAACACCACACCAATAATGAATGCGTTAAGATAATGCTAGATACAGAAAGATCCCCGAAAGATAACGCTAGATACAGAAAGGTCCCTGAAAGATAACGCTAGATACAGAAAGGTCCCTGAAAGATAACGCTAGATACAGAAAGATCCCTGAAAGATAACGCTAGATACAGAAAGGTCCCTGAAAGATAACGCTAGATACATAAAGATCCCCGAAAGATAACGCTAGATACAGAAAGATCCCCGAAAGATAACGCTAGATACAGAAACATCCCTGAAAGATAATGCTAGATACAGAAAGATAACGCTAGATACAGAAAGATCCCCGAAAGATAACGCTAGATACAGAAAGATCCCTGAAAGATAACGCTAGATACAGAAAGATCCCTGAAAGATAACGCTAGATACAGAAAGATCCCCGAAAGATAATGCTAGATACAGAAAGATCCCTGAAAGATAATGCTAGATACAGAAAGATCCCCCGAAAGATAACGCTAGATACAAAAAGATCCCCGAAAGATAACGCTAGATACAGAAAGATAACACTAGGTACAGAAATATCCCCGAAAGATAACGCTAGATACAGAAAGATCCCCGAAAGATAACGCTAGATACAGAAAGATCCCTGAAAGATAACACTAGATACAGAAATATCCACGAAAGAGAACGCTAGATACAGAAAGATAAAGCTAGATACAGAAACATCCCTGAAAGAATTGTGAGAAGAGCAAAAAAATGTACGCAACAGCCTAACACGAGTGGACGATATCTATGCTGGAATTGTCGTGGCACACGCAAAATAAATTTTGAAAGACAAGATCACCCATTATTCATGTGTCTCAAAAAGCTGTCATCAAGGGAAGACAACTGCAGGTTTATAAGGCAAGGAGCAGCCATTATCTCTTTTGTTGTTGCACCTCTGGGTTTGAGTTCTGCAGATACCGGTACATAAGAAGTCAGTACTGCTATTACAGATAATGAGGCAGAGACAGTATTTAGTTTTTATTTCTGTATATTCTGTATGTTTTGTGTTGAATTCCCATGAAGCATATATAAAATTCCTTTGCAAAGGCATGTTAAGATATCTAATGAAACTAAATAAGACATAAAAATATATGATTTAGACCTTAGTTTGACTGTATGTGTTACTGTATTGTCGGAGAAGTAATGAAATTTGATGAAATTGCATTACCACACACACCCATGGTTAAATAACAATACACATAATGATGTCAACAAAAGTTATGACATGCAATATCATGTATCAAGGCACCTGACGCAGTGTTGTTGCATTAAAGCAGGGCTGCCTACCATTACGCATTTTCCGTACTCACTACGGAAATTGACCTCAGATTATGGTAGTACGGAAACTGGCCCTGTATTACGGAAATCAGACTTCAAACTAGTATACACATCTAAGAACTGCAACACTCAAGTTCATACCATGTGGTCTACCTAAAAAAATGTAATAATTCATTTGTTGCAATTTATCAGTAAATGTAGCCTGTGGATGCTATGGCAGGGGGCAAACTCAGACTAGAGGGAAAGAAACAATTCATCAACGTTTTAATGATGTGGGATTTAGTTACAAACCCGACACATCCACCCGCGTGACCATTACGGAAAAATATTTTGTCAAGAAGGCAGCCCTGATTAAAGGTATAAAACGTCATGAAACTATATTAAATCCACATTTTTGTAAATATAGATTAATTATCTTGCTCAAACATGGACTTCACAAAGGCATTTTATGAATGCACATGAAATCATTTGAATGGAATGCACTGATGCATTGCATTCCTACACTACATTCTGTCAATATTCTTCTAAAAACATCCTAACTACTGGATATTGCAATTTTTCACAAGAAACTGCCTTTACCTGCTGGTGAGTTCTCCAGATGTCTTCGTCATATCTTTCTGTCCGACACACCCTGAACTTTGACCTGGCAGATGCTTCGAATGCCTCAAACGTTTTCCCTCGAGTTGGCGCAAAAATAATTGCTTCTCCCTGAGGTTTCATTATCGTGTGTAGCACATTGACAAGGTGTGGTCTGTAGTCATCGAAAAATAAGCTAAAAAGAAATATGACAGTATAAATAAATTTAAACAAATCATATGTCAACAATGGCATTATCTAAAAAATTGAAGTTTTCAATTGACAAATAATTTATTGATCAGCTAACTATATAAGTCAAGTTCAAAAATGTACTGCAAATAAGAATAATTTATGTATGTTATATAGTGAAATAATTGTTTTTGTAGCATTACTAATGTTATCTGTATACGAAATATATTGGTTTTTTTAACAAGTATTTTTATCCAGTTGACATCTACCATCTGCCGTGACTATATACATGAGCACATACATCCTGCATAGTAATTAATGATCATTTATATACAATCTCTACTGGTCTGCTTTTGTTAATATATAAGTTGAATGGTTAATTGTTACTCACCAGTCAGCACAGATAACGTAGTCAAAAACTCCCATGAGATCTTTGAAGCACGTTTCATCATCCCACCTCAAGATCCTGTTAAAAATAACTCATCGGCTTATAACATCATAAATACTATGTTGTATGTATTGATACATGGGTTATAGCATAGTAGTATTAACACATAGCTTTATGCAGAGACCCGTCCACCCGTCATTTGGATGGATAAAAACCGTTTGTGACGGGTAGAAATATGGGTGGACAGGTAAATAAATTAAGGCGCAAAAACAAAAAAGGTCTTCCAAAACCTTAGATATTGTCAGATATGCCTCAAAAGTGAGTGTAAATGGTGTCACGTGTGTTTGCAGTCCATTTTAGGTCTTCACAGACATTTAAAGTTTGTAAACTGGCTTAACAGTTAACATCCATGTGTCCACCAAAACATGTGTGACTGGCAATAATTTGGTCCTGCATATAGCCCAGTATTAACATGAGTCAATCAGCCATGCATACAGGTGAACTTCACATAAACCTAACAAGACTGTCTTCCAAAAATACAGACATGGCTAGTGAAGTGGCTAAGCACATCCGCCTGTTTTGCACTGATGTTAGTGGCCCAGGTTCAGTACCCAGTCAGGACTGGCATGGTATATTTGGTGTAAAAACCTGGCTCTCAACATTTGGGACTATGTATCCCTTTTGAATCAGATAAGCATGTTAATGTCCGTCTCGTCTCGATTTTGAGTGCCAGCATCTAGAAAGCTCAGCTTGCATAAACAATCTGAAAAAGACTGTCTAGTTCAATGAGACTTCATGAGAGCATAACGCTGTAATCACAATAAATACAGATACCAGGTAATCAGGAACCTTGCTGAGTGCTGGAAACAACTAGAACTAGAACCTGCACAATGAAACCTTTAGTTTACTGAAAGTCCAAACATTGCCTACCCACTAGTGTACAGCTTTCCCTGTCATATCACTGTGTTATTATTTATATCATTTCAGTTATCAGGTCTTTTATTGGGTTTGTTGGACCCTGAGTAAATACAATGTAATTCAATTATCTCAAGTAGGAAGAAAACCACCTAAAACAACAAAACACTTAAGTAGAGCGCAATGGCTCAGAGGTAGAGCTTCAGACTCTCGACTACGAGAACCCGGGTTCGAATCCTGTGCTGCAGAGTTAAAACCTTGGGCAAGTTTTTTCACTCTACATTGCTCCAGTTCACTCAGCTATATAAATGAGTACCCGACTATAGACAGTGGTACGAGCAGCCTTTGGCATTAATTGTAGTATATGGCTGGATGTTTCTTAGAGAAGCCGAAATGAAAGTAAAGTGTAAAGCACTTTGAACAGTCCTGAGGATTGGACACTGCGATATATAAGAACTTGCCTTTTTTATGACTACCAGTGTTTTCTGAAATACATTACCATCTGGTAGACCAGAGGCATCAGAGATGTAGCTACAACAGTCCTAAGTTGGCATATTAACTTATATGTGTATGCAGTATAGTTAACTACTTTTACACTAAAGTCTGAAAAAAACTAAGTAAAATGAGACGAGATGGAAACTAATAAGAAATAGTTGCACTGAACTGATGTCGTACCGAGACAATACTTCTTTGCTGGCAAACTTGCCTTTGTTTTCTTGAATGATTACTTGCACATCTGTAAAAGGAAGTAAATGTTTTATGTTGAGAACGTATTTACTTATGACAAAGTGAAATTAAACAAATCGCTCATACTTTTTTGAAACAAATGATTCTAGGAGAGATTTTCATTAATAATTACAATACACTGTAATGAAATATTTACAGGTTGTTATAAACTAAGAACACTGTGGCCTTGCTAATGCTAATACCCAAAGATCTAACATAAATTAGAACCATTTCATCATTATCCAAACTATGACATTTGGTTTATGTTTTGACCTGATACATATGCAGTACAATAAAACGCACACTACAGGAACACGTAAGCAAGGCAGTGTTTCAATGCACTAAGTTTAAGGATGCAAGTTACAATGTTAACATGAACATTACATCATTTCTGTTTCTATACAGACAAAATGGTACATGCTTTACACCTCGTCCATCATTTCAGTTTAAAACTACTTCCACACGAGGCACTAGACTTACTTGTGACTGACTGTTCGTTGCCGTCTGTCAACATCACTTGAGCAGCCCTGGAGCATTTAGCCACCTAGACAACACACAAACCATGTCCGTAATAACTCTGTACAGCGTACATTGTACATTTTATTTAATTTTTTTAGTCTGTATACAAACAAATCAGTCAATGAACTCACCATCAGTGAATGATCAGGACGGACAAGGTGAGAAAATGAACAGAAAGAGAAGGTAAGTTCTTAAAGATTTGTTCTTATATGGCACGGAATCCACTCTTCCTAAGTGCTCAGTGTGCGTTGTGCTGTAGTCACTGACAGATCTGTCCAAACAAACACCTGTGTACTTCTCTGGGAAGCATTCAGCCATTCAGCAGCTACTGTGAAAAGACAACTCATCCACAAATCTCCACCCCTGTCTATAGCCAGGTACTGATGCAACTGGCGCAACGCAGAGTGCCCAAACTTGCCCAAAGTTGGATATGGCAACAAAAGTTGAGCAGTCTGCTGCCTTAACCACTACACCACCACAACCACACAGATTCTGATGCCCTAACCATTGTGCCACTGCATCCCAAACACAACAGAAAATAAGTTGAAACAGAGTGACACCAAAAACTACAAAACAATGCTACATCTAATCGCTCTATGTAGGTAGGGAATACTCTCCAAGAAACTGAGATGGTGATTGACAGAACAAGGCTGCAACAGAGAAAAATGCTAGTTCCAAAAATTGCATCCTGTGTTATGTCTGAACTTATCTTTATCTACACTATATCACCGAGGTAGACAGTCGACTTACCGCCAATCCAGCCAGGCTTGTCATTCCACCTCCCAGTTCACAAACCCGACAGCCACTGGAAAAAACATAATTTAATCTATGATTTGTTTTAGAATGGCCGGACATTTGTATTAAGGTACATTATAAGGTATATATATATACATACATATATAATATATATATATATATACATACACATATACATACATGTACCAGGTATATATATATATATATATATATATATATATATATGTATGTATAATATATAATATAATATATAATAACATAACATACTAATTTATTATATAATATAAAACATATAATATATAAGATAATAATTCTGGTATGCAGAGAATGTATTATGATACTGGGCCAGGCAAATGCTGCAACTCATATTGGGAGTGCACCCCTCTTATCCCACACCGCTCCCTGTATAGCAAAGCTGTAAATGTGTCACATTTAGTAATGTGCAGACAATTCATTATAATTATAGCATTCTGTGTATGTACAGTGAGAAGAACCAGAACCAGAAGTATCCTGATATGAATTTTGTCTGAGCCACACATAAATACTCACTCTTATAATTAGCCATGGATAAAATCCATTAAATATGTTGTTGTGACTTGTGAACTTACTTGAATTGGCTGCTTCTCTGGAGGCAGAAATAAGCGAGAACTTCTTCAGCGGGCCAAACACCTGCACAGACACAGTCCCGCTGATAAATGTTCCTGTAGACCATTCACTTCAGACTTCTATGATTCTATTATATTGAAAATTCCCATATCAACATGTTTTTCTCAAATGCTCACTGCACTACCCAATAAGTAGTATCTCCCGATAACACAGAGATGATATGAGATGATGACATTGTGATCAAAGTCTTCCTTGAGAATGCTATATCAGGCCTAATAAAGGGTTCTGGATGAACTTCAAATTCATTACCGTAAACAAATGTACGCCACTGGAATAACTTGCCAATCGAAAGTAAACAATGTCATTCTAAAATATTTTTTGAAAACAGGCAAAGTTCTTTAAAATATGGTTGTCGAGGAATATAATTTGTTTAGAACTGTAGGCTAGCTACTAACTTTGTCTAAATAGTTTGCATGTTTTATTAGAGTATGCACATGGCAGGTGGAATACAACATATTGTGAGTATCCAACTTACAACGACAAATAGCTAAATTCTTTGCCATCTTCCTCAATATTCGGAGTCATGCATCCACAGCAGTATCTTATGAATAGGAACATACTACTTACAGACATTGCCTGTATTGTTGAATCCTCGCAATTCCCTCATGCTGAATGGTTTGTTGTAGTGTCTGATAGAAAGAAAAATATTTTTTATTTTAATCCGTGCTGGATATTGGACAGAACCAGTTATGTTTTTATTGCATTAATAAAAAATATATATATACTGTAATGATGCAAAACAAATTATACTACTCTGAAGTTCATATAAAACTGTGTTAAAATGTTTTTGGCCATTCACAATTATCAACAAACAGCATGCCAACATTAATCATAATAACTCAATTAGTTGATTTTGTAATTAAAAGTTTAATATACATTTGTTTATGTAATAACTATAATTGCATAATTATTACATAAACAATTAAATATTATTCATTAACTTTTCTGCATATGTACCAGGATTGTACCTAGAACAGTCACAAAATAGTCTCAATGACCTAGGAATATATAAGTAGTTTATAGTCAAGTCACCTGATTTGTGCTGAGAATGAAGGAAATGCAGGACAGGTGTAGAGATACCAGATGTGCTGTTTATCTCCATCTGTGTGTGTTTCTTCTGTCTTCATAAGTCCAAATGAGTGAAACCGTCTCACAGACACAGTCACTGTGTCATTGGCACGGTTTCGCTTGATTGCCTTGAAACATATCATATAATTATATTATATATATTATGTACTACATGTAGTCATGCTATCGTCGTTGATTCACAATCACAGTCATACATATCACATATTACAAGACAAGATAGCAACGTTACCAGAATAACATAAAATAGTTTAAAAGTATAAATAAGTACACACATCTTTAAGCATAATTATTGTTATTTGTTAATTTTATATTGCTTATAAAACAGTCAGGAGTCACACTAGTACTCATGGAGGTTTAGACCCTAGTCTAAGATAAGAAGATAAGATAAGATAGCTTTATTGCCATGTGTTCACATTGTAGTTACAATAAAACATTGGAATGTGTAATGATATTGGTCGTCGTAATAGTACATTCACATGACAATACATTCACATGCACCAAACAATGATGTTAAAATATACTACTACATTAAATAAAATAAATAAGAACAATCACATAAAAAGGTCCGAATAAAAAATTGCTCATTATAACATCGGTAAATAATTGATACGATCTAGTAGAAATATAGTAGCTTAAAATGTAAAATATGAAATAAAAAAAATTAAAATATAAAATATAATAAATTATGATAAAATATGCATACTAAAACTCATCGGAAAGTGGACTATGTGTTTGCTGCAGGTGGGAGAAAATCACTTCTGTTTTGACAGGGCTTGAACGGCTAAGGGGAAAAAGCTAGTACTAAAGCGGTTGGTCCTGGTTTTTATGGATCTGAATCGGCGACTAGATGGGAGAGGTTCAAATAGGTCATGGGCAGGATGGGATGTATCTTGAGAGATGAGAGTCGCTCTTCCTAACAGACGCTGCTGATACAGTATTTCAAGACTGGGAAGGTCTCTGCCAATGATTCGGGAAGCAGTTTTCACAACTCTGTTTAATCTGAGCGTTTCCTTCTGTGTAATCGATCCAAACCATACTGAGATAGAAAATGTCAGAACACTCTCGATTACAGCTCTGTAAAAGTTGAGCATGACCTGTGTGGTCAAACCAAACGATCTTAACCTTCTTAAAAAGTACAGCCGCTGCTGGGCCTTTTTGACAATATTTACAACATTTAGTTCCCATTTAAGATTACTGGAGATTGTTGAACCGAGAAATTTGAAATGTTGGACGATTTCAACTGTCCTGCCATCGATCACTAGAGGCGAGGGTGGAGAAGATTTCTTTCTCCTAAAATCCACAATCATTTCTTTCGTTTTATTTACATTAAGTTCCAGATTGTTATCGCTGCACCAACTGATGAGTTTGTTTACTTGGTCCCGATATTCAGATTCATCAGAATTTGTTATAAGCCCTATCATTGTAGTGTCATCGGCAAATTTCAGTATTTTAGTACCTACGTGACAAGATAAACAATCATGTGTAAAAAGAGAGTATAACATTGGTGACAGAATACAGCCCTGAGGCGTGCCAGTGGATAACGTAACTGATGATGATAAGTTGTCGCCTATTTTTACAACCTGCGGCCTATTTAAAAGAAAATCGAGGATCCACAGACACATGGATTGAGGAACACCGAGACTCTGTATCTTATCGAAAAGTTTTGATGGGATAATCGTGTTAAAAGCAGAGCTAAAATCAACAAAAAGGATCCTAGCGTAAGTATTTGGGCTGTCGAGATGTTTAAGAACGTGAAACAATCCTATGGCGACAGCGTCGTCAACGGATCTATTGTTGCGATATGCAAATTGAAATTGGTCAAGCAATGGATCGATAATTGATTTCAGAAACTGCAGGACCAAGCGCTCGAGTGTCTTCATGACTACAGAAGTCAAGGCAATAGGCCTGTAATCGTTTAAACAAGAGGCTGCAGATTTCTTGGGAACAGGAATGATAGTTGATTTTTTGAAGCAATGAGGGATTTTACATTGGGAAAGAGACACATTGAATATGTCTGTGAATACACTCGACAGCTGGTCGGCACACAGTTTAAGTAGACATGGAGAGATGTTGTCCGGACCGGCAGCTTTTCTGCTATTTAAATGTTGAAACATGCTTCTAACAACATATTCATCCACTGCGAAAGGAGGGAGGGATGAGGAGGGAGTGATACAGGAAGGAGAAGTAGTGTTCAGTTTATCAAACCGGCTATAAAAGTCATTCAATCTGTCAGGAAGATTATTAGTGTCGGTAGCCGTAGTGTTCTTGGGAGACGGCTTGTAGTTCGTTATGGCCTTCAGTCCCTGCCAAATGTTCTTGGAGATGTTGGTGGACAGATTCTCTTCAAGTTTGTCACGGTATTTCGCCTTGCCGGTCTTGATGGCATTTTCCGCTTCATATCTCGCTTTCTTGTATTTATCTTTATCATTGGCTTTGAATGCATCATGTTTCACCTGAAGCTTGTGTTTAATAGACGTATTGAACCACGGTTTGCCGTTGGGGTAGATTGTTATTGTTTTAGTAGGTATACAGAGGCCCTCGCAGAAGGTGATGTAATCACTGACTGTTTCGGTGTACTCGTCAATGTCGGCTGCGGCCTCTTTGAATACTCCCCAATCGGTGCATTCAAAACAGCCGCGAAGTGTCTCCATTGCATTCACTGACCACTGTTTCACAGTTTTCAGGTCTGAGCTATAGACATGCATACTGTCAGTAGTCATGCATGGCCATACTAGCTAGCCCAGGTCCAGGCCGGACAAGTGAAGTGAGTGTACAACATTCAAAGAAAATCAATGAAAGTGATGTTTCTGATGCTCAATCTGAAACGCGAATAAGCTGATGAAGTGCATCTCATTGTTACTGACACTTACATCGCTAAGTATCTTCCATCTCTTTTTCGGAACAGATATGATATCCGCTGACAACTTCTCTATCTTATCTGTCTTGTTTACAGGTGTCATGGTGCTGTCAGTCTCGCCTTGGGGCGACCGACGAGTGCCGGACAATGCATGCTCCCTGGCAAAATGTCAAGAAGGTTACGCATCCAGAAGCATGCTTAATAGAAAGCCAGTATAATCCTTACTGCACAAATAACTTCCAACTAATATCAAAACGTGCCATAAAAACTTAAGTAGTAGTAATCAAACGTGTTCAAATACAAATCTAGCAGCTGCACATAATGAAACATCCCTCTCTTTCCGCACCATCCTGCGGGTCAAGGCCGCATAACAAATCAGGATGAGTACTGTTTTCTGCTGATGTTTTCCGTTTTTTGGCACGAAGATGGTGAAAGTCGCAGTTCTAGGATGTGGCTTGATGGGAATAAAGATAGCAGGTTGGTCGAAGACTCTCGAGTCTTTAAAAATTTGGCAATTCTTGTTGTGTACACGAGCCCGAAAGAAATATTCACGGAGAATTTACATACTACAAGTACATAACATACCTGCCAGGCTGAATCGACGATGAATGAGGGTCTTCCACTCTATCTAGGCTCTAGCACTACATACATCTATAATTCTATGACTCGTTGGTAATATCTTGGTAATTGTACAACAAGAAACGACACATGTCTAATATCTCGACCCACCTGGAAATCACTTTTACAAGAAGAATGTTCAATGTACAGTAACTGCCTGGTTAAATTGGTCATAACGCACAATTATTTTATGAAACGTGTTTATACTACACATGTCTACATGTATATTAGTTATTGAATGAACATGATCAATGTTATAATTATTGTTCACAAAAATACACATTGAATCATCCTTTAAGCTTGATTTTTGCTCGTCAAACAGGCTCTATGACTATGTACCATGTTCATGTTGTTACATGCCTTCTATGACAAGGCAAAAGGCGCAAGATGGCACTTGACACTTGTGCAAAGTTAGACATGATGATCATGTTGGTGATAAAATGTATGTTTTTATGAACATAATTTTCAGTAACTTACATATACCTACCATAACCGGATTACCCCCATAACCTACCATATGTTGACCTTGTTTGTAGGTGAGATGGCATATCATGGTCACAGAGTCAGGCTGTATGACAACAACGTGAAGTCATTGAACAGTGCCTACATGAGGATAGAAGAAGACAAGAAATACCTCCATGAGCAAGGCCTGCTTTTGCACAAGAATTTTGTTGTAAGATATCCAGTTCTGTACTGATCTATACAAACCAAAGATTAGGATTCCATTAGTAACTTGCAGATCTCAACTTGCAGAAACGTTGTATTATTTGTTCTGATAAACTCAAATGGTGGCTGTTAATCATTTTGTTAAATTTCTTTCAAAAATGTAAATCATAAAGTATTTTACCATCATAAAATGTATGCAGTAATTGCAGCTTTTAATCATTACATGATTATTGAATGTTGCTAATTAAAACTGTTTTTCTTTTAATCTTTCACAGGGCCAGATTCTGTGCCTGAGTCGACTGGAGGAAGCCGTGAGAGACGTTGACCTCGTCATCGAGGCTGTCATTGATGACCTGCAGATTAAACAGGACTTGTTTGAACGTGAGTCCTGTAGCTCTACTTCTAATACATTCACTGCACTTACAGAGGCTTACAACTACCATTCCCAAGTCTTTTCTCAAGGAATTAACTTCCCTGTATGCCTATAATTATATCGTTATGGTGGTAAGAATGAGCATGTAATTAGTGAATAACTCACCAGTCCAATTTTTTTATCTATAGCTATTTAGGTATGGTGCCTGCAATTCCACTGTCAGAACACACTGCTCTCAATCAAAACAACAGTACTTGGTGTGAAAGGTATATTTTATCAACACTTAATGTTCACTGTGTTATCTGCATGTTTCAAGGTGTGCCACACATCTTGTGTTCAATATAATAATAATATAGTTTTTTTCACTCTGGGCAATTATAGAGATTGAAATGGATACATAAAACATGCAAAGTATATTTGTTAAAAATAGATTGAAATAATATATAATTTAAGACATTAGCATAATTATAATATAGAGAATATACAATATGTATCTATAAAACTAATTTAAATAATTTAGACATTAAAACATAGTTTCTGTGATTATTTGACAACACTTATAAACAGTTTAAAACATTAAAATAAATAGATCTAAAAAATAAATTAAGGCGTTACAATATTTTACACATATCAGCATGCACGAAAGTTTGTTTAGAGTCACTGGGAGTTCTATTGATTGAACATGTGATCAGCACTTGTTTCTTGACATGTCATACACGTATGTCACCTAACAGTTCACTCTGTCATTTGCTTGTGTTTCCAGGTGTGTTAACTCACTGTGTTGTCTATGTGTGTTTCTAGGTGTGTCACGCAGCTGTAGTCCAAACACAGTCATCACCAGCAACACACTTCGCATCGACATGTCGGCAGCTGTTGAACGGACAGAAAACAAAGCAGTGCGTACACATCTGCAGTTTCTGTAATTTTCCCATGAACTTTACAGCTATTCTGTTGTGTTGGATTGTACACAAAACATGTTTACTAAAATATAGATAACTTGCAGTATATTGGTAAAATATTTCTGTAATGCGTTATCATTACTTGTTCTTTCCTAGTACACGTGTTGCTGATACGTGAAGTGGTGATTTATCTTGTAGAGAACAGTAGGCCTGAGGTTTCTGTATCCTGTTTACTGCATTCCTGAAGTAGAAATCACCCCTAACAAGTATACGTCGTCAGAAACGATAGAAAAGGGTAAGGTTTCTTCATGTTAATGTCAACAGCAAATTCTAACTGTAAAATGGTAATAATTGAGCCTATCCGGTACTTCAGATTTGTATGTATGTTAATTTATACTCACACACACACACACACACACACACACACACACACACACACACACACACACACACACACACACACACACAATATTGTATTGAATTTATTGGAAAAAAATAGCAGTATTTGGCAAATTTTACATACATTATACATGTTGTGTGTATGCTGAGGAACATTGGTAACAAATCCAAACATTATGAAAAGTAATGAAATCACCCGATGACTAATCTGTTATAGTCTTTGTGGAGATTAATGGCTTACTGGAAAACAAACAAATCATGGCATGACAGCCTTCATTGGTACCCTTAAAAACAAAAATAAATTACACTGAGAGAAAGTTTAAACTGTTCTGTTCTCATTGACCTGTGTTGATGTTTCCAGTACGGATGGTTCTGGAACAGATGGGGAAGACGTTGTTCTTCCGATCGGGAGGCCAGCCCCTGATACTGAATGAGGAACAGAGGGAAGCGAGGGTACAAGGTGGGGACTTACCTTGTCTTCCACAATGCTAGTGTAGACGTTCACTCTGATGTAACAAGAGTTGCAAGACCATGCAAAATATGCAATATTAAGCTTGTGCACTAAGTTGAGGCATCACAATTTGCATTAGATGGATGCATTTATTTAAATATTGTGTATTTTAAATATTTTTTTGAACAAGACAATGTTTTTTGGGTATGGGAGATTTTAAAACAATGAGCAGATTAGGGTTTTGCACTGGTATCAGCAATATCGGGTTTTAGCTCCTCATAGGCAAAATCTTTTGAATATTTAGTTATGAGCAAGAGAATGCTATTGGGGGCGTGGGACATTTTATACATAAACAATGATTATGCAGTGATGTTTGCACTGTACCAGAAAGATCAGAGCTATAACATTTTAGTTTTCCAAGTCCAAAGTAGTTGACATTCAGAGGTTCTAATACAGACAGTGCAGTGCTTTACTTTTGAGGCAAGCGATCACTCTCACTCCCTATCACTCACACAAATTACCTATCTAGGGAACGATTTATCACTCGTGCTAATTACGATAAGTGCTCCTGTTAAAATCATGTGGTGTGACTTACTTAACTGGCACTGATCTTCATCTTGCAGCTCGCATTGAACAGGTGAAGAGTTCTTGTGGTCTGGGAAACTTCTTTGAGAACACAGTGCCTACCTTGGCTCACAATGGCAACGTGACTCCTACGTCAGACAATGAGCTAGGTATGTTTTACTGTCAGTGTCCGAGTGTCAGCATTCAAGTGATCATTGTAGAAAAAGAACATGGTTATTTGAAGTTGTTTGCTAAGATGTTTTTAATGTGATCTATTACTCCAGGGTCTTTATCCTGATTGAGTGATGCTCAGTTCTTCAAACGTCACCACTAATAATGAGTGGCTTCATGGGTTTAAGTTTGTTAATTAAAGTGGCATAAATATGCCTTAAATACAAGTTCATGTGGGTAACTGGACCATAAAAAGTTATAATGATTATCTGTTTTATATGGCACCACAACCACTGCAGTCCATATCATTTTAGACTCTTTCATTTTATGTTTCAGGGTCCGTACGGGGCCTTGAAAGTCTTGAAAAGCCTTGAATTTGATTGGACCAAATTCAAGGCTTTGAATTCCTTGAATTTTACAAAGTAGTCTTGAAAACTCTTCAATTTAATTGTGGTCAATAAAATATTGTTTTGACTCAATTGTTGTGATGAATAACAGCCGGAAAAGGAAAAGCCTATGCACAAAATAACTCATGTATACATTGGGCAATCAGCATTTCATTGTGGTCAGCGCTATTTTAGTCAAGTAAAAATTGTAATGTTAACTTAATTTACTGCACTTAAAAGTACATATGTTGTTAAAACAGTCTTGAATTTCTTTTTCAAATAGCCTTGAAAAGTCTTGAATAACCTTGAATTTCAAATGTCCGGATGTATATGGACTCTATATTTGCTACATAGAATGTGGGTTGTCTTCTCCTGAAAATGCATCTTGAGACTTGTCGTTGCAGTGTCGTTCGCGGAGCACGAACACGACTGTGCGATCTGCATGGACCGTCACCGCGACTGCCTGCTGTGTCCCTGTCACCACATGGTCACCTGCAGCGAGTGCGCCAAGTCCCTGCTCAACAGGAACGACGCCTGTCCCATCTGTCGCAACGATATCACAGAGATCATCCGCGTGTATCACTCGTGATACACCCAGATGATATCACAGAGATTATCTGTGTGTGTCACTCATGATATATTCTATCTGTTACAACGATGTCATGGAGATATTCCGAATGTATCACTCATTGCATACTCCATTTGTTACAATGATATCACAGAGATCATCCTGGTGTATCACTCATGATACACTCCATCTATTACAATGATATTATGGAGATATTCCGAGTGTATCACTCATGATACACTCCATCTATTACAATGATATCATGGAGATATTCCGAGTGTATCACTCATGATATACTCAGTCTGTCACAATGGTATCACAGAGATCATCCGGGTGTATCACTCGTGATACACTCAATCTCTCAATGATATCACAGAGATCATCCGAGTGTATCACTCATGATATACTCCATCTGTCGAAACGATATCACAGAGATCATCCGAGTGTATCACTCATTGTATACGCCATTTGTTACAATGATATCATGGAGATCATCCGAGTGTATCACTCATGATATATGCCATCTGTTACAATGCTATCACAGAGATCGTCCGGGTGTATCACTCATGATATACTCCATCTGTCACAACGATATCATGGAGATCATCTGAGTGTAGCACTCATGATATACTCCATCTGTCACAATGATATCACAGAGATCATTGGGGTGTATCACTCATGACATACCCATCTGCAGCAATAATTTCATGGAGATCATTTGAGTATATCACTCATGATAATTATATGCCATTTGTCACAACGATATCAGAAATCATCCATATGTATCAAGCTTGATATACCACATCTACCGCGACGATATCACGGAGATCATTCAAGTGTATCACTCATGATATACTGCATCTGTTGCAAAATATCACGGAGATCATTCAACCTTATCCCTCATGATATACTCCATCTGTTGCAAAATATCACGGAGATCATTCAACCGTATCCCTCATGATATACTCCATCTGTTGCAAAATATCACGGAGATCATTCAACCGTATCCCTCATGATATACTGCATCTGTTGCAAAATATCACGGAGATCATTCAACCTTATCCCTCGTGATATACTCCATCTGTTGCAAAATATCACGGAGATCATTCAACCGTATCCCTCATGATATACTCCATCTGTTGCAAAATATCACGGAGATCATTCAACCGTATCCCTCATGATATACTCCATCTGTTGCCATGATATCACATAGATCATCCGAATGTATCACTCATGATATAACCCAATTTTCACAATGATATCACAGAGAATGTGTCATGCCATATCACCCATATGTCGTAAAGATATAAAACTGATCAGTTCCATAGTCGCAAATGTATCACCGAGATAATTTTTGAGTTATTGCTTAGAATACAACCTATAGCTGTCTTCTGTGGATGTATAATTTGTGATAAGGTCCACTGTCTCTAGCAAGGAGACATCTTAATACATCTGTATATATATATATATATATATATATATATATATATATATATATATATATAACTTGATTCACCCCAAAACACACTAGTTGCAACCCAGTGTATTTGTATGAAAGCTCTTGCTTTACTATAATCAAACTCAAACAGACACCACACAATTTCCACTGATGATCTCTGTAACATTTGTTAATTTATTGTAATGATGGTTGAGGTGTAAGAAGTGTGTTATAGTCAATCCCGTCCGTCCCTTAATCACCTAATTCTCCCCTAGGGATGTGTCCAGCCATCATTTCTTGCAGACTTTCTGTAAATTTACCAGTATTATTTATTCCTTTGTTACTTAACTGTGGGTGTTAACAGTAATTTGTTGCAATCCTCAATTATTTACGTAACTGACCACGAATTTTTCAAGTGTTGTATCTACCTGCAATTCTGTGTTTTCTTTGATAAATTGGTTTTAGTGCAGTTATTAGGGAGTTAGTTTAATTTATAAATTATTATTAAATTATTTTTTTATGTGGTCAGAAGTTGATTTGCCAGTAATTTGCTTGTGTGATGTGTATAGTTCCTTTTCATTATGTGAGTTTTCTGCTGCGTCCTTCATTACCAAAATACTTGTTTGGACAATTCAAAGTTTTTCCAGAAATGTATGTAATTGTAGAGTAATGAATGCTCCCATTATTACATACGGCTAGTGTATAAATAATTAAGGATCTTTTAGTATTGATATTGTTTCATGTATGTATTGTTCTTATTCATCAGGGCCTATTATCTTTAAAGAAACAAATTTGAAAATCAACTTTTCAGTCAATATGACAACAAACTACCCCCAAATATCTAATTAAAAAAATTAATATGTATGCAGGTCTTATGGTTTTGGCTGGTATTTAACATGGATTGTGAAATACTTTAGTATGCTTATTCGGTATTTAACACATCAGTTTCTATACTATTTGTAGAGATGCACATGTAGGGAACTCCCATAGCACAGCTGGCTTTGTTGGTATATTTAAGAAAACCTTTGAGTAAAAATCTTTTGCCAAGAATATGGGCCTTGATGATAGAGTGAGACAGACCTATGTATTCACGTTGTCTTCCTAGTACAATGGCTTAGTGTATATATATTTTCTTTTGTCATTGTCGTCAAACATATATATACCTTGTTAAGTTTGAAACTGTATTGGATTCACTGATAAATAAAAATGTAGCTTCCAGTATCACTTGTAAATTGTATACTGATGTCTTTAATATTTGTTACAGGACAATTTTTTTTGCTGAAATCTTGTGTTCTGCATTCCAACTGCCCCGCCCCATCTTATGATGTATGTCTGACAGCTGCCTGGTGCACCAGTCATGGTTCAGAAATAGCTCAATGAAACATCTCCCAACAACAACACTTTACACCAACTGGTCGCGCCGTAGACGGCCGGACTGTCAATCGAGTGGACCGTGGTTCAATCCCACCTGCCGCTGGTGTGAAACTTACACAGTTTCGTTCACCCCACATTTGCCTGTGTCGTTCGGAAGAGACACTAAAAGCCGGTGGTCCCTTCTATCTGGTGTCTAAGCCAGGGGAAGTAAAATATCCCACACAGGGTAAATGTGTAACCTGTAGTGGACTCACTAATTCCAGAGAAGGACAACTCCTGCATTAATTAGCCCAAGTTTGGGCTGTTTGGAGGAAACCACCCCGAGACTTGAGCACCATCCCCAATCTCCCAGTGCACCATCCCCAATCTCCCCAGGTACTCAACACACAACCTTAATGTCCTGATATAATATATTAACAACACCAGTTAGACAACTAAAGTTAATGACATGACACAGTGGAAACTTCAAGTCAAGATGGTGTTCAATTGATCAGATCGACCTGGGAGTAGTGTTAGGTGCTTTGGGCAGTCCAAAGGATTGGATACTGCTCTATAAGGACTTACCTTTTTAATGGATATATAATTGACCAGCTACTTGACATACATTCATTAAGACTCATTTCTTTTTACTCTCTTTTCTCATGGCATAGTTTAGTTAATTAGTTGTAGTTTACTTATATATTAACCTATTTATTTACTTACATATTTAATTATTTATTATACCTACCCAGTACATACACCAGTGCAGCTAAATTAATTGATCTCATTAATACATATACATTATTTGCGCTAAGATTATTATTTTAGCATACATGTTAAATGTCTGTATTTATTTATATTCTACATATATTAGTTTATAATTTAGAAATATTACAATCGATTTTAATTCATGTAAAATTGCTGTATATGTATTCTACATACTGCAAAGTGCAAGGAACGATTGTAATTGGATTTGGCAGTGTATACATGAAATGTATTATGATTATATGGCTGTCAGCTGATGCTAAGCTCCGACTCAACTATAATTACCTTCCAACATCCAAGGCTTGTTTTATTCAGGTTTGAGTCTCACAGGAAGTACCGCCCAGATCACAATCTAGTCTTCTATTTAAAGAATTTCCACATTTTCTGACAGGAAATTGATTATGAACTTCTAAACGTAGAGGGACAGTAGGGTAGTTTACTGTTGCACATGACTTTATTTTCTTAAAAGAAACAGATTATGAACTTTAAAAGTGGGTGTGTAAGTTAGAATAATCCCTCCAAGTTGTTAGTTAGTTACGTGCATATCATCATTGCACCTGTCCCACCCTGGTTACAAAACAGTCTAGTTATAACCTATGCTTCACAAAGGTCCTAGCCCAGCTCTCTCCAGCTTTCAATAATGCTTGTATCTCAGATGCAATGTTCAGACCCGGGTCCTGTTTAAGGAATTGAATGAAAGTCCTGTTTTATTTATAAATGCTAACTAAAGATGTTAACTCTGTGAACAGAAGCAAATCTGAATTTTGCTTCCCCTGACATATAATCATATTTGAGATCACAGAATAGTGCTTGTAGTCTCTTCCATGTGATGGTTATGTCTGATTGTTCTGTGCTTTCATTCTCAAAGTCTTGTCATGGCTTCATGCTGCTTTGTGTAACAAGCATTTCCACATACAAAAGTAATCCAGTCACACATGAAACAAACACGAATACACACGTTCAGTTTTACGTTACGTTTATTTCTCGTTCTGTCATATGTTAACAAATTATTTCATGCAGTCAACATGTAACAAATGTATACGAACTACGGCATACTGTGATAAAAATACAACTAAGCTGTATACAAGATGAAACCTTAACCCTTTTGTCAGCAGTACGTGTCTCTATTGGCAGTTGTGAAAATAGTACATTATATCATGTATTTGCAATAACAGATATGCTGTAGAATTTGATTTCACGTATAAACACATTTGTTCGCACAATTCACAGCAGAGCTTGATACACGAATCACACATTCAGGTTCCAAACCCCACCAAAACAAACAATCGTTAACAGTTATCTAAATGCATCAACATGATTAATTAAAAGACATTATATACTACAGTGTATATATAATTACATAAATGACAAGAACATTGCAACTGTACAACGTTGTTGCTTTGAGGTAAATGTTATCAAATCAAACATCTAGCATTAAAAATGTATCTAAAAATATAAGCCTTAGTATTCATAATGTTTTGCCTACATTTATTTTGAAGTTTCAAACAACCACATTCACAGTTGTTATGTGGAAATAACTTTTTTCTGTAAGCAAAAATGGATTTCATAATTTCAAATCAGATATGGATTCTCTCCGACTTTGACCCCGTGAAACTTGATTTGTTTTTTTATTTTTACCCAGCAGGGGTTTGATTTTTACTGAGACATTAAATTATCCAACTATTTTACCAAACAATATGAAACATCATTGTTTGCAGAATCAATGCCTGAAATATTATTCTCTGCAAATTAAGAAATAAGAACATGGAATTTTTTAAGAAGACCGGAGCCGAGATTAATTAAAGCTACCGTAGCTCAAGGCAACATATTGGTGCACAAACATTATAATATACATAAAATATCAGTATTACACTGTCCATTCATCAATCCCGGAAAGCATTATAAGTTAAAACCAAAATATAACGCTGTGGACATATGCTGCTTAAAGGGAATGTATGAGATGTTTAACTGGTTAAAATAGGCACTGCAACATTTACATTTAATATAATTAAAACCACAAAATTCTAGAATTTTTCCAATCTCATAAACATCTAAAATATCATATTTTGATCTTTATTTTTGTTGCATCAATGCCATCAGAAAATGCACAAAACATTAATTTTACTGACTTCTCAAATATCCAGTGACTTTTTTGTGTTTTATCTTCAAGGTTAAGATTTACTGGTTTGTCTTTGGATTGGTCTGTGTTGTAAAACAAGTCTATTTTTATTGATTGACAATTCATATATTTTCTAAACTAAAAATGTTGTGAAAGGCAATAGCAGTGAATATTATGTTTATTTAGTGAATATTTGAAATAAAAAATAGCTCATTTAAGAACTGTTTTAAGTTTATTATAAGTGCTAATAAATTAAGAGTTATACAAAACAGTGGATCTGTTAACCAGTAAAAACAACCAGTATGTATTCTGTTTAACATAAACTCAGCAGTGCTGTAAACTGACGTTTTTGTTCCAACAGCTGCCATAGAGCTTTCAGACTCCACTGATATTAAAACACTTTCATTATATAAATCAGAAAAGGTTCAGCGACCTCTGGGTAAATGCTTACATTTGCTCAGTTGAACACCCAAAAAATACTTCTTTGGCCCTGCTGGTTGTTGCAGGGAAGAGGTAAAACTGCTAAAGCATTTTGTTGTAATTTAAATTTATAAAATATGCTACTAAAATGGAACCATGCTCACAAGTGACTACAAGCAATAGCTTAGTAGTAAATGTTTTGTTTGTAGTCACTTCTGTTAATGTTACGTAAATGCAGAAATCTAAAATACGCTGGATTTTTATCTGATCAACAAAAATGGCTGTGTACATTGTATAAGTGCTACACAATCCACCTGTGTAAGGTATGCGTGGTAGTACACATGTTATCAATGAGTTGTATAAAACACTTTGTTTTAGAATCAAGGCATCATGGCTCATGTGCATTCACTAATACCACCTTCCATGATTCATATCATGTATAAAATAACCAACTCCATACTAGAGACTTTATACAACATAATTTCAACACTGTTCAGTCTAAGATATCTACATGTTTATAAATTGCCTTAAATAGTCAGCTCAATAACATTAATGATTCAGTCTTGGAAGAACAACACCTGATTCACGGAGGTTCTAAAAAGCAACATTTGATTTGGCAGCATACAAAAAGTTAAAGCCAGGAATTATGTTTATAAAGTAACCTTGCAGTAGCTTCCCTAACTTAGTGCATTTTTAGATTTCCTGCAGGGTCTTTGGGGCCCACTTATAAAAAGGGGCATGAAGACTTAGGTATATTCCATACATTCCCATGTCAAATTCCTGAGAAAGAATTTATATTTATAAATTATTGTTCAGTTCTCAATACCTGTGTACTACACTACCAAGTTTTTGCACTAGTTAACATTTTGAAATTTGCCACCTCAGCAGCCCAGAATGATTTTCTGTTTTGAGAATTTAAAATAATCTAAAAACATTTATCATGAACCAGCTTTAAAACACATTTTGCATTTAAAAACACAGATATTTCAATTGATATGATAATGAATCATGGTCACACACCAGGACCACAGTGTCATATCAACTCCACAGTTTGGTCAATTAAAATCATATCATAATTCATAACTGATATTAAAATTGTCACATTGGTCCTGGTTAAAAGCTTTCAATGTTGATGAAAGGATATGTAACTGTCCCACTTTGAGCAAACATATCCTTTTGCACACAGACACCCCATTGGCACCAGTGTCCGATTCTCAATCTCTGGAACAATTTCCATAGATCTTGCGACCTGAAAACAACTTTGATACATTATGTCGGAACAACGTGGCTCAGTTCTATGCCTCTGTTTCTTCGTCCTCCGAATGAGCCGTCCCGGTAAATGCAGCCTGTGTGTCATCCATTCGAATAACAGTAATGTCTTCAACCGACACCTTTGCCTTGACCCTGGCCCCGTTATCAGACACGTCGTTGCTGCTGTTACGACTGGCCATCGATTTCCTGTCGTCTTCGTCACCGTATCCGTTCTCGTCTGACAAGTCAATGGGGCTCGGGTGTATTACCCGTTTCTTTCTCGCGATGCTCTCCGAGTCGCTTACATTGTTATTTTCCGACGCACTGTCACAGTCAGCGAGCGGCGGCGTCGACGTCACTGAGTCACGTTGTGACACGCTGATGAGCGACGGCTGCGAAACGTCAGCGACCTTTGGAAACGAGTAGATCTCGGGGATCGGATTGTGCTGCTCTTCCATGCGCACGTAATACGCCATCCCTCCTTTACGCCCAACCTCCTTCTCGAGAGTTTCACTCGACTTCTGGCTGAGATTCAGCGACGAGACGTCGAACGACAGCCCGCCGGCCGACTGACGCTGCAACAACGGTGACTCGGACTGCGCTGTGTCCTTTAAATCGACGTTGTCTTGTGTGTCGGAACCCAGCGACGGCGTCGACGCTTCCGATGAGGTGTTTGAACGCATCTTGACGTCCTCAGCCACAAGCGACTGCCTCTCGACCATGATATTCGTGGGCTGCGACTCATTCGCGTCACTGTTATTACCCGACGCCTGCTCGCTGATCCCGAACTGCTGCATGAGTTCCGGCTGTCCGCCGAAGTAATCCCTGAGCACGGCCCGGACGCCCTCGTCCTCCACCCTCAGGGCGAGCCTCTGAGCGCTCTGGTCTTGCGACGACGACTCCAGGGGAATTGTTGGCTCGTCTCGCATGAGAATCGAGTCTTCGCTTACGTTAACATCCATCGAGACGTTTGAACTGTCAACCGGCTTGTCGGTTTCCTCGCCATTCGTCTTACCGGCGACCGAATCGATATCGGAATCCTCCGGGTTCTCGTAACTGAGCCTGATCACTGCCAGTCTGTCTTCAGCCGACAACTTCTGCATCGAATCCTCATCTTGTGCATCGTCACGTTTGCGCTCCATATCCGACATTTCGATATTCTCCCCGTCTTCCCCGCTGACCTTCACAACGACCTCACTCGGGTTCGCCTTTGCGCTTCCATCGGCCGCTTCAGACTCGCACATCAAATCGGCGCTGTCGATCTTCAGATCGTGGACTTCGACCGATGCGTCAGACCCCCTGTGCTGCGCCGTTTCCGACTCCTCCTCGGGGAGATCGCCGTCCTGCCGCGCCCACTTCTTGTTGCGCTCCATGGGAAGTGTTCGCATGTCGGAGAAGGCCCGGCGAGGCCCCATCAGCCCGTCCTTACTGATCTGACTGAGGTCATTGAGAGACTGGCTGCGGTAGTACAGCGAGTGTTGGAGGTCTGTGCGGCCGTTCGCGTCGGAGTCCTCCAGAGACACAGCCTTCTGGAGGAGGACACGGACGGGGTAGGGCGATGCGTAGCTGATGATGGTGAGGGCGTCCTCCAGGACCATGTTCTCAAACGAGATCGTCATGCTCAGCACGCGGTCACCTGAAACAGATAATAATAATAATTTTTATTTTGTAAAGTGTCGTATATCTGGAAAAAATTCCACTCAAAAAATTCCACTCGCATAAAATACATTGTAACACATACATATTTAAAATATTCAGTAAAAAATTGCAAAACTATAATTACTGACATGGATATTTTTATATTTGGGGTATTAAAACTGGTTTTTGTTAATGTCTTTTTTCCATTTTTTAACATTCTTCACATTTATGGTTAACAATTTTTCTGTCATAAATGATGCGCACAATTAGGGTCTAGAGCCAAAAACAACTACTCAAAAATTCTGTCCCTCCGATGAGGGGACACCTGCAATGTAGGGACACTTTTGCTTGGATACAGGAGTGTCCGCTGAAGAGAGGGACTACTGTACATTTAAAATAAATTCATTATAAAATACCCTATGAGTAGTTTACAAATGCGGCCTTAAAAAGATGTGTTTTCAAGTTGGACTTGATAGTTAAAGTTTAGTCAAACTGGAGTGAAACAGATAGATATGGTTTAATCAAGCTGCAATTGCTGTAGTTCCCTAAGTAGTTGCATTATGAAACTATAAATGGTTCATTTAGTTGCAGTGTCTTGCCTCATATCTATGTCGTCGTTGCCTCATATCTATGACCATTGGCCTATATATTTCACCTGACATGAAATCTTTTAATTGATCACATATTATATACGTCATATTTCCTGAACCTGTACACCACCCATGATTAATTAAAGTGAAAATTATATTGTTATTGTGGAGATGCTGAAAATAAAATTGTTAAATACAAACTGAAAATTATTTTTATATCAACAAAATAATTTTATCCAACAAAAACATCTACAAACTAACCAGTGGAGCTGAATTCGATGGTGCGCAACTAGTGAACCATAAGACATTACAAAAGCGCAGACAGAGACAGTGAAGCCACACTGATCTGTGAATGAACAGATGGGAATATTCTCTTTGTTCTTTGGCTGTTCAACCCATGTTCGTTTCCATATGCGGCTCACGTTACATGTAACGCTTGGGAAATGGAAACTACAGTTTTGAACATGAATGGGTAATCTGTAGGATTTCATTGGTGAGAGCTTTTGTGCATGAAACCATTTTCAAGGTTACCACAGCACGACCAAAGTACAGCTATACAAGTCATGCAGCAAAGTGCTGACGTTGCTATCTGTCAGGGGTATAGTCATATACACACAGTCACCATAGCTGGCTTACAAGGACACATCTGATTCAATGCAGAAATAGACCATGGTTGACTCAGACTATGTTTTCTTAAACGGCACCATGGTCAAGGCGACCACGATCGACCATGGTCTGAATTAACGTGTTAACATGCGAGGTGGTGTTTACTTGACTGTGGTGTGAATTAACGTGTTAACGTGTGAGGTGGTGTTTACCTGACTGGTCTGAATTAACGTGTTAACATGTGCGGTGGTCTGAATTAATGTGCTAACATGTGAGGTTGTGTTTACCTGACCGTGGTCTGAATTAACGTGTTAACATGTGAGGTGGTGTTTACCTGACTATGGTCTGAATTAACGTGTTAACATGTGCGGTGGTCTGAATTAATGTGCTAACATGTGAGGTTGTGTTTACTTGACTGTGGTGTGAATTAACGTGTTAACGTGTGAGGTGGTGTTTACCTGACTGTGGTCTGAATTAACATGTTAACATATGAGGTGGTGTTTACCTGACCGTGGTATGAATTAACGTGTTAACATGTGAGGTGGTGTTTACCTGACCGTGGTATGAATTAACGTGTTAACATGTGAGGTGGTGTTTACCTGACCTTGGTCTGAATTAATGTGTTAACATGTGAGGTGGTGTTTACCTGACTGTGGTCTGAATTAATGTGTTAACATGTGAGGTGGTGTTTACCTGACTGTGGTCTGAATTAACGTGTTAACGTGTGAGGTGGTGTTTACCTGACCGTGGTCTGAATTAACATGTTAACATGTGAGGTTGTGTTTACCTGACAATGGTCTGAATTAACGTGTTAACATGTGCGGTAGTCTGAATTAATGTGTTAACATGTGAGGTTGTGTTTACCTGACCGTGGTCTGAATTAACGTGTTAACATGTGAGGTTGTGTTTACCTGACTATGGTCTGAATTAACGTGTTAACATGTGAGGTGGTGTTTACCTGACTGTGGTCTAAATTAACGTGTTAACATGTGAGGTTGTGTTTACCTGACTATGGTCTGAATTAACGTGTTAACATGTGAGGTTGTGTTTACCTGACTGTGGTCTAAATTAACGTGTTAACATGTGAGGTGGTGTTTACCTGACTATGGTCTGAATTAACGTGTTAACATGTGAGGTTGTGTTTACCTGACTATGGTCTGAATTAACGTGTTAACATGTAAGGTTGTGTTTACCTGACTGTGGTCTAAATTAACGTGTTAACATGTGAGGTGGTGTTTACGTGACCGTGGTCTGAATTAACGTGTTAACATGTGCGGTGGTCTAAATTAACGTGTTAACATGTGAGGTGGTGTTTACGTGACCGTGGTCTGAATTAACGTGTTAACATGTGAGGTGGTGTTTACCTGACTGTGGTCTGAATTAACATGTTAATATGTGCGGTGGTGTTACTATTTTTTATTCCCCTTAATTCTATATATTTATTTGTTTACTATTATTATTATTTGATAGTTTTTATATAATATATTACTTAATTATTTATTGCATTATAGAATTGTATTTTTACTCTTTAATTCAATTTACGACTACTGTTATTTAGCTTTTAAATTATTTAACTAAATATTGTAATGTTTTAATTTCTCCGTAGATTTAATATTATTATTATTGTTGTACTGTAAAGCACCATAGAGCACGGTGTGATTATGGCGCTATATAAATATTGTATTTTATTTTTATTTTATTTTATTATTTACCTGCCCGTGGTCTGAATTAACATGTTAACACGAGGTGTGTTTACCTATCTTCACGAGTCCTGTCTCGATGGCGGGGCCACGGTTGTGGACCTGACTCACGTAGATGCCGTCCCTCATGCTGCCGCAGATGTCAAACCCGAGACCAATCGGGTCCCGGCTCTCCAGCAGCACACTGATCACCTCCGGCTCCTGTCACACAGAACATGACCTCATGACACAGGTGACAAATGACACGGGTGACAAATGACACAGGTGACAAATGACATGGGTGACAAATGACACATGTGATATGTGACAAATGACACATTTGACAAATGACATATACTATATACACTGAACATATATATGTATATATAAATATTTATATAATATAGATATATGTATGTATATATATATATATATATATATATATATATATTATAAATATTTATATATATACATATATCTATATTATATAAATATTTATATATATATACATATACACGCATATAATATTATAATATGTCATTTGTCAAATGTGTAATTTGTCATATGTCACTTGTGTCATTTGTGTATATATATATATATATATATATATATATATATATATATATATATATATATATATATATATATATATATATATATACATATATATATATATATACATATATATATATATATATATATATACATATATATATATATATATATATATATATATATATATATATATATACATATACATATACATATATATATATATATATATATATATATATATATCTATATATATATATATATATATATATATATATATATATATATATATATATATACATATATATATACATATATATATATATATATACATATATATAGCACTTATCAAACCAATTACATTAAAACAAGAGTAGATATGTGTCCATCCTCTGATTATTTAGAGAAGAATCCAATTAACATGTTGATAATAATAAATAACTTCTATGACACCGATATCCTCATAATCCAAGCTCAGTGGCGCAACAAAACCAGTGGATGAAGCATTATCATAGTTACGGGCAGGGCAAAGGTCACCATCAATTGGATGAGTGTGCTAAGCAGCTAGGTATTAAGGTTGAGCACTATCTATTGAATTAGGTAAAAAATACTTTCCATGTAAACATTTGAATAACAATTGTTGATGTTCAATCATGCGGCAGATCATGATTTATTCATTAAATTTGTTTTATCTAATTGGTACTTGTTTGGATAGTTTGTTTAGGTTCAATGATTTAATTATGCCCTGTTCTGACAGTGAGTAGTCTGTTCCAGGCTCTTGATGTACTTTTTTTTAAATATATATCTCTGAACCATAGCATTGAGTAGGGGTGTAAGGGACTGTAAGATACAGTGGACGAGTTGATTGTGTCCAGTACGTGTCTAGTTGTTTTCAGCATTCAGCAGGTTCTATATATTAACTGACAAGTCTGTATATATTATGGTTATGATCTTATGAGGTCGCATTGAACTAGTCAGATTTTTTGAGAACGTTTACACCAAGTCGACCTTTCTGTGCTGGCACTGAGGGTGGTCACTGCCAGGATGGTCACTGAGGGTGGTCACTGCCAGGGTGCTTGTGGGCCTCAGTGGTTCGTTTATGTGCCAAGCTGAGATGAGACCGACATTAACATGATTCTTTGAAACATGACATGAATTAAAGAATCATGTGATTGTCGTAGATGAGGCACACAGTCTCCAGTGTTGAGGGCCAGAATTTTACACCAAATATAACATGCCTGCCTCATCCAAGTAATGAACCCAGGCCATTCCTTCTGAAGTGGACAGACAAGGTATCCAACACTACACTCTGGAAAATGATCAAGCAACTACCCATAGAAAATGAAATAAAGAAGAGAAAATGGAGGTGGATAGGACACACACTCAGGAAACCACCAGAAACCATCCAGGGAAGAGGCGAAGAGGTAGGCCATGAAACACCTGGCAAAGACACATGGAAAAAGAAACAAAGGAGATGGGATACACCAGGAGAGAGATGGAGAGGATGGCCACGGACAGAAAACAGTGGCGTTCCTTGGTCGATGGCCTATGCTCCCAGCGAGCAAACAGTAAGTATGTATTCCTTTTGCAGAAGGCAAATTGGTGAAGATATTTAATGAGATACAATTGGCTGTATGTCGTCTATAATTGGACAGACTTATCACACGTTTAGGTTCGTCTACCATATAATAAAAACCACTGACATCACTGGTATAAATGCAATTTGAGTTTTGATCAAAATGTGTTTACGCACAGGATATTAGTAATGAGGGAATTGATAAAAAAAGTTGAAACGTGTACTCAATATAGAGAGAACCTCACTCCACTGAGGGCTGTGATGTCAGGCCAGCACACATTGAGACCTCACAGTTGTATCACTTCAAGAGCCGATTCCACCCCGTGATGAATTCACTGATAGTGTTATTCTTGTCTCGCTGAAGTATATCATTAAACGGTCCCAGTGCGCATGGTTGGCATACCACAAAACAAACCGCTGAATAAAATGTTATACAAAAACGGCGCCATTCTTCGCGTGAAAGGTGTTCTTGTGTTTTTGCGCCACCGGTGCTGAACAAGTGGCGCACTGAGGAACAACAGAACAAGGCCAGGAGCTACCAGGTGCAACTATTCATGCGCCGTAAGAGCAAACCCCAATATGTACACAGGGCTCTTACTTGGAAACTAATATTTCTCGATGCATAACAAGGTTATGTATTTAGCGCGCGACACAAATACGTGTTTTGCTTTCGTGAACGCGGCACTGTATCGGTGGGAGTGTGAACGCGATCGACACGCATGCTTAGAATACCACAGGGTCTGAGAAAACTGGTCACGCGCATATTTCTCTCATAGCTGTACTGTGTATGACATGTGTGGCAGATCTTGTCAGCGAGTTCTTTTTGTTGTCGTTATGCATGACAGAAACGTGACGTCGGCATATCTGTATGTCAAGATTTGTATCTCAAACCCTCGTCTCTATGTTGATATTCCCACATTTGTTTCATGCCCTAAGAATGCGCCAGATTTCCACGTGCATTTGAATTCCAGTTAAACAGCTGCACGTGAAATTGCGTTAGCAGATTTTTATTTAAATGGTGTTACAAATATAAAAAAATATTTGAAATTATTCACCCTCGAGGCAAACACACACACAATTGTACATTCCTACATGCACAAATATGTGTGCATTTGTATGCGTAAGACATAAACACACACACAAAGTTACAAACATACACATGTACAACAAACATGTACACACACATACACACACAACACAAAACATACACACCATACACATCCATACAGGCATAAGCATTTTTTAATTCTACAGATTCTGCCTACCCTGCACTTATTTGGATTAATTTTGTTTCCAGTTTCCCCCAGTTGTACATAATTATGACAAATGTCAAGTATTTTGGTGATAATTAACATGTGATCCATAACCATTTTGCTCATTTAGTTGCTTCAAACGGATATTTTATGTTTTACAATAAAGTCCATAAATGCAGAAACACACAAAACGACACGAGGAAAGTTATGAATATACGAGGACCGCCCTCAGTGAAACGTGATCCACACCTTTCTAGGTGCTGCGCCAACAACCTGCATTACACCTATAATCACCTAATTATAGTTTACTGTCAACACAGCCACCGTCACGGTCCAGCGACTCCAGTGACTTAAGAAGCGGTGGAAGTCCGCTCAGTAAACAAGGCCAATGTGGCTTTGTGACAGCAAGTATCACTCCCATTCCTACTGCTATATATATGGTTTTAGTACAAAATGCTATCAATTCAATTCGGGTGATATTTCTGACTGAGTAATTGAAAAAAGTTCACCTATGTTTTAACAAGATTTAACAAGATTCTCTTCTCTCAGATACTGGGTGGGGACCTTTGCAGGGCGTTTAAAGTCCATCGAGAATTTTTGAGTCCATTACAGGTTACATATTTACCCCCTGTGTGGGATCTTTTACTTCCCCTGGCATAGACACCGGATAGAAGGGACCACCGGCTTTTAGTGTCTCTTCCGAAAGACACAGGCAAATGTGGGGTGAACGAAATTGCCTAAGTTTCGAAACGGCGGTAGATGGAATTGAATCACCGTCCCCTCGATTGATAGTCCAGCGCTCTACCACACAACCACCACTCACCATGGGGACATTGCCGATTGCCACTTGGAGAATCAACTCTAGGTGGCAGGTGGACAAGGAAGCCCTTTGGCTTATCGAGAGTCCAACCTATCTAACTAAGTGTATCCCAACCTTCTGAGGTATATGTCAATTTTATTTGTAAACATATTAACACTACTAGCACCTACACAGTCAGCCGATAATCTGTTCCATTCATTTACTGTTCTTTGTGAAAATGAGAATTTTCTAATATCTAGTCTACACTGCTTCTTTGTTAATGTCACTCCATGTCCTCAAATCCTTCTTGTGATATGACCTCCATGCGTGTATACAATATTCTAAACGAGGCCTAACTATATTGTTTTGTACAATGGTATTATTAGTTATTTTTCCTTGTATACTATATTTCATCGAACTAATAAAAAAATTGGGTTTCCCTTCAATGCTGCAATTCCACAATGCTCTGATACCTTCATATCAGCAAGTTATGTTTAACAAGAAAATCAACCAAGTGATCTTTAATTAGTCTTTCTAATAGTTTTCAAATAACTGATGTTAAACTTACTGGTCTATAGTTCTCTGACTTGTTTCTTAAACCTTTTTTTAAATATTGGTATGATGTACATTTGCTTCTTTCCATTCTAACGGAACTACTCCCTCCTCTAATGACAAACTGAACACTGTTACAAGCAGTATGCTAATTTGTTCTACAATTTCCAATAGATATTTGAGAGGAATCCCAGCTACTCCAGGTGATTTATTATTCTTCATATCCCTTATTTTCTTAGCTACCATTTTGGGGTTACAATTAATTGTTCTAAATAGTGTGACTCTCTCCCTTCGAACTTAGCCTCTGGTACTGGCAGGAAATTAATATATTTTCCCTGGTAAACACCAAACTAAAGTACTCATTATTCTTAAGATATTACAAAGCACAGAAGTGAATTTTTGGACAAACTTTTTCTTCTTCATATACAGTGTATATATATATATATATATATATATATATATATATATATATATATATATATATATATATCAGTTCAATTCGGGTGATATTTCTGACTGAGTAATTGAAAAAAAGTATATATATATATATATATATATATATATATATATATATATATATATATATATATATATATATATATATATATCAGTTCAATTCGGGTGATATTTCTGACTGAGTAATTGAAAAAAAGTATATATATATATATATATATATATATATATATATATATATATATATATATATATACATACATACATACATGATGTATGTATATATAATATATATATATACTGTTTCATGAAAAAAGAATGCAATGTATAGTTTTTATGTTTATGTACTTACTTTTACTTATGCCTTTTCGCTCGCTCGGAGCATAGGCCATCGACTAAGGAACGCCACTGTTTTCTGTCTCTGGCCATCTTCTCCATTTCTTTCCGGGTGTACCCCATCTCTTTTGTATCTTTTTCTGTGTCTCTCTGCCAGGTGTTTCGTGGCCTACCTCTTCTCCTCTTCCCTGGGGGGTTCCATGTGATGGCTTGACGGGTGATTGATTCGGGTGGTTTCCTTAGTGTATGTCCTATCCACCTCCATTTTCTCTTCTTTATTTCATTTTCTATGGGTAGTTGCTTGGTTGTTTTCCAGAGTGTGGTGTTCGGTACCTTGTCTGTCCCCTTCAAGTGTAGTATTCTGCGCAGGCATTTGTTGATGAAGGTCTGTATTTTCTTTAGTGTCTTCTGTGTGGTTCGCCATGTCTCCGCTCCGTAGAGCAAAACTGCCTTCACATTTGAGTTAAACAATCTCAGCTTGGTGTTAATTTTGATTCGTTTTGCTCTCCAAATTTTTCTCAACCTGATGAATGCCACTCTTGCTTTCTGGATTCTTGCTTTGACGTTTTCTTCTGTCCCTCCAGTTTTGTTTATTGTACTGCCCAGGTATGTGTTATATTTATGTTTATGTGCATGCATACAAATGCAAATGCTTGATTAAACACCATAAACCTGACTAAATGTAATACAACACTCTTACTCTGGCTTGTGTATACAATTGTTCTGGGATAGGCCGGTATATATACACGTCATTACCACATCCAGTGTAGAGGTACCTGTGCTCTAGACGTACACAGTTGTTGAGCAATGATGGCAGTGCCCAGTAGTGGAATATGTTGATAGCTTCCCTCAGAACGAAGTTTGTTTTGACGGTTCACTGACTATATTTTTGTTATGTGCAAAGAATTCTAAAGAAGCCTTGAAAATCTCTGGTATCATAAATAACTTTGTAAATTCCAGAAAGGTGTGTGCAGTATTTTTGCTTTAAACATTGGGGTCACAGGAAGACGGCACAAAATGTGCCATGTGACCAAAACGAAACAATAGTTTTTTTTATTTGCTTACGTAGAATGTAATTTTCTTGTTGCGAAACAATTTTTTTTTTTTTTTTTTTTTATTTGATCTCCACCAATGCATCAGTCATCAATTTTGTACAAATCTAAAAGGGTCTTCCAACTGGCCCAGTCCCCAGCAGTAGGTTGACACTGTCCTACTCAGCCACGTCTGGTGACAGAGTCTTGCCAGGTCTTCCTTGGCCTACCCACGGAGACTGTCCCCTCCACCATACTCAACAGACAGGTGCCAAAACAACACATGCTACACCACCTTATTCTGACATCCACAACAGTATCAATGTACATTAGTATATGTTCCCCTCAACAGATGGAGCCACTGTATCAGTTTCCCTCACAGAGCATTGAGCGACCAGTCCACAGGCCTTGTGAACATGATTGATGTACTCTGCGAACTTCTGTGACCAATTCAATAACTGTCTCGTATCGTCTGCCGTTCTTGAAGTCACAACTGTTCCTGGTTAGCCATGTTGCATGACATCAAAGAATTATATTATATAGACTAAATCGATGTATGTGTGTGTGTGTGTGTATGTGTGTATGTTTGGAGACATTCTTTTGGCCCGACAGTGTCCCGTTTGTGTTGGAGATAACATTTGATCGCTGGATGTTTGTTTGTCCGACCGTAATTCTGCCACAGGGTCAGAATTCGCTGGTGCGTGAAGCTGAGTCATTAATGTTTCCTGTTGACTTCGAGTTCAATTTCCACACATATCGGCTGGCACCACATGTGTTTTATGCGCTGTTTTCCCAGGATTCACACCAGAGAAACACGGCTTGTGACAATACGATATGTGGACATGAGTATAAATAGTCCCACCAATTCTTCAGTATACACCTTCCTGACTCGTATATTCAGGTGTTCGGAAGAAAAACACAATACTCCAACTACACTGTCGCCCACTCCGATTGTTCTTCCATGCATGACCTAGATCGCACTGCCATCTGAAGGCAAGATTTACAACCACTTTTTCTGACCCATAAATCACATCTCTCTGCCAAGGTGGCCGGGCGGAGGGTATACATGACCCCAAACTATAGATCACCTGAGGTGAACAGTGAGGGGCAAGTGTATGCATTTATTGTTTTCTCATGATGGGACCCACAAAAGCTGGTGTTTATAAATGGGTGTTTTTTACACAACGTAGTGTGCAGTGAAGGTAATTTAAAGAATTCACTTTCTGGTTGTTTTGTTCAAATACAGTCATACTCAAGTTGTATGGGAACCACAAGCTACAACTAACAGGGAAACTACTCATTCGTATGATTGCTTTATTCATGGTTTCCTGCAGTCGTAGCTGCATGGGGTGAATAACAAATAGTAAATATCAGTTTGTAAGGTGCAGCATCTATTAATTGTTTATATTTGTCTAAACTGTTTCACCCTATATCTCCAGACAGACCTAGTTATTCCATCAAACACCATCTTCACTTCTCTGGGACATATTTGTTCAGGCTGCAATTACTGCAAGGCTATACAAAAAATCCACCACTATCTATAGCCAGATACTTATTCAAACAGCTGAGTGAACTTGAGCAACAACCATGCAAGGGCACGATGTTCCACTCACTATGCCACTGTGTCCCACTTATGAAAATGTTCCCATCTCCACTTTACACTCCACAATTCATACAGTGCTCCTTAGAGAATTGCTCATGGGAATACCACGCTCTGGTTGTACTTATTTCAGTAGGCATTACTTTTCAGTTCCCATGATAACATGCCACTGAATACATTATATGGCCAATGGTAAAGAACAGTTTTATTTATGTGATCCAACTTGTGGACTAGTTGTTATATATTTCCTGCTACTGAAAACTTTAGATACACAATGCAAAAACACATTGCCTGGTATTCTCGATATTGTGTGTATTTACGTACTTATTAGGGCAAATTTGGTCACAAAATACTGCTGAATTTCTTATGCACATTTTGCACCAAACTAGCTAGAAAATGGGCGCCGCCTGAAACACATGTGGTTGCACCTGACACTGCCCCTGCCACCACGTACGGCCAATGCACCTGTCTGATCTGTATCTGACAATAACAATGAAGCCCCACCCATAGCTCTGTGACCAGTAAGTACTGAGCTAGCATTTAGCAAATTACACCTTTCCTGGGAACTCATTCACAGTGTCCTGAACAGGCAAGAAACATGGGCTGGGGATCAGTTTACACCTGGCACTTCAGGCAGGCTTATAATGATAGTTATCTATGCACTGCAGTTTTAGGTTTAATTGTTACTCCCAACATATTTGTTAGACCTAGTGTGGTTTCTGTGCCTCATATTTATCTTGTTCATTACAGTGTACTTGCAAATGCATTTAACACGTCTTTTACCACATAAATTAAGCAATGCAAGGCAAGCACCAATACACAAATTATCTGTCAAGAGTACTGAAAATAAATAAATAAATACAAACACGCATAAGACTACTAATTTTTTTTTAATCATATATAGCTAATTAATTAGCTATGTTAAAATGCAATTCTCCTATGTCAGTTTTTCATGTATTTAAATATACTCTAAATTTATTTTACAAGGCATGAGGTATGACTGATGAGTACTCTATCAAATATTTGTTCAATCACCCTCTAATTGATTTGTCTCACTACAAGCCTATGTGTACTGAAAAACAGTGTTTTCAATACTAATACAATGTCATATGTAAGATTTCAGCCGTAGTCTGTGAACTACAGCTGGCCAGCCAACAAAGAATGGACTGACGACAGAACTCTGTATAATTGTAGCCAATGACAGATCCAGGTGGAATATGGTATGACACACCCCTGTTATGGCATTTATAACCTATTGTGATTGTCACTCCCATATAGGGGCTCTTCAGCGTTCCATGCCTATGGTTTCTGTGTGCAATAAATGGAATGCCAAATTCTCACTCATACACATGTTTCACTGATATGTACAGAAACTAACTGAGGCTCCTCCCCAGTTTAAGATAAACATTATTTGAAACAAGGAATCAGATGAATTATAATGACATGACACACAGGCATGCGAAATGCCTTGACTGCATCTTGTGTCTGTAGATGTGGGAGCCCCTAAATCTAAGTATAAGCAGGATTTCTCAAAGGGATGTGCAAAAGGCAGACCTACCACAGGTAGTTTTCTACATTAAAGTAGAATGCCTCAACAAGTAAAAATTCAATAAATATATATATATATATATATATATATATATATATATATATATATATATATATATATATATATATATATATATATATATATATATATATATATTGTACCACTGGATATAACTTATAACTTCATACATAAATAGTCCACATTGTTCAGGCAACTGAAATGAAGAATAGCAAAAAATCAAACTTACGAGATTTGGAAGACTGTTGTCAAGGGAACCCCTCGAGCTTGCCTTGCGTAGTCCGTAACCATGGCGATGCCTTGGTAACGCTGCAGACTTGGCAAACAACATCTTGGCTCCTCCATTTCGCTCCTGTGCACAAGTAAACATTTCTGGTTAATAAGTCAAAATGCACATGCAATGTACCTGTTTAACTAGGTTGGTGTTGCATGAACTTAAACCCAGTCATCCATCCACGCAGTGCAACAAACAAAATGCAAACAGCTGATGATAATTGTATGGTAACGCGAACATAATAGCACCATGGTGTCCTGTGGCTAACATTAATCACATCGTCACTCACACAGTTTGTCTGCTGAAAAAGTAACAATAACTCTAAATAAACATAGAATTTGATGCACCCTAAAAACTGTATATGATGCTTTTTATAACCTACATACCATACACAGTACATAGACTACATACGTTTAAATGTCATTGTACTGAATGACAACATGTATACATTTCAATAGTAGAAAGGCCCCATATGCATGCACAAGGAGCCTTTCCATTTAGTTTGAGTGCATAATCATTGAGAATACATTACGTTCTGGTATGAGTTTACCGAAAACAAAGCTGTGGCACCATGGTCCATGGACATTTTAGGTTAATCACAAAGTTTCTTGTTTCTATTTGACCCAATCAAATTGTTTTTCTTTTTTTGACATATCTTGCATAGATTTTTATAGTGTTGTTTTGTTACCTGATATTTTCACTTGCCGCATATAACTAACTGTCTACTTCCGATTCAAATAAACAATACCATGACTAAGGCTATTCTCGGCCACCTGAAAACAGATTAATAATCACGAGCTTTTTTCCACTGACCCCGAAATGTGGTATGGAGACGGTAAAGACCAAAACACCAAGAGGAAATTACGTGACAACACGGCCAAGTTTGTCACTCATTATGTGAGTTTACCCAAGGACGACCAGATGAAAGAAATGGTGATGAAAGTATCCAAGATGGCACCCTTCAACGCTTCTTGTTTGTCACGAGAACCAACAGTTTAGTTTGCCTGCTGCATGACTATAATGATCTCCATAGTGTAGTGGTAGACATCGTGCCGTCGATCACGTTACCCTGGGGTATATACACAGGTAAACACCTCGTCAGTCAAACTGCATTGTGGGACACCGACGGAGCAAGACACTAAACAACCGTGACACTGTCTCAGAAATGACACAACTCATTCTGACGTTATTAATTCTAGCTGGATTTTATAAACAGATGCACCAATGTAACCAACAGAAATGTTTATTTGTCTCAGCTTAAATTTAATAATGCTGCATGAAAAAGATAATTGTTAGCATAATCTGTGTAGCACTTTAAAGACAGATAATCAGCATAAACTGAGTAGAATCTAAACAAGATGTTTATGCTGACATACTGTACCTAACAGTAGCATATGCCTTGTAGGCAAGTAGGTTTGTCGGTCATGCGTGTCCAAATAGTGAATCACTTGCATTCTTTGGATTGGAATACCGAGCTAGGCCTCTGGCCACATGCACAGTCTTTATCAGTTGAACTCCGTAAATTAATCAGTGAATTTACCTATTGTGTAATAGTTGTGTAAAAAATAAGCCTTTGGCTGAAGCTTGAAAAGTTGGCAGTCTGGAGATATGCTTTGACCCCAAAGATAAACCACATGCTAGACGTACACTGTATATTCACAAAAGCTGTTGGTGCTGTTGCTAAATGCTTATTCGAGACATATTTAGTGTGAATGACATACCTTTCGGTAGTGGTGACTGACTACCCAGTAGGTGAAATTATATTTTATAAAAGAAATTATCAATATATGTCAATATAGAGATGTCTTAGTGACCAGCAAAGCTACATTTCCACCTAATTACAACATGCCAATTGTTGCTCTTTCTTTCAAAATTACAATACATATTACATATGCAATCCTTATAGTGCACTAGGGCCCTTTAGGGGTCAGTCCACAATCACACTTCTGGAAATGTTTCCGGTGAATTGGCCTATTTTGGTTACATCATTTGCAAGATAGGAACCTTCTAAAAATCTTAAGTTTATTCTTCCAGGCTGCCTTTGAAACAAAATTTATATGATGTTAAATGCAGTGTTTTATACCCACCCCTGCGAGGTTGGAATTTTAGAGAGCTGAATGTCTGATTTTGACAAATCTTGTTACGTATGTTAGTGATAAACTACCAAGGGGATGTGTAATTGGGGAACTGTAATTTGAACATAATTTTTACAAGATGCACACAATTTTTTTAAATCATAAAAGTTACTGACACTGGCAGGCTGATATTCTGCCTTCCAACAACCCAGTGAAATTTGTTGTCACATACTTTTTAGAGAGCACGTGATGTTGACATCAACATTAAAAAAACTAGCATTAGCATATCATGCATATTCACATGAAGATATTGAAAATCATCTCAATTACCTCCTGGAGAGCAACTAAATACACTAATAATTTATCTGATACCTTTCCCAAAAAACAGTTAAAGCCGAACTGTTTGTGTGTCCAAGATAGGCTTGCTTTTTCAGGAAATTAATTTGAAATGAGCATAAAAAATGGAATAATGGAGGGACCTTTAACGCGGCCACAAACTCAACTGTGGCCTGTACCCATTAGGTAGACTCAGTGGACTGTGCCTGGCCTCATCACGAAACTGTGGGATTTATGGGCTGGTCCTTTAATATGCTAATGCCACACACCATATACTGAGCTGACTGAGCAATAAAACTGCAATTTACGCCAAACTGAATTCCCACGTGAATGTAACTTCACGACAAAGAAATAATCCAAAAATAACCGCATTCGTTGACAGAGGGCTATTCAATAGAATGTTTTGAGCAGGGTGTAAGTGCGATGTTGCAACGGATTTTAAAATGGGTTTAGTACAGCTGTGCTAATATGTGGATGTCAGCATGAACCAGGGATGTGATATGTGTGATGAGTTACACAAACAGGTGTGGTAGTGTAGTATATGTACAACTCGGACATAAATCAAGTTAAGGACACCGTCACAAACACAACATAAATCTTCTTCCAGTTGAACCCCCCAAGGCAAAGACAAATCGACATCGAAACCGTTTAAAGGTATACCATTTGTTTGTATTTTTGCTGAAAAATTTCAAAATGCTGCTTATTATGCATTGATTTCAGTGTCAGTAAACATTTACTCTTAAAGTTTGATGCATTTTTACAGGCTCATGTTCATGGTGACATCATTAAAGTTCATAAAAAATACATACAATAAAACAGTTGATTAAAGTGAATGTAGGCCAAAGAACAGTATGTTAAAATGTTGGTTGGACGAAGGATTACAATTTTGCAGAATTATTTCTTTAACACGTTCTTGATTACTGTATCTATGGCAGGTGCTAGTGTAGGAGGAATTTCTTTAAAATATAGGTGACATGCGCAGAAATCAGTGACTTGACACAACTTTATTGACCAAATCCACCACCACAGTAAAGGTAAATCGTATCAGCTGTTTAGACGTCACACACAATAACACAGAATGCTATGTACCCGTAGTCCCGTACTTCTGAATATCTGCCACGTTGCACTCTATATTTACATGTATCATCAAGCTACATACAACACAATATTACGCTACATAATTATGTATTATTTCTTGATTAAAATGATACCATTTTATGCTGTACAACACATTACCGGAATATCACCATTTACGGCTATGCAACAAGCTTAAAACTATTAAAATACCAATACAATATGTATTTTAAATTATCTGGACAGCACTGTCAATACAAAATTCCAATAATGGTGACCATGTTAGACAGTCTGTGACAAAGCTATTTTAGAAAATGACACTACTTCAGCATTATATATAAATTTGGCAGTTTTATAATTTTTTTATTTATACATAATTATGCATGTCTGGCAACATGTTTTCAACCTGTGGCATTACTAATGGGAATTCAATCAATCATATGCAAAAAATATAAAATAATTTCTACAAACACTAAAATATATGCCTGATGTTGGCTAGGCATGAGCACTATATACACTAGTATTAATACTGAAATATAACTCCAATGGTTCAGACATCCCTGTTTTAATCAACAACCAACTATGTAAACTAGCTTTATGCATTTTGCAAAACCAAAAATTGTCAAGTGTTACAGCATCAGCTTTGGCCTAAAGTGGCCTAAAATGCAAATTACTGTTTTGTATAAAATAAGAAATAGCTCAAAACATTAGAGTAAACCCATCACAAAAGGCTCATGACAAAATAAATTGAACCTAGGTGTTTAGGAGAGTGGCAATGTTTATGCTATAAATAATTATGTATTAAACATATTCTGCAGAATCACATAAGATGCGTAGAAATAAAATCCATTTAGGCCCAATGCGGCAGTCACAACAATAACAAGCTCAAACGGACATTCTGAAATAAACTACCATTATTAAATGTCATATTAAGAAAGTGTACAACATGAACAACATTTTCTTACTTTATCATACTTGCTATCGTTTAGGTCACTGGCATTTGATATGTCATTCAGTAAATTATGCATTTGCAAAAATTAAGAGTCACCAGATCAGGCTGGCAGAATAATAAAAGCATGGAAAGTGGATATATAAATATAAAATCAATGTATTACCATTTTAGCTCAAACGAATTGAGGAAAACAATGTACATGACACTACATGTATAGTGCATGCATGTTGATTCACCAGACATGAGTATTTAAATGACAGACAATCGCAATAACATAACTTTCAAAATGAATGCAACATTGCAGATGTTATCGCTAACATTAGAAGAGATATTTCATACAAATCAGTTTATTAAATGTTGCCTTCTTGTGTCATGGCTGACTATGCATTGATGTCAAAAGAAATAAACTTTATTTAAGCAGAGCTATCAGTACCATAGCAGATGAGCAAGATAAGAGTAACTACTCAATGTATATAACAGCACAATATAGTACCCGTAGCCAGTTATATTTCTCGAGCATAAGATCACTCCAAATAACAAATATTACAATTAATGGCACAACATCATATTGGCCATATTACAAAGCATACAATAAAATGTCTTTAATATCACTGGAATATTATTATGCCCCACAACCTGATCGATTCAGACAATGCCCCGATATTCTGACCGCTATGCTATTGTCATTTATACACACATATAACTATGAAACTATCCCACAATTTCGGTCAGAAAACATGTTATCAAATCAATGCAGTCAACATTATTATGTATATTCTGTATATCTGCTGATATAAAAAGCTGCAAATTCTACAGTAATATACAGGCAAAGAGTAATCTGGTGTCTAAACATCGCATTTCCTTCAAAACATACACCTAGACCAGCTTCAAAGTACAATATCATGACATAGACCAGCTGAAGTCCAAGCAACCTCCACGTTCTCAAAACAATTCATCTTTTCAGTGGAGCTGTCCATTGCCAATCCAACAAATCCAAGATACAGGAAATAATATCCCCAACAACTTATGTATGACTGTGACAACAAGATATGAAATAGTTTCACCAACAACAAATCAAATATCCTCAGTACTGTGCAAAATATCTTCACAACCAACCACACCAGGCCATCTGAATAGCATCGGTGGACAAAACCAGGAGACAATTCCCCATGAAAAGACCTCAGTAAAAGTGCCATTTAAAAAAATCCTCATGCCACATTTGCCAATACATGTGGAACGTCTTGACAAAGACGTAACTATAGTCCATGTCAATGACATCAGTCCAACAGTTCCAACGTAATATCAATGTATTATGCTGGCCAAATACACTTCTCCTATGGGACGAGAAGCAAAAATGCACCAGTCGTTTGCATTCAGAGCATTTGCACGTTCGTATGCAACTGGGTCTTCACAAAGACGGGCACTGTAACAGAAATAAAAGAGCTCGGTATACTTTCCATTAGATTTAGTATACTTTCCATTAGCTCCCAAAATTTCATTCTGACGTACACAGCCAAATGTCTGTCAAAATTACGGAGAAATCGTCAGTGTGCAGTTCATTCAGATACTGCCCAATTTTGATAACCATACAAAATCATGTTTTTTTCAGTAAACTTGAATTTAAATGCATACAAAATATTCTCCAATTTGGATATATGTCATGCATTACAAACATGCATTATAATTTTGGCAACTTGAGAGCTCAAACCAATTTGGTTACGTACAATCTTTCTAAACACCCAGTCAACTATTTGCATGCGAGTACATTTTCAAATGCATCCAACGACACATATTAGGTTGGAACTGTCACTGAAACTACCAAATCGCTAGTTGGAACAAACGAATAACCATACGTAAAACAACAATGCCACCCAAAACAAGAACCAGCCACTGAAGACAACAAACAGGAACAACATCCAACAAAAGAATATAATCCTCCACAGAATGCAACATAGCTTCAGCAAAGACCACCAGAAATTATTGATACCGATTGTTCAAAATTATATATAACATATGACCAACAACAACAACGCCAAGAATGGAGATGACCGTGGGCTGAGAACCCACATTGTGCTCCTGGACTGACCAACAGAACTGACCAACAGAACACCACACATTGTGGCAGATTAAGTTCATTTGGCACCGTTGAGACACGGCACGATGCCAGACCACTGTCCAGCCAAAATGCACTCCACGTACAAGCATACAAACATACAACAAAGGAATGTAGGTTTGCACATATACGACAACATCCAGATGCAGATTTGGCCATGCCTTGTTTAAAACATGACAACAAAACCTCGACAAGAACAAATAAAAACCTCGATAGCACCAGATGGCAGGAGAAATACATCAAACCAAAGACACTGGGACCCAGAAACATCCAGTCCATACCACATGGGCAATCTAAGATTAACCACCAACCACGTTTGTGATGACAACAGGCGATACAATACAATAGAACAGTGCTGTAGTCATTTCGCGTTTGACCTGCCAAGAACCAGGCACATTTACGAGGCCTGACTGCTGTGTATGTAAATGCTCCTGGTCCACGCAGGTAAACAACATGTCATGCATGGCCGCACTTACCTGAACCCTTGCCGCGTCGTACTCCCGCGCATCTCGGCACTGCACGTAGCCAGCAAACCCTAAAACACGACACAAATAAATCAGATATGACTTCAAGTTGACAGGTATGAGTTACACACAATTTTGTGTTTTCTTGTCCAACAGTTGCTCCTATGTTTGCAACTATCTGTGTCTTAAAGTAACGATTGTAATTCATATTTTAAATTAATAATATAATTAACACTAGATTCAGTATGCTGAAGGCAACTGCTTACTACAGTTGTAACTGTGTTTTGCTACTGGTAAGCATTAAGGAAATGCTGTTTCCATTGAATAGCTGTACATAGTCGTTGTAGATATTTTACAATTTGCATATTTTATATGTCATGAAAATGTCAGAAAAAACAATAACAGAATGTTGAACACTAAAAAATGATGTAAATAGGACAGTGCAATATGAGTCATACAATATTATGTAAACACTAAACATACTAATGATTAATTAATCCTGACCTAATTGTATGGACTGTAGCACATGAAGGAATTTGACATTTGCTTTTAATCCAACAGAAACATTGTTTGCATTTAACCTGCAATAAGTATAAAAACATTCTGGATAACTCTATTACCTAGTATGACATTTACTGGCTCATTAATCCACAAGAAAAGGCAATTATTTGGTTAACTTCCCGTTAACAACTGCCACCCAGGTTGCCTCCAGGCTGCCGAATGAACAATACATTTTTCATGGGAACTTTCTTGATCTTACTATTACTTTTAGACTGTTACAACCTCCATTTGTATCATTATTGTATGGTCAAAATAAATATGCATGTTTGTTTGTCATTAGATATGATTGCAACCGATGTGATGGATAGTTAGTATCATCACCAATGATCACATCACATACTAAAATATTTGTCTTTTTATTATACTCTTTTTGCATTCAGTGGCAATAAATGAATGCTATGGTTATGGCTTTAAATGGTTAATCTCAATCTTGTGAAATATTGTTGTAACTGGTCATCTAAATCAAGTGAATATTGATCTTACATATTATGCAACCTCTTACATACATACCAATTCATTACATATCAATTACGTATTACTACCTGTATGACGTGGTACAGACAATTTGATATATGAAATATTGTACCACTGTCACATCATACATTATGTGACAGTGACAACTGGATATCAGATGTCATGCCATCGTCACCGTTAAGATGCATTCACCTGCCTACTGTTGCAATGACATAGAAAATCTATAAAACTACCATTGTCACACTTCTAAGTATCACAGCAAGACTGCTAACAAAACCGCCAACGTTGTATCATAATGCTACCATGAGACAGACTTGTGACATAGCCTGGCCAACATGGCTGCATTATCAGTGAACATGACACTAGCAAACTAGACTTCAACTTAACAGTGGAGGAAACAGACCCAACAGTTCCAGCCTTATCTAATGAGCCAGTCACCGGAATGAGTTGTGCTATCACAGTTCTCCAGTTGCTGTCTACTGTAGTGTAATTATAACTGCCACAAAACATACAGCTGGTCAATTGTATCGTTATGTTGGCGTACATTAACACTACTTCAGCTTATACATGAAACTGCATTTGTAATGAATGAAGCAAATCAAACTATAATAAAATCATTAGATCGTGCTTAATACTGTCATTAGTATGTCTTAGTTCCAAGCCTTCATGTGCTACATACAGTCCATACAATTAGGTCAGGATTAATTAATCATTAGTATGTTTAGTGTTTACATAATATTGTATGACTCATATTGCACTGTCCTATCTACATTATTTTTTAAGTGTTCAACATTCTATTATTGTTTTTTTCTGGCGTTTTCATGATATATAAAATATGCCAATTATAAAATATCTACAACGATTGTGTACAGTTATTCAATGGAAACAGTGTTTAATGCTTACCATTAATCAAGACAACAAACACACATTAAACTACCTAAATTCACACTGCTCGTTTGTGTAAGAAACATGTCACTATGACGAAGCACAGATGGCACACCGACATTAGTGCAACAGTGTCATATACACATCATAAACCGCAGTGCCTTTCTCAAAGCAATCATACTTTGCAAAGGGATACGGAAGTCAGTACACCTGCACGAGGAACGAACAATGACCCGGGACAAATATAGCAACAGGATCATAACCAGCGGCAAGGAAATGTCACTGCATATATCTTCCGAGAGTCACGGGAGCTTAGAAGGGTGGGGAAGCAATTCTAGGGTGTCTAGTCCTGATTATTCAAGCTTGTGGTTGCTGAACCGGATATCGGTCTGCTTCTAGTTCTAGGTATCACGTTGAACACCATGGTTCACCTACACTGCAGTACAAGTCTATGGTAATTACTGGCCTAACTACCAGACAGTCATTCACCCTGCATCTCAGGTACATATATGTCCCTGGGTGTGACATCAACACAGGCAAAACTGTATAATCAGCTCGGCTCATTTTCGTACTACTTTGCACAAAGACAGTGGAGTCTTAAAATGCACACAGATTACATCAGTAACAGACACATATGATGTATCGCTTTACTCAAGTTTCTAGTGCATGGTGTCTGGGAAAGACCAATTTAAGGCAGCCACTAAGAGAAGCAATTACTAAAACTTGTCAAAAAATGGAAATCCACCACTGATGATGGAAAGCACTTAGAAGATTGCATCAAAAGCAAAACGTTGCTTTGTATAGGACAAAGAAAGTCATGCATTTGAACTCACTTGAAAGGAGACACAACTGCATGAATCCGAATGAAAACTTGTTAAACTGTTTGTCATTGCAATTAAGCCCCTTTGATCAAAGGCAAAGCTGACAAAACCAAACGAGATCCGATGTGTATAGAGTCTGAGAGTGCAAGACTGTTTAGGCAGCTTGACAAAAAAACTGTTGACTGATATTATCATACAAAACTAATGAGTCGAAATGTTTATTAAAACAGTTGTGCGCTTGCGTATAACACTATAATAATATTATGATGATGCCGATAACGCGCCAGTCCTAAATCAATGAAATTTGACAATCGACAGACAGCTGTAGCCAGTAGAGCGAATCCGAAAGTAACAACAAACAAACACGGAAACAGGTATCTCAGAAATCCACTTCCTGGACAATCCTACGTACAACCCCAAGCCATATGATATTGCAGTTCTCCGTTTTAGAATTACTGTTGAAATCATACGCTAAATGTACCTAGTAATCAAAGGTTATAACTGTTAACCCGATCATCATACAAGTTGTTCCCTCCCGCCTGCCGACCTATTTATAAGGGATTTGGCGGTAATCGCCAGGTGGCGCACAACAGGACGCCATGGTCTACATATTGATTGACCGCGATCTTAATACCTAGAGTATTGTATTGTGCGTGTAATTACAATCGTGTAATTTTGCTTCGTCTGAATTGATTAATTACTGCAAGATTTCAGCTGTGAATATATTAGTACAAATGTACCAACGACTGGCACATTTAAACTGAGTCTGAGATACTGCAATGAATGTGTAACTGTAGTGTAAGTGTAATTCAACAAAGTGGTTTCAGTTATTATTAGTCTTGGTTTAAAATTATTAGATTTGGTTATGCATAATTTGTCATGTCGGGAGACAATAAGTAAAGGACCCATGAGAGTGTGTGTACGTATCAGTCCGTTTTTACTGTAAACTCGCTTGTAACCGTTGCCAAAGTGACTGTTCCCAAAAACAAAACAGACGTGTTCAGCATTTTCAATAACAAAACACGATTCGGGGGGCTAGTCACAAATTTCAGTGACGTCAGTGTACCTTTGGCCAGAAGTACCAAATGAATATAAAATGAAACTATATGTACAACTGCGTGCGTATATGAATCAACGTTGACAGGCGTGCATTGCATCGCCGTCGGCGGTAATTCCAACATTCCACGATGGCGTGTTGTGGTTTGGTTATCGAAGGTACACAGCGTCGTAAGTGGCTCCATTTTCCGCAGGAGAAATGCTTTACAACATATCGACCTGCCTGCATGCTTGGAAGCATTTACTTTCATAACGGGTCAACGCTGTATTCATATGGTACACGATAGAAACACCACTTCCGGTGTGAATCAGGCATCATTTACATTACACCCCCGTCAACAAAAAGGCAACGTTTTTATAGCGTCAGCGCTCTTCTTTCCAGTCTGCTTTACTGCGTTTTTGCTAGTGTTCCTAGTCAGATATGTATATTGATAAAGGCATTGAATTTACTGGGTTTGGCTACGATGACATAGTCCACCAGTCACCACTGCTTCACTTTGGCGTCTAACAGTTAGTGTTTGTTAGCTATAATATTTTTATTCATTGAAATCAACCAGATGCATCTACTCTCTCATCAAACGTTCATGGCAGGAGACCTAATGGTACGCGGATACATGGAACACCATTGAACAGGGTCGTATCCACGAGTGAGTCAGCCACCCAATCAGTCTGTAGTAAAGTTATTATAAAGCCATAACAAATTATTGCATGCCTAATAATGACGGATATGTTGATTAGTCTAAATTAGACATCCTTTACAACAACCATACACGCCCAAGCATCTTTATCCTTTGCATTTATCCATATACGGAAAAACTGCATGTTCACCACACAAATGTTGTGTAAACTAATCAAATGTTAGCAACAAAATGACTTGTTTTTTAAAGATGTATTTGGCTGTGGACATGCAACTGGATCTCTGCATAAATTCGACTCGAATATAGAAATAAAATGTATTTAATTAAATCTACGCAAAAAGAGTGGTATAACGCTCTCCCTAAAGACGTGTATTCCTTGAAGCGTTTTATGGACGGCATCCAAGGTGAGGTGTTAATGAAACGCAATTTTTATTTTCTATCCTAGTTAAGGAGCCAGATAATATATTGTTAATAATGTTTTTAAAGTGGGATCAGTTGGTCTACAAAATTCTGATTTACGACAATATTGTCGTTACTGAATAGCAATATACACAAATATATATATGTATATGTATATATATATATATATATATATATATATATATATATATATATATATATATATATATATATATATATATTAATCGACCCTCGCGTTTTGCGAGGGTACGTGGTAGTATATTAACATCAACGCCCATATCCGGTGGTAAATTACCTTGTCCACCATCGGGTTTGCGTGGCTCAGCGGTGCGTCCCCTTTCGACGTCCCCTTGGAAATTCGGGTTTTCGTATACGTGATCTGTAGTGGCGCTTGTCCCGTTCCGCTTCGTCGCGTCTTGCTTTGCTGAAATCAGATAAGTCCGAGTTAAATAACGTAGGTTACGCGAATCCGCGAAGACGATCGTCCGACTATAAGCGGGCTTAATTTCCCTACACTACTAAGATCTCCGTTCGAACTACTTGCACGCAAGATCGCGTGTCTGTCAGCCGAGTGATCGACCACTGTCGCTATTAACCGTGACCCCTCGGGCAGTGTCTCCTTTGTGTCTCGTGCTGTCCCCTAAATTATGACGGGATATATTATGTTGTTTCGCGATCCGACAATTGTCCGCGTCGCGACGACACAAACGATTCCGTCCTGGCTAGTGTGTCTACTTATGTCAGAATCTCATTGTACAAATGATAAATTATACCTGTTGAAGCGACTTATTCGGTTACATATTGCAGGGGTGGATGGGGCGGATGGCGTAGACGGGATGGATGAATGGCGGCGAAGATTTTTTCCCAGAAGAAAGGTGCTTCGTTATCACATAGCATCGGTGTTCCCTGTCGGAGCTCAAAGGTACAGGTTTTTGTAAAACGACGTTTTCCTGTATCTATACGGGCCTCCAAGATAACGTCCGACATAACTCTCCGTGCCGTCTCGACCTGCTCTGTCGGTCTTTTGTGAGTTACTAGCTACGCGACGCCCATTCCGCCATCTTAAAGATGGCTGCCATTAAGGCGAACTTGAAAGCAACAAGATTGATGTGGCCCGTAAAGTCCCGCGAGGAACGCTACAAATCAGCGAAGCCACCACCGCTATTTGTTAGGGCGGCTCATAAAGACGACCACAGTCAACGCCTCTGCTCTATATGATAATTGGTAGACGCTTTGATCCAAGTGCCCGCACCTCAGCTAACTCGAAGTTACCGTGCGTTGGTGCTAGGTCAACATTCGTCGGGGTCCATAACCTCAATAAATAATATTTGATCGGCACGATTAACTTGTAGCGATGGTGTGACAATGCAAACTATAAATGGTGACACATCGTGAGATCGATTCTCCCTCAAACCTATTATCCCGCAGTGAATAGCTGACGTAAAGAATGTGGATACCATCGTTGTGGATTGGTCTTTGGATAAAAACGATAAACGTTATAAGCTTTGCAATTCTCGGGAGCCTGTAGACCGCGAAGCAGCGAACACAACTAAATCTGACGTGATGTCCATACTAAACCCTGTACACAGTGAGTTTCGAAGACATGGTAGGATGTATCATTGCAACCCGAGTCCTCGGTAGAAACATCATAATCGAGCAATTTCCTTCCTAACTTACTTTAAGAATTTTTTTCATATATTGGGCTGGGTAGGCTGCTACTAAGATCACCATTTTCGTGTACGCATGACAATGCAGCAATGTGTGACTGTCTGCAAAGGGAACTGTGGTGACATAATACGTGACAACTGTAGTAAAACCTAGAGATAAAGCGTATGGACACTGCCGCTGTTATTATAGAGAATGCCGCTGAAGAGGCAATATTCTGGAACCGAAACGTAGAGAGCCTGGGTCACGTTTCGCGACGTTAATCTGACACTGAAGAGCTCCAGGGTTGTCTAGGGTAACTGAGGTACAGGTTGTAAAGGGAGACTGACATAAATGCGGGCAAGAAACGTAGTGAAACCCTTCTGGGTTAATGGGAGCTGAGTCACATGGCACGGGTTGTCTGCGGCTTTCACGGTCGACTGAACTTCGGTTTTGCGTTCTTGTTTCTGTACGACGACGTTGCACCAGTTATTACGAAGGCTGCAGAAAGTGACACGGTGAGATAGTTCAACGTTATATAACACATTAAAAAAGTGTGTTTGATTGTTTGTTTGAATTGTGTTGAATTAATGCTATGAAAATAATCACTGTGACAGCCGACGTCGGACCCTCTTGTAGTATCATACAATTGTGCTTATATTGCTGTACTTTTGTGGTTAAATAGACATGTGTAGTGATTCTTCCTTTGCAAGAGAATACTCAATTGTTGTCATGCTGTGAAGAATGTGATTGTGTTGAACTTGAACGTTGGCAGAAAGAACACGAAATCCCACCCACCTCTCGACTGAGTGGACTCGATTTAGGATGTCGTGAATAGAACGAATATAAATGGAGGTCACCGGGCAAGTAAATATACGTACTTATTGTCCAGCTCGGTGATTCTGCGGGCAAGTGTCACATGACACGAGCCACAACTTCCAACACTTATCTTCACCGTGCAGGTTGTCTTACACCCACTACAGCGCTTTGATAAACATAGTCACTATCGGGTGTCCGTTTATGACGGTATGAGTGTTACGCACATACCAAACGTATACGTGTGCGTAAATGCGTGCGTGCGCGTGTGTGTGCGTTTGCGCGCGTGTGTAAGTATGCCTGCTTGTGTTCAGTTTAACATATGATAGATGCCATACTAGTGCATGTTGTCCCAGTAGGGGTGTTGCATTACAAAAGACCACAATGAGAATTCTAGGTTTTATGCGAGTCTCAAAAGTCCTGTTTATTCATTGCGAGTCGCAAATCCCCATTGGACATCGGAAGCGGGATGTTGTTGGAGACCTGACGTGAAATCTTGGAGATATGCTTTTATTCCGGAAATTATAAACCCCCTGAGACTTCCCGGAAATCCGGGGGTGTTGGCAGGCTTAGGCATGTGGCTGCCTATTATTACTTTCAAAGAACACTGTACATAAATATTTCAAAATGTAATCGTTATAGTAAAATTTAATGTGTGCATGTATGTGCATGTGTGGATGCGTGCATGAATTTGGACTAGTCTGTAGCCTAGAAGGGGAAACGAAGTTATCTGTCTCTCCCGAAATCCCAGTCATAGCCATCAAAGTGAACGAAATTGCGCAACTTTGTAAACGATAGGTTGTGTACCCAAAGTCTAGTACCCTCAGTTGACAATAAGGTGTTCTACCACAAAGCCACCGCGCCTCCTTCCACAGCATAACACCAGCACACGATTACATATCCCGCTACTTTCTATACAGTGAACACTCCAGCGAGAGCACCGTATAACGACCGCACGTTTAACCGTGGACACCGGTGGTATTCTCTATCGCACTGCAGAGTCTAAACGTACTTTACTCTCCATTAATATTCGCGTTCCCGCACGCTTGACTGGTCAGCGTAAATGCCCACCGCTTCCCGAGTGTCTGCGCCGGCCTAGGCCTGGCAGTCGCCGCGAGTGAGAACGGACCTCGACCGCCGCGCCCGAGCGCCAAATGTTCGTGCTTTAATTAGCGTGACACGCTGCTCTACTAAGCCTATTTAAATTACAACACGGCCGTCGGCGCACACACTGGGCCTATGACAAAAGCGCGCCCAGTTCGGACGTGTCTCCCACAAAGAACAGGTATTTTATTTCCGCAACAATGGTGGTGTCCCGTTGCGGAATTGACATGCGACGCAATTTGCGGCGACTTTCGACCATCAGTCGTTGGTGTCGCCGTCGAGCCTAGGAGAGAAGGCGTCCTAATAGACCACTGCCCGTCCAGCCACATCAAAGCTCCGTAGACGCGGTGGGTAGGACGGAATTGGGGTAGGGCGGAGAGGGACGATTACCCTGGTCAGTTGACCCTTCTGTGACGGGAGGTTTGCACTTTCTGAGGAGCCTCTTCTGCACACTCCATCTATCGAGTTTCCATCCGTACCAACTGCAAGGGTTCTGTTTCGACTGATTACCGATGTAGATTAATTAAGAGTTTTGGGTCAAACTTTTAATAATTTACCGGGTGTCCCTAAACCTCCGGCACGCTGACTTCACATCTTGCTGTTTTCCGCCGGATACTTGGGTCATATATAACGTATGTGGGGTATATCCTGCATAGTAAACAAAAACAGGAAATGTCTAGTCTGCACAGAACGTTCGTTGTATATTTATATATTCCCTGTACTCCTGTAGATGTGCGTTCTCTTGTATGCGAAAAAGCACAAAGATCTGCAAATAACAGAGCTTTGATGAAGGATGTTCACATATGTAATAATTAAATTACAGATACCACATCCGCCTCCATTCCAAGAAAATAACGCGCACTGGAAGGCGACAATTTTGTGTTATCGGCAGTCTTGGCAGATCTGACGGTGGAGTTAAGTGAATGCTATCGGTGTCGCAGTAGAAGTTTTCGTTGGTGTCTTTCCAGCGAACGTGTTTAATCGCTAAACAAGTCACATAGCTAGTAAAGGTCATTGTCATAGGTAACGTGAGATGTTTTGTGAGAATACATCATCACAGCGGTGGTCACGGGTGATGGTCCCTCTAGCACCCGGAGCGCGACCACCGACACGTCGTAACTACACCGTCGTTGTGAGACCACCTCGTTAAATGTGAGTTGGCCGTAGGTGTGCTGTGGGTCGGGTCTTGCTGCTCTTTTTGTTGTAAGATGGTACAGTTACATCGCAACAACAGTATTCCCACTCTTCCCATGGTTTGAAGTCCCTCATATGTCGATGTTACGGCAAGAAAAAATAGACAAAGAGAGCGTGGGAAACATAAGAGGATTCTAGAGGGAGAAGAGGGAGACGGACGCTGGAGTTGAGCGGCAATGCAAAGAATATCTTGAAATTGCAAAGCTGAACCGCTGAGGTGGAACACAGTTGAACAAGATCGATTAAGTAGCGTGGTGTGGTATCGTCGAACGGTTTGAAAGAGGTGGCTCTCTTCCCACAAGGGATGGGTCCCTTCCCACAAGGGACCAACGGGGAGAAAGAAACAGTTTTCTGCTGCACGGCAAATGTCGCTTTTGTCAGGTGCAGTCAGTGGACTGAAAACAGGATTATGTAGACCGAGTACCGCGGCCAGTGAATGTAGGCCCATTTGTGTATTCAGCGAAGCGAGTCCGTCCAGGTGGACTGCTGATTGTCTACGCTCGACTGCGGCAGCGTGGTTACGTAATAGGCCTACAGGTAAGAGTATCACTAACAATGGTCATGAGTCAACGTTCGTATGCAGGAGGCAAACACTGAAATGTGCGTTTCGTGTATGGTTCAACGTACGTGACTCTGCAACTGTATTGCTGATGGTAAATGGTGACTTACTGTTTAATACTACATTGATTACAATGTCTCTTTCTGTGACTTGTGTACCCCACTGATGAAGGACGTGTGACACTCTTTGAGTAACTGTCTTACAAGTAGTGGCACTTCAACAACAATGATCTGACAATGGCGCAGTTGTGACACTGTTTACCAATGGCCTTTACAAGAGGTGGCATTGTTAGAGTAATGGCTTTCATGTTGTGACACTGTTTTCGTAATGCCAGCTCACGCTGTGTGGTGCGGTTTAGACAGTTTTTGCATGGAACTATTAAGCCGAAGCAATTACTTCGGAATCATCGAGTGACACGTAATAAAAAGTTGTTTCCGGCTGAGTTACGATACGTATGAAAGATCACCCCATGAGTACGGGAGCTGGGTATTTGCTACCCCTCCACGTACAAAATAATGCATGTAAATGCCTGATGTCAGTTTTGTCAAAAGTGCCTTCTATCTAACTGAATCAAATCGAATATAATCTAAATAAATATAACTTAACCCTAAACCTAATACTAAACTTAAATACGTTGGTATATAGGAACAGTCATGAAAGGGTATTCGGACGTGGAGGGGTAGCAAATAGGCATCGCCGTGAGTACGTGGGGTTCCTGAGTGGTTGTGTTATATCAACAGCCAAGTCGCAGTCACAACATCGGACCGAGGTGAAGGAGACCAGGTTATAATCTGTATATTAACCTGTGTTTCTTGTCATATGAAAGAATTATACCCGGGACATTACTTAAATTTGTGGTAACAGAAACATAAGTAAATTAATTCAGTTATGTGAAACGCCATAAACTCTTGGGAGATTAGAAATGGAATAGAATTTGAAGGCAACAGAAGCAGCGGGAAATCTGGGAAAAGGTTGTGGAAGATTGGTTAAGTCTTGGAAAAGAACTTGCGTTTTATAAACAATATACTAAAGCGGCTGCGTCAAAAAACTGATGAGCAAATTCTTTAGTAAAAATTCGCACCTATATAAATTCCATCAAAACGAACTTCTGGCCGAAAGTTCCTGTTGAACGCGGGCACGGGTGCAGAATTTGCTACATATCGCCATCGGCGAATCAGCATAGTTACAACGTCGCCAGGACAGGGTAATTGGACAGGAACTTTGTAAATGATGTCATGTCTGCGTCGCTATCTACCAGCAGAATATGTAACCACTATCTGCGTGGTCGTTCGTTGGCCGGGTGGGTTCATAGCCCCAAGAAACGGCGCACGTCTGTCAGGAGACTTCAAATGCCGACATGGGCGATGTCTTCAAGCGCCGCCAACACCGGGCGAGTCTTTGTGTCGTCCACTCGATATGTATATGTCTGGTTCTTTGCCCGCGGCAACCGGGTACAACAATGTCCTAGTGCTCACGACTCCGTGCCTCCAGGCAGTGGAAGTAGGCAGTCGCCAACGTTAAAAAACCGCACCTTATAATGTTCCAAGTTTGAACTACCCAATTGTGGCTTTAACTCCTGGTCGAAGGTTTCGTTTGGTTCAACTACGATAAGTTGTTCCATTTCAGGTTCCAATAGTAAAGTGTAACACATAGTTGTTTAAAATGCTGGTAATTACTGGAGAGTTAAGCGCATACTTTATTCAACAGTGAAGTCGTTATCGGTAATAGTATCGGTATGTAACTACAAGCTTAACCCGACTGTTGATCTATGTTGGTTTATGTATAAAATCGCAGTGTTCGAATATGTAGGCGTAAGAAAGTTCGTTTTTAAAAACAGCCTATTTCGCAGTTGAACTTACAACCATACTGATCTGACGCCACCCAAATATGGAGATTTCAGGATACGTTTTACAAACACCAGAATGTGGTCGGTCTGTTTGATCTGTGCCAGAATGAGGTTCGTTGACTATTTGACTAACTCCAATGTTTTCATCCCGAATTCAATATCGCATACTTTAATCTGAAAGTAACACTATGATGTTGACAATATTTAATAGATAAAATCTGCCTTTATAATTTGCTTAATACGCGATAAATCTTTTCGCGGTCCATCAATGTTAATGGAACTGTCATCTTATCGCATCCAAAGTGTTAACAACAAGATTGAATGAATTGCACTTAACTTCACACCGCTCTATATTTAAACAGTCTACATCTCGACACTTATAGAACTTGTGATGACATATACAGTCAATGATACACATCACTTCACATTTATATATCATTTGATTCGCGCGGTATAATTATAGCCCCTCGCGCACTGCGCATTGTGCGTGTCATATGTTGTTGCGCAGCTCAAGTGTGTATGCAGTTGATATTAATTTCGGAGACAAGCGAGTCAGGCGTGGAGCGACTCGCTTGTTTTCAGACTCGCTGGACACACAGGAGCCAATCAGACCGGTGAATGGGGCGCCGTCAGCGCGGCTGAAAGGGAGTCCGCGCGTCACCTACTCTTGCTGAATGCCCGTCGCTTAAACAATCGACTCAAATACCCGAGGTATGCGGCGGACAAGTACCGGTTTGTTGTAAGACTCGTGGTAACTGAAGAAACACCGCAGCGGCGAACGGCCCCTTTATTCGCGGCTTGTTCAACAGCGGTTCCATCTAGGCGCCACACCCAAACACAGGCATGTACGTGTGGTTTTATTCAAAGATGGGAAACAATTTAGAAATGCACCAAAGCGTCGGTTAGTCGTGGGAGTTGGTCAACCTTTAGCACGTCTTTCCACCCACGTATGCGGAATGCAAAGTCTGCGAGGTTATCCGTAATATCACACCTGCAGAGCTCAACGCTCGTTGAAGAAGACCTGAAAGATTGTAGGTCATAGTTCCGCTAGACCTGTTGCGGTAACTACTTAGTAATGGTACATGCAGACTTCCTCCTAAGCCGTTAGAAATGCGGTGAATGCAAACATATGTACATGACATATTACAACTATCTTTGATAAACTGCACCGTCAACTCAGTCTTAAACAGAGCACTCTTACCCAAAAGGTATGATCTGAATTATCTTTCAAAGCCGCTGGAGCCGAGTATATTTTAACAATAAATATATATGCAACTGTTCTTTTTTCCCTTTTGCTAATATTAATATAAATTTACGATTGTTCTTAACCGACCCACCCGTAAAAGCACACAAAGTTACGTTACAGAGTTTAGCTCCCTACTGACACTGTTGTGCGAAGCACGATTTTCACCAACTACACTCACAACTGCGCGAGATCGTCGACTTCAGCCTTAGGTCAAGCTACAAGACTTACCTTTCTTCTGATGACGCCACCAGAGGAAGGCAGCGATGGCGATGATGACTGCGACGACGGCCAACGTGCCAGCTATCGTCCCGACGACGATGGCGGCGACGTTTGGCTGCGACGGACACTCATTCTGGGCCATAACAGTCGACGTCAACACGACACACAGAAGCGTCACGGCACTCGCAAACCGAGCCATTATCCTGCGTCGTCACGATCCAGCGGCGGCTACAGCGAACTCCCTAACTCGCGAAACACACCGACAACGAACGAGCACACTTTTGGACGAATCGCGCGCGCCGAAATCATGTCATCACGACGGCAGATCTGCGCAAAGTTCTCCGGGCGAGTATATTCCGTCCTGAATCCGGAGATCGCGACAGTTTGTGCGCGTACAAACGATGCTGATCGCGCTAGCGAGTGAGTGCGGTCGGCAACAGTAGCAAGTGATCGCCGCGTTCACAAAGAGCCGCAACTGCGGTATGCGAGTGGGTCACGGCGCTTGCGATTCGCTCCACTCGGCCGAGTCGCTGGTATGCGCGTCGCCTCGCCGCCGAGTCGTCGGTAGTCGTCGTCGTCACCGGCCCGATAAGACGGAGGCGTCGATCATTGGCCGCCGCCAGAACGTCCGCGCGCACAGGAGCTAGGCGAGCGTCGTCACGCGTGGCTGACTCTGGTCACATGCAGGCGTCACGCGTGGCTGAACTTGGTGAACAACAGCGTCTAAATGCGGCAGGCACGCGGGGTAGACGGTCATTATGAACGGGGCGTCAGCTCTCTCTTTCTCCCCCTCTCTCTCCCGGCCGGGCCGCTGGACGCTGCTTCAGGCGACCGCGGACGAACTAGACAAGAAGGACACTTATCGTTCAACTAATTTTCTCCAGTATGCCACACAAGTATGCGCATCAGATAACCGGCGAAGGTTACCCGGTGCACCGACGGACAATACACTAACACAACTTACAGGGTCATTCGGCGTGGCTATAGCTATCACATGCTAATCTGTAAACCCAAACTGACCCATTCGTAAAAACATAATTAATTCCGCCTTACGCATACACTTGTTTACCACACCAGCGCGCCGTGAATGCTTTCATGGCAACTGTTGGCATCACGATTGGTTTTACTGTTGCCACCGGAGTTGAATAGCAGCATCAGTATATTGATCATACCTTAATTGAGCACTGTGAACCCCACATGTTTAAATGTTACGTTTGCTAATCTGGCTCGGCTGTAATTGCTATAAACGCAGGTTAATTAGAGCTTACGTGTAAACGTTAACGTCGAAATATTTTTTCTCTTCAGAACAACGTATGGAGTTTGTGTTGCAGGGCGGCAAGACCCGATTGTCAAATGCTATAAGACATGTCAATCACACAACAGAAAATGTTACCGTTTAACCATGATTGTCACCCATGAAGCCATAACACTGCAAAGTTAAGCTAGGATTCCACATGTACGGGTACGTCATGCGGACGCGGCATGCGGTGTGCGGCAACAAATGGCTACAATGTAAACGTATAGGAGTGATTTCATACGTGCGGATGCGGTTTGTGATGCGGATACGGATGCTGCAAACTGAATCGGTCCATGTAGCGATTCAAGACATATCCGCACATGAATCGGACAAGACAAGGAGTGACATCATTACAGACGTGTTTTCCCAACTTTAATAATGGCGGAAAAGTATTAGCGGGAATGTATTAGTATTCTTTATCTGTCATCGAGGATTGAAATGTGCCGTCGCAGAATGTCTACCAACAGTTCAAGTAGGCACCTCATTGACTCCGTTTTCAATTTTGTCGTGAACCTGCCAACGGTGCCCACGGCTTTGGCTTCGCGTCGTCTAGACGGAAGCGCCTTTTACGAGCATGTATTTTATTTATTTATTTAATATATTATTATTTATGTATTATTATTTTTATTAATTATATCATAATTACATACCCATACCATAATTATTTACGTGCTTATCTTAATATCTCAATTAAGTCATTATTATGTATATTAATAAATTACTTATTACAATATAATCTTTTTAATATAATATCATACGTACATGTACCTATTTTAAAATATATATTTGTTTATTCCATGTATCTTTTACAATGTGTGTGCGTGCCCATGAACGGGGTGGTCCCTGAGGTATGACGCTTAGAAATGCTAGTTGTAAACAGTAAACTAATAATAAATATGGGAATCCTACAGTGCTCCCATCTCGTGGCGCTGTCAAAATTAAAGCTAAACGCACTGCGTTCCGCAATGTATGGAATCCCTCCAGACGCGTGACGCTTGACGCATCTGCAAGTCGTAGCCGAACCGCATCCGTATGCCACATCGGTATATGGAATCTTAGCTTTAGTCTCATCAAGTGTATTCAGTTATAGACCGATGTGCGATATATATATATATATATATATATATATATATATATATATATATATATATATATATATATATATCGCACATCGACCTATGACTGAATACTCTTGATGAGAAACACACACACACACACACGCACGCACGCACGCACGCACGCACGCACGCACGCACGCACGCACGCACGCACGCACGCACGCACGCACGCACGCACGCACGCACGCACACACACACACACACACACACACACACACACAAGAATACATGTATAACAAAGATTACACAAAGAAGAACGAAATGAGTAAAACGAAAATTTTAAATTACAAATACATGAAAACTTTATTTTTTTAATAAAATTAGTTATAATATGACGTTAAAAAGAATAAAACACAATCTTATAACATATAGATTAGGCAGCGATAATAGCTATCTTCAGGTCTTATTTTACATTTCCCTCAGTTCAATCAATTCGCTAGGGTGGGGTGGGGCTCCCAACGTGAATTTACTTCCCTGACCATCTTCCCATGAGAGTGAGAAAATGAAACTTTGTGAAATCGGATGGAACTGCACGTCACCATGTCCATCTGATATGGTGACACGTGGCATCATCTACCTGTGGAGCCGTACAGCTATTAAACATCCCCCAAATCACCCTAGTAAAAGGCGAACAGTTAACATAATATTAAAAATTTAACCAAAACAGTTAACATATTAACAGCTTAACAGAAAAACCAAGGAGCCCATTTTGTATTATCTGTACATTTATTGATACCACCACGGTCGTCAACATTACCCTGTTAGCACGATGCCTCGCGGCAGAAATGTCATGCGTCCAATGAGGTGATGATCAGCTATGTATTCTACGTAATTGTACCGTAATTGGCGTTAATGATGATTGGACATCGGTCAGCATCAACACGTTTGTTTGTACCTGTATGGGGGACATCACTTCGTATTAATTTGTTAACGACGTATGCAATGCATGAACATTCAAGGGAATATTTTAAGACTAGTAGTTGTTATGTCCACCAGAACACCATGTTCCATGGCATATGTATGTGGGTGTACACTAGCGCCACCGTGTGATCACGTCAGCAACTACAATTTGAACTCGGACATAGGACACACTCGATTCTCGAGTCGACAGCATTCCCGCGGATTGCCATCCCTGATTTGACAGTCAAAACATAACACCAAGAAAAGTGCTACGTCACTCTTCGTGAAGGTGAGCCATTTATGTTGCTTTCTTTTCTCCGCAGCGATGGAGCGAAGGTGCTGAACAATGTCCGCCTGTTGCAACTAGTTGTAGTAGGCGCTTAGGACGGTCGTGTCAGTAAGTTATTCTTTCGTGAAGTGTTTGAACTTGTCTTCTTCACATTTCTGATCTTCTCAAGCACAAACTGTCTGTGACCTGCTCTGTGTGAACGACAAACAAACTTATAATGGCGGTTGAGTTCGATGACGCGGATCCTGTCCATTCTCAAATTCTGATGAGCTTCCAAAACCTATAATGCTCGTTTGCAGAATCTGAAGAATGAGTAATTTGATGGCCTGCTCTTGTATCCTGTCTGATCGCTTCTACTGGACACATTGAACGATTGCATATTGGAATTGGAAAAAACAAATCAATACAGGAGTTCAACTCTTGTGAAGATGTTCAAGTTCTTGATCGTATCTGAGGCATGTTTGTTCGTTGTCATTGTGTGGGTTGTGAGAAGGAGCGGGTGGTGCATCTCCCCACGTCTCCGTGCCAACGGGCGCAGTGTGCTCCCGAGATGGACAATGGACTCCTTCTTAAGTGGTGACGTCACATCCTGTAACTGTATTGCTGAAACATTTTCCTAGTCAAATGTGTCACATATACTTGACAAATGATAACATAACATAAATTCAAGGTGTATTATTGTTATATTTTATTTTATACTGCCCACTAAAAAATGTTCCCTCAATTTAACAAAATGTCTTGTATCTTGTGCCTTGTGCCTTGTGCCTTGTGCCTTTTGTCTAGTATCATACCTCAGCCTACGGACCTTTAGTAGTAGTCTATACAGTATTCAGCCACCAGTAGCACGTATTATGGTATGCGTGCGTACGCACACAGGTCCGTAGGTGAGGGATGAGAGCGTTTTTCTTTGTTGCTATGATAATCTGTGTAAAGGTAAATACTCATATAGCTCTGTACTGCTCAAAACGCTTTACATCTATTCAATCCAATATCATCTCGATTTCTGCGGAAAGCATTCAGCCACGCTGCAACTAAAAATGGGCAGGTTCTTATATAGCGCAGTATACAGTCCTCAGGACCGTTCAAAGCGCTTTACACTTTACTTCCCTGACAGACCTGTTCATTCAGACACCATCTCGGCTTCTCTGGGAAGCATCCAGCCATATACTACAATTAATGCGCGACGGCTGCTCGTACACATATCCACCACAGTCTATAGCCAGATACTCATTTATTCAGCTGAGTGAACTGGAGCAATGTAGAGTGAAAAAACTTGCCCAAGGTTTTAACACCGCAGCCAGGATTCGAACCCGGGTTCTCGTAGTCGAGATTCCGAAGCTCTACCCCTGAGCCACTGCGTTCTACTGCAAGGGTGGTACGCAAATACCCACCGCTGTTAATAGCCAGATGCTCACCCATACACCTGAATTAACTGGAGCAATGTAGAATGAACGAACTTGCCCAATGTTCGACACGGCAGCACAGGATTCGTACCCGGGTACACTCAACTAGGAGTCCGATGCTCGAGCCAAGGCGCCACCACGCTCCAGTTATTGGTCTTAATAAATCTTATTTCTAAAAAAGCACAGAAACATATGGATATGTTACACTAAATCAACATTGCTCCAGACTCGCCGAATTCAAGCACTTGGCGTAACGTCGCCGCTCGTAGCTCTTTCAGTAGCGAGGACAACGTCGGAATCGACGAAGCATTGTCGCGCTTATATTTGTTCGGTTGTTATAAACGTTCCGATTGACGTTTCTGCGCATGTGCGATAAATGTAAAATCACAATGTGCAGCGAAAGAACAAACATTTATAGTATGAATACTACGGATTGTTCATTAGGATGTATGTAACCTCTCAGCAAAGTTATTTGTCGCATATTAATACGAGGCAAACCAATTTTGAAGCATGTTGTGATAGTAAGCGTAACTCACGTGACTGTAGTGCGCCATAATCCGTGACAGTGATTTAAATAAATGTAATATGTTATTGTATTGAATGACATTTTAAGCATCTCTTCACAGTAGTCATCATAGGAGAGTTATCGAAAAGTCCGTGGCATTTATATAAAATACATATTTGTTGTTTCGCTGCAAATTGATGATTTTACACGCATGCGCAGAAACGTCAATCGGAAAGATTATAACCACCGGAAAAATGTAAGCGCGACATCGGAATCGACGAAGCGTTCGTAAACTGAGCTTGCGTCCGTCACCTGTGCCCCGCTGCCGGGTAATGGCGCATTAGTATTGATGCCGCGTGCTAAATGCGTTTATTGCCGGCAGCGGCTTCGGTGACGCGCGGGCGTTGTATTTCGTCAAACGTGAGGAGTATCGGTAGCAATGTGCTTGGTGCATTCGGTGTGAATGTGTGTACAAAGTACACACACGGGCAAAGAATGCTCTCACGTCGTCGCTGTATTAGATTATAGTCGCCGGGTTAGGCCGTTAAGTAGGGTATAAGTTTCATTACAGGACACGAGTTTGTGCGAAGCAAGATAATTTTGATTCAAAAACAGAAGCAACAATACCCAACAATGCATTTCTAAAGTTAATTTTTCGCGAGGATGATGCAACAGCAGAATCGCAGAAAAATATGTCTTCGCATTCTACCGAGGCATTCAGTTGGCGATGGTCTAGCATTGGGGGCAGGGAAATTGCAGTAAAAACAGAAGATACCAATTTTACCAATTGTGGACAACGCCCTAGATTCCACGTACTCGCGCATGCACGCGCACGCGTAAACACGAAGCTACCGGACTTCGTAGTGTTTACCTGCCGATGAACGCACAGGTAGCATCAACATGCAATGGCGCACCGGTTATAACCGACGGCTACAACGCCGCGAGAAAGCGCGCGCCAGATGGCGTCCATTTTGAGCGTCGCAGACGATAACGAAACGGGCGGGAACGCTGTCTCTGACATACCTTGGGTTTGTCCGTTTGCATCAAGCTTCCAGGCCGCAGTGACCCGGTGTTCCGACTACAAACACGGTTGTATACAGAGCCGGAACGCCACGTTTACGCCAGCGAGGCGCGTTGGTGGAATTAATGTAAATAGCGACGCGGGATCGATAATCCTCCTTGTTATACTCACCTCGCTGACCCAGTAGCCACCTTTACGCTAGGTCAGTTAACTGTGGCGCTACACGCATTCGCCAGTTGCGCCACACACCGATAAATGTGATTGATTAATTAATTAATTACGGGAAATAGCCGATGGTTGCATTTGCATTTGGGAATTTTGATTAAAACGAGATTGCTATGTCTCACAATTCAACGTATGACCCACCGATTATAGGTGTATCTTGGCAGTGTCTTAGACTCAGCGTTGTTTTAAATAAATATATTTCTGTTTAAATGTGTTCCTTGAAGTGTGTTTGCAGGTAAAAGTAGATTTTGTGTAATGTTGTTGTCGTTATGATGACGTTAAACAAGTATTGTTTAATCCTGATAATTATATATCTCACTATGATTACGATGTTCTGATGACAGTGATTTTTCCTCAATAGTTGATGACTGTTCGCTTAGTAAATATAGAAAGGTGATACTTTGAATCTAATGTTTGCTACCGAGGAAGGGAGTCTATGTTTGTGGTGCAGAGACATGTATTGTTTTCGCTAGAATAATGGGATTTCTAGTTAATTTTGACCACTTAAATGGAGCACCGTGAGTCCGGATCCTGGATATTGTGTTTCCTGTGAATGGTCCCTGATAGCTTTGGCCCCGGGAATTAATGTTTTCTTTAAATAAGGACATGAGACGTATGGGACCTGGAATAAATGCTGTAGTCACTAGAGTAGGAAATCCTGGGGCTCGGAGCCCGGGATTAATGGTAAATAACAGTGAACTTTATTTTCACACTAGTGTCCAAAGTAGGACTGCGTTCAATAGTTTACATATTCTTAATTCTTACACACACAAAACAAGCTACAACAAACTAGTATTATATATATATATATATATATATATATATATATATATAAACGTTACTGACGTAAGTTCAGTTTGAGAAGGTTTCTTTAAAGAAAAACAATTATGACTATGAAATCTTGTATAGAAAAAAATTAATAAAATGAGGCTAAGATAGTAACATTGCAATAACAAATTTAAATGCTAAGTTAAATAAAACAAATAATGATATACAATAACATATCACTAAGTATATAATTATTAAAATTATATAACACTGTAATAGTTGAAAAGATTGTTCTATGTAATTTGAGGGAGTGTCATTTAAAATAAAACAGACATTAATGGTGGATCTTAGGACGCGATTTGAATGTGTTCGTGCACTCAGTCACACTTTGGCCTTCGTCACACGTCCGTGAAACAACCTATTACACGTTAAACGCTAGTTTGAAATAGTGCATTTGAGATATGCTTTGAAAGCGTCCATTCATGTGATCAGCCGCAATTCGTCTGGCAACGCATTCCACAAAAATTGCCCGGCTTGACAGAAAGATCGCTGGCCTTACAACTCCAATTACCCCTCCAAATGCCATTTAGCGATTTTAGTAACAACAAGATTGCCGTGTAGAGCTTGTAGCCCCAGACGACATGAGGTTAAGTAAGCCTTTGGGTTATCGAGAGCCCGATAATTGTCTAATTATTAATTTGTCAGCAGATAACTGTCAGTTACATTTTTGAACATTCTCACACATTACATTCTTTGGGACGCGAAAGGGATTCTATGGTGTCCCAAATTGTAACGAAAAGGGATACTTTGAAATTATAAAAACTATTCGTAATGTACACAATTGTTATTAAAATAGACTTAACTTATTCATAGAACAAGCTTCAATTCATTAGAATGATGTGTTATTAATCACTAATGACCCCGATAATGTATTTTTTAAAAACCTTCGTGTCCCAAATAACTCCGCGTAGCCGGAGTTTCTAGTTTTGGCTCCACCTATGTTGATATCCGTATATGGAATGATTATTAGTGATTAATAAAACATAATTCTGATGAAATAACTAGATTAATACTACAGTGTAAATAATTCGTTTTCGTTATAATTTGGGACAGGTAAGAATCCCTTTAATAAAATCGTCACTTAATGTGTTCAAGTCGTCTATTGTGTTCTGAGAGAATGGGAAGACAGTAAATGCTAACCAGCTGTGTACAAGTGCCCACTTTTGGTTGCTCTTATGTGGAATAAGCTTTAGGGTTAGTGTTAGGGAAAGGCTTAGGATTTAGGTTACAGTTAGGTTGAAGGTTAGGGTTAGGATTAGGGTTACATGCATTTGATAGGCACTTGTACACAGCTGGATACCATTTAAGGTCTCCGAGAGAATGACTAATTTCAGGCAGCTCTTTGTCTAGCCACGATCACCCAGGCTCCGTGAGGTGGCAGCACTTTGTAGCCCCTCACGACCGCCTCTGCCAATGTTGCCACCAGGGTTGCCTTACCCCAGAACACGGTAGAAATGCTGACTTGCCCTCAGGCCAGCTATGAAATAAAAACTAAATTATGTATATAGTTTTATTATAAGATATTATGTACTTTTAAAAGCGTTCAATATTAAGCTTATATTCACACAAAAATAAACACAAATATAAAGTCGCAGTTGTCTATGAAGCAGGTATTATTGCAGGATTAGCCTCAATTAACCAGGCTCCGGGAGATGGCAGCACTTTTTATCCCCTCACACGGATAATATTCAAAAGCCTGCTAGGTGACCAGACTATCTTCTCGGCGTAGTTACGCAGCCGAGTGAGAGTCGGTTAAGCGAGACTACCCCGTGACTTGATACTTGAACGCGTCAAGTAGCCTCGATTATCCAGACCCTGCTAGGTGGCAGCACGTTTGAGCCCATCACTACTACCCTAGAAAATTACGCTTTGCATATGTGACCGCCAGAGAGGCATTACTCCCAGAATAAAGCAGAGAGGCTGATTGGCCATGACGCCGAATTTGAAATAAAACTTTAAATGAGGAAACCCTTTTTATCAATAATACAGTTTTGCTAAAACTATTCAAAATTAAACTTAACACTGAAACATGTCGCACGCAAAATTAAAATAAATTAACAAGTTTCGTTGTTAGCTTTTCATCTCATTTTTAATTTTCTACTTGTATTTTATATTTACATATTTTATTACTTAGTTTCGTTATCAAAGTACTATATTAATTATGAAATATTAATTATTACGTGAAGATTTAATCTTGGATATCATACGCGTGAGGGCGCTGTGTGTTGAAGAGCCCCTCGGATGTATTAGGACAATACCGACGGGAAGTTACGCACTACGCAGCATTAACAATGGGTCATGACGTCATTTTCTCTAACGCGTTATACGTAACAACGATGTCGTAGCGAAGAGGAATAGCGGCAGGACATGTTTCTCCCTTTTCTCTGTCTTCTTGTTATTTCTACGATTATTGTGTGTGTCTCTCATTATCATTACCTCGCTTATTTAATTATTCTTGTTGCAGCAAAGACAGACTGTGGACTGTGGAAGCTTCTCAACGCGTCCGACTCAGCACCAGAAGTTCGAGAAAGTATTGTTCGCGAAAGAGACGAGGTGTTAGATATGGATCTCGTGAATATAGGCTAGCTAGTAAATATAGTTTGTTGATAGCCAATATAGAATAAAACCGCCATTTTTAGTCGCCATCTTGAAAAAAGACCGATACGAATGTCCGACATGATCAAAAGTAGCATATTTAAAATAGCAGCATGTAAAATCTTAATTATGAAGACAATGTGTTCTCTCTATCTGGTTTATTTCTCAAGATGTGAAGAAATTTGGCTTTTAAAGCTGCCATCTTTAAAAATGGCTGATATTGGTATTGGAGAAGGTCATATGTAACATATTTGAAATCGGTTCTTTTAAAAACTTAAATTTTGACACAAATGTAGCGGTTCTGACTGAAGCATTTGTAAACGTGTGGACAAAATTCGTTTAGCGGTCGTCATTTTTATAAGATGGCGATACGAAGGCCGACAAAGGTCATGTACAAATTATTTTTATACACTGGAATCGGCTGTCCACATACCTATATTTTGATCATAAAATTACCTCTCTAGGTCGCGTAGGTCATGAGATATAGGGCTATTAGTCTTGGCGGCCGCCATCTTTAAAAATGGCAGATGTTAATGTCGGAGAAGGTCAAAAGTAATTCATATGAAATCGCTGAACCCGAACATCTATGTTTCAATACCAAAAGGACTGATTTATTTGACGTAGTTGCTAAGATATGAGAAAATTGGTTTACGGCGGCCATCTTGGAAAATGACCGCCAATGCCTTTCCGGGCGAAATTTGAGATGGCCCTATATCCAAATATTTTTGCATTTATGTGTTCTACGTTTGTGCCAAATTTCACACTTGTATCATAAAACGCACAATTCATTCATGTAGCAGCTCCACTAATTTAGAAACGTATAGGATAAGCTCGCTTCGAGAAGAGTGTAGAGATAGTATATGCAAGATAGACGATAATGAATCGAAGCATATACTCAAGTGACGACCAGATCTAGTTCTGCAGCCAAACATTAATTTTGAGTTGAACCTTACAGTGGAATATACCAAATGTTTCGGTGGTCTCAGAGCAGGGATAAATTAATTATGTATTGCGTGAGTCTAAGACAATGGGCGCACAGTGAGGATAATAAAGGAACAGTAGATTCGTAGTTCGTACCTACGTCAACCTTTCGGTTCACATGAAACTTGACTCTCCTGCAGGCAAGTTAATACATGAGCAATTATTATGAATAATGTTGCCAATTCTAAGTAAGTTACTCAAACGATGAGCTAAAATAATGGTGTGAAGTAACGCAGTATGCATGATATTTGATATCGACAAAAGTCATTATGTAATGAATATATTATATACAATATAAGCCTAGACAATGGGCGAACAGTGACGTGAATAATGAGGCAATACATTCGTATGTGTATCTACATTTCAAATCGCGCAACTCGACTCTTTTTCCACAAAAGAACCAGCATATCGTATTGTTCTAGTACGTGACTCTCTCAACCGTCCGCTGCGTGGAATGAGTCTGTTGCCAACGTCCGTCTTCAATGTGTGCGTGTTTGTGTGCGTGTGTGTGTGTGTGTGTGTGTGTGTGTGTGTGTGTGTGTGTGTGTGTGTGTGTGTGTGTGTGTGTGTGTGTGTGTGTGTGTGTGTGTGTGTGTGTGTGTGTGTGTGTGTGTGTGTGTGTGTGTGTGTGTGTGTGTGTGTGTGTGTGTCATCGTGAAGTATGTCTGTCAGTTTGTAATTATATATCTATATTATAAATGGTGTGTTGTTACGTATAAGAAAAGGTTGCTTGAGAGTTTCATATCCCCATTACTAGCCGGCTAATTAAGATCGCTATCACCGAATCTTATTTCTTTGTTTTATGAGCGACACGGCCGCCAATTTAATGTAAACAATACTCTGACGGGTACACATTGCGTGTATTAAATAACGACATACACGCCTTTATGTTGATATTCGCTATCAGTGCTCCCTGTGCTTAGTTGACACATCTTTCAACTGTTCTCCTTGGTGACTTATAACGTCATGAATGGAATACATTACTTGCTCCCCCCACAACATCGGACCGAAGCACGTGTGTGACACAGTTGCCGTCTATTATTAGCTGATCGCGAACTCTTGTTCGTTTTGTTTGACCCAAATTATGGCTGAGCGCAAGGGATGGTGGGATACGTGACGTAAGTTGAGAACTACGTATCCTCAGTGTGCCCGCTGTAGCTGTGGGACAGTTGGCTTTCACCATCTACTGGTGAGCACATATCGCCACCTGCTACGTACGGTTCAACAAAATAGGTATGTACATAGGCGTCTATTTTGTCAAACATGTTGCTGCCGATTGACAGGATATCAACATTTCGCTCGCTAACAACTTAATGTCTCTGACAACCGTTTTTCGTCGATTGCAGATGTTCTTGTAATTAGCAACAGATCAGCTATGCACGTAGATTTTCGACCAATATCGTTTATTTTTGGAGTTCCGTTTAAGCCAACATTTCGATTATGTAGACGATAATTACCTCTGAAGCCAAAATTGTAAATCTGTTCTGTGTGATTTCGCCAAGTTAAAAAAAAAAACTCGCCAACACTTTGCCGCCTTATTCTTAGCATTCAGGTTTTGTTGAAATCCTTCTCCATATAACAGTCTTAATTAGTCCTATAAGTTTATGTCAAAGTTATAAGTAGGAGCATTTACAGTACTTTTACAAGTTGTCGTTTTTAATTGAAACAAATCGCAAAATGTAAAATAATTTTCAACGTTGCAAGTCTCACAAAATTGTACTAATATAATGTGGGAATATTATATCATGCCAATATTTGATAAAGTGAAGGATGGTGTAAAAGTTTCGTAACTGTGTCGAATTAACTATATTGGGATTTAATACAACAATTATAAATTATAAGACTGTTTTTGCGAATTCACGTGATTTCATCATATTTTGTTAGAATAATCTTTACATTGTTTATTTTCTCCATAACAACAATATTTACTAATATTGACACATTTTCGCCGCGGCAGGGCCAAAAATTTGGTGTAACATTTATACTGTACATACAACGTACAATTGTTACATATTCCTTACAATAATTCTATGTCATAACCATCTGGGCATACGGGACTGATAGTCAATTTTTAATGTTGGTGGTAAAATGTTGCACGTCTTGTATATATGACGTTGTGGTTGAAACAATCGTTCACATAGACCAATTATATATTGCTATGAACCCTGCTGCACAGGGCAGTGGTAATGGTGGCCGTTTTTGCAAGAAGGTTTACATAGAAAAAATCAACATCATTTATGCATCAGCGATCAACGCAATTGATAATTGGTCTGTATGAATATAAATGCTGCTTCTGTTGTGATTGTTTTGAGGGTCTTACGTCATACTTCACGTATGACGTATGGCTTGAACAATCAATCTAGTATTTGTTAAGGGGGTGATACACGTACGAGTGCCTCGTACGAGTCACTCGTACGAGTGCATGATACACGTAGTCGTGGCGAAACAATCGAATCTGGAGAATTGCGCGAGTGACGTCATAAGGCGAAGGCCATTACAGACGCAATGGCTTGTTTACGGCAATGGCTGACAGTTGCAGCAGCAGCAGCAGCAGTGATTGACCTATTAATATTAGCATGCACGCACAAAGGTACCTTTGACTCAGTGACGCGCGGTACACCATGGACATTTCTGGAAGGATCTGTTCTGACTCTTGATCTCTCCAACAGTGTCATTGACTACCGTATGCGTCGATGTGACATTGGCATCTAAGCTTGGTATTTTTATCTTGACCGATCTTGTCTATGCAGACGACATCGCCATAGTCACCTCCACCATAGATGGACAGCAACAAGCCTTGAGAGTACCATAGGAAGAAGCAAGTCACGTGGGCATGACCATACACATGATAAAGACCAAACATATGGATTTCACTTCCGATACGACTACGCCACACACATACACATATACACGTACTCAAGCGCAATTACACAACACACACCACATACTTCTACTTACTTACACACACGTGCGCTAGCGCGCATGCAAGCACGCACACAATAACAATAACACACACTAGCTCCTCGCACTCACGCATGAACGCACGCACGCACCAACACATACACAAACCACGCTCGAAGAACGCGTGCACGAACGCACTTGCACACAATGCTATAGAGGTGTGATTTGTTAACTGCATGCTGTTTATATAATTTTGGTTTGACCATTTTGCGCAGAGACAGAACAGACGCTAACGCCGAGTCAACTGAATATCGACTTTAACTAAATTCCATCGCCAGCGACCTACACTGAACTTACTCAAACGTCGACCGCAGCATGGCATGTAAGGACATGTTGTATACTTCTTGTCACTGTTCAATAAATATGTATATCTTCTCAAAATCGTTATTTCGCATATACCAAAATTACAATGGAACAGTGTTTAAATTCAAGCAAATAGAAACACTAGCCACATGTTTTTAGGCTTAGACTATCGCCAGAGCTGCTCTGGCAATAAGAAAATGTTCCGCGCTTATTGCCAGAGCAGCTCTTGCAACAGTCAGGGCGATGTCTTTATGTCCTAAATACTAAAATACTATTTAGGCGAAGTTAAAAACATCTGCCAAGACGATATACAAAATATAACAGGATTTATTTGCTTCGCATGTACCAACGGACTATCAGTGGCAGCTCTGACCACCGTACTCGTGCTGAGCATGGGTCTGGCCGACTCGACGAGACCACGGTACGACGCGTGCGAGAACCATCTGTTGTCTGTGTGTTCATGCAACCAGCGCCTCGCGAGCCAACAGTGGCGGGTCGTCAGACGCCTGCACGACGAGGTGTGTGAGCTGAGGGAGGCGGTGACTGAGCTGAAGGACGCGTTGATAACACACAAGAGTAGGTGTTCCAGGAATATATCAAATGTGTGTGTGTGTGTATGTGTGTGTGTGTGTGTGTGTGTGCGTGTGCGTGTGCGTGTGCGTGTGCGTGGTGTGTGTGTGTGTGTGTGTGTGTGTGTGTGTGTGTGTGTGTGTGTGTGTGTGTGTGTGTGTGTGTGTGTGTGTGTGTGTGTGTGTGTGAGTGTGTGTGTGTGTGGTCGCTTCGCTGTTCAATCACATTGTTATCTTGACGATACTTTAAATTGGACAGCACAATGCAACTCAGTCGCGAGGAAAGCACAACAGACACTAGGAGTCATTAGGAGAAATCTAAATAAATGCCCAACCCACATTAAGTATTTAGCCTACATAACCCTTGTCCGACCAGTACTTGAATAAGCGTCAGTATCATGGGATCCACACTGCCTAAAACATATTAAAACCTTAGAAAGAATCCAAAGACAAGGTGCCAGATTTTGTGCACAAAACTATTCTAGAGAGCCAGGAACAGTAACCCAACTTCTTAAAAGTGCGACACCCTTCAAACAAGAAGACAGAAATACAAAACTCTTACAAAACGCGTTACTTGCTGGACGTGTTAAATTTCACGAATATGGCGATGACAAAGCAGCTGCTTCATTTAGAAACGTATAGGATAAGCTAGCTCCGAGAAGAGTGTGGAGATACTATCTGTCACCTTTGACACTGTTGGTCGAGCCACTCTTGTTCACAGACTATCTCTATGATATGGCACATCTGGAATGATATCAGTTGGTTTCTGTGTATTTACGTCAGTTATTAATAATTGAAATTTGAGTCTCCACTGGTATGAAAAAGATGCATATCATGTGTGCATATAACATGAATCTTTAGTAACCAAAAAACTCATAGTAAAAAGCAATGTGAACAATCAAGAGTTCTCTTCGCAAATTTCTCCTTCGATAATGTGATACACGTGAATTTTAGTACTAAATTAAGATTATATCTTCGATGACCATTTTATTTCAAATCTGTCGAAAAATTATAGCCGATTTCTGTTGCAAAAACAATTTGAACTGTATTTGTTTCTAGCCGATTGACTATTGTGGTTATCTTTTTCGTGGTGTTTCTTTTCTGTGAGGTTCCTAACCCTAACCCATCATGAATTTACAATACATGCAGCATTGCTTAGTTAGTGTTTTGACTCGGTGTCCGCGGCTTTTTAACTCTATATCGTTTCTTAGGTATATGCATTGCCATCCTGTCCGACATCGTATAATTGTCATAGAGATGTACCATTACTTATCAGACACCTTTATGTACGCAACCCGTTTATCTGTGTTAAATGCTTATTACTGTAAGACAGTTTATCCACCTTAAATTATCTAGTTTTGACTACAATTTTTCTTTAGTTAGGCGCAGAAGAAGTTATCTTATTTTTATTAGTATGTGTTAACTGTTTTACTGTTATTTATTTCAGAACCTCTCCTTGGTAGCACAAGCCAAAATGCCGGTAAAAGTTGTAAGCAGATACTGGATTGTGCAGGATGTGCTGAAAAGTACGTAGTCCTAGTCCTGCGTATATATATATATATATATATATATATATATATATATATATATATATATATATATATATATATATATATATATATATATATATATATATATATATATATATATACGAACATCGTTTACGGTCACTTCAAAATACAGCTATATCACAATTAAGGCTAACCCAGGATTCCAGCTTAAATATGTACTAGTAAAGGATAGCAAAATAGTTCCGCTAATACGGTCACCTCGCCATTTAGATCACCTTTGCCAAATCCCTAGGTTGACCTTAATAGTGTGGTTTCACTGTATTTGCTGGACTGTTGATCACATTTCCTGAAATATATATATGACCCACTTTTGATCGTATGTGATACATCGCATCGTAACGTTATATCCAATAATGTAACAAAAAGTTGACTGCGTCGTGATATTAACGAGATTAGTTATGTCATAATACAACACGGATTGATTGCGAAGTCACGCATACACGCATACACGCATACACAGAAGGTAGCTTATTACAAGTCTAATTAATGTACCGGCGTTGGGACATAAATAAAGTTGGAGAAAACTCAGGAGTGGTGAGCCGGAAAACGCAGCACATTCGTCTCAATTGTTGTGTTATCTCGGATATCTGGAGGCTGCTGTTGCGGATAATTCGTGTTGACCATCAACATTTTGTTTCACTCATTTCATCTGCGCTATGTGTCTTTGACATGACGTCAAAAGACGGGGGAAGGGTAATGTGCAAGTCTTTTTCGGCGACGTATACGACGTTTTCTTTCACCTACAAATGCTCTCCAATAACATCCATTTTATATGCCCCCGAGATTCGCAGCATAGACATCTTCACGCCGTAAAATAATCACATTTCATACACCTCTTTTCATTGTTATAATTCACATGTCACTATGTCAAGACTACCTCAATTACCAATCACTCAGCCCTCCGAGCAAACAGTTCGGACGCCTCCACAAAACCAAGATTAAGAGGTTAACATAAAAGCAGTAGGCCCTACATAACCACATGAATGCAAATGTTGTGTATTGTTGCCTGTTACAGTGGCGTTTACTGGGTGTGCGCCTCGCCCAAGTGCACAGTTGTTAAGGAAGTGTACTGTGACATGCGCAGTGGCGGCTGGACGTTGATTGGTCAGATCGGTAACGTGCGCGGCAATTTCCAGAACGAGTGGCTGGTGACGAACAAGAACACGGCGATACTTCAGACGCCGGTGATTCAGCAAGGGACGTACGGGTGGATAGACGCAGTCGACATGGCCGTCAATCATGCGAAAGAGGTAAGCTGCTTGTCATAGCCAACAAGATTTATGTTATATGGCCGCTTCTACATAGCATAAGTGTTGTAAAATTCAATATAATTATGACCGCTTTTACAGCCGAGCATAGCAAGAGAGTTATAACACATGTCAGTAAATTAGTAAGTAAGTAAGTAAGTAACTTTATTTTTACAACGTAACAAATATAAACATACATATAACGTATCTTAACATTTAAAATACGTTACACATTGTGTGAATGACTTGTGGCTAAAAGAGATTTTCCAACGACATAATGTAATAATTATCATTACTCTATGATTGTTAGAACTTAGAGCAGGTAGGCTCATAATAGGCAGAATGTCTCGTGTGATAGCGTGGGGGTTGTGATAATGAGCGCACCTGGACGCAACTGCGGTCTGCGGCTCAGAGAGATTCACGGAGGTTACAAATTATGATCATTACCTGCGAAAAAAAAGAGGTTTATACAGTGTCATGCGAACGTCTGCTAAGAAAAGAACCAGTTACTCCATCTGGGGGACAATAGATGACTAGTATGCGTTGTCCTGCTATCGAAACCTAGGCAAGGCATTTTGCGTCAAAGGCAACCATTGTACTGTGATTATTAAGTCTTGGGGCGCTTCAAAATGGCAGCCATCTCACGGCGCTTGAGTAACCGAGGCTATGGTAACCGAGGCAACGTTTTTGGTTTCGTGGTCGTCTATTGGTCGCCAGGTGGAGCCTCTGCAGTCGTACGTCCGTTTCGTCTTCAGTCATATATATATATATATATATATATATATATATATATATATATATATATATATATATATATATATATATATATATATATATATAGTGCGTAGCGTCTACTGCATAGTCCATGTAGCGGACATGAAACGCAACATTGCCTATGGTAACATTCTTAACGTTATGTAAACGTTCGTAGCTGCTAAGTAGCCTCTATGAAACTGGCCCCTTGTATATATATATATATATATATATATATATATATAGTAGCCTCTATGAAACTGGCCCCTTGTATATATATATATATATATATATATATATATATATATATATATATATATATATATATATATATATATATATATATATATATATATATATATATATATAGTAGCCTCTATGAAACTGGCCCCTTGTATATATATATATATATATATATATATATATATATATATATATATATATATATATATATATATATATATATATACAAGGGGCCAGTTTCATAGAGGCTACTTAGCAGCTACGAACGTTTACATAACGTTAAGAATGTTACCATAGGCAATGTTGCGTTTCATGTCCGCTACATGGACTATGCAGTAGACGCTACGCACTAAAGATGCAGATACTTAGCCTACGTTACCTGGCGAAAATCCGTCTAAGTAGTTAGACAATTTCAAAATGGCGCTCTGACCAGTGTGACATCGTGGTGGACACGTGACACGCTATATGCCGTCTTTGAGAAAGTGTGTTTCTGTGACTGTCCCATCTTGGGCAAGCGTATTTTGTACGCGAGTGCTGCACGTTTTGCTGTTAAATATTCCTTCACGGATATCTGTTCTTTACGAGTTTGTTATTATGTGGCTTAAATTTCGTCTGGGCTTGAAAGACCGCGTCCCGGATTATCATAATCCTGGCTAAAGCCAAATATTACGAGGGCGTTCACAATCATGTTTTTTCTTGCCGAGGCGATGGCTTCGCCTTCGTTCCAGTTGGTCAGCACCAATATTCGTTTGTCTTCCTGAGTAGCCCGATTATAAGTTCACAAATTGTTTCGTGTTTAAATTGTTTCCGGTATACCCTGTATTCTGAGGTCGTGACGCCTGATGTATTGTTCCCTTTTGCATGCTTCCTCCTCCGGAGTGCCGACTCTCTCTCTCTCTTTTCCCACACTCGACTATATTTTTTTAATGAGTTGGATTCGAAATCGATGCTTTGCATCGGCTCGAGGGGGCTGAATAATGATCGTGTTCTTTTTCAGATCCGCCTGAGCAATAGCGGCAACAATGGCATGGGACGGTATTGGGTGGAGTGGGACTTGCCGACAGACAGGAAGGTCGACACGTTCTGGAGAAATTCTGTCGGCCCTTCGAAGATTAGAGCCGCGGCGAACTGCGAGGTCGAAGTGCGAAGTTCGTTCACGAAGACGGGCAGATGCTACCAGAACAAGTACGGCATCAATGGGTACTACGGCGGCGGGTACCCGAGCACTACAATAACCCCCAAAACCCTGAAACCCAACGACGTGTGCATGACTGTCGCCGCGGTGTCGCACAACAGCCCGCTGTGGCACATGCCGGACTGGAGCAAATATTACAACGACGCTCCGAAAATTAACACCGACTGGCCTAACGTCGGGCATATATACGGCGGGCCGTTCTTGTCCGTGTGGCTGCGCTGACGAAACAACATTGTTCGAGTGTGAACGTGTCTTCTGTTCGACGAGTTCCACCAATAAAACGTTACACCAGTCGCTGGTGTGGGCATGTGTGTGTGTGTGTGTGTGTGTGTGTGTGTGTGTGTGTGTGTGTGTGTGTGTGTGTGTGTGTGTGTGTGTGTGTGTGTGTGTGTGTGTGTGTGTGTGTGTGTGTGTGTGTGTGTGTGTGTGTGTGTGTGTGTGTGTGTGTGTGTGTGTGTGTGTGTGTGTGTGTGTGTGTGTGTGTGTGTGTGTGTGTGTGTGTGTGTGTGTGTGTGTGTGTGTGTGTGTGTGTGTGTGTGTGTGTGTGTGTGTGTGTGTGTGTGTGTGTGTGTGTGTGTGTGTGTGTGTGTGTGTGTAGGGGGGGGAGTGAGGGGGTGTATGTGTTTTTGTTTGTTTGTTTGTTTGTTTGTTTGTGTGTATGTATGCATGCGTGCGTGCGTGCGTGCGTGCGTGCGTGCCTGCGTGCCTGCGTGCATGTATATATGTATATGGGTGGGTGGGTGGGTGGGTGGGTGGGTATGTGCGTTTGTGTATTTGTGTGGAGGAGCAATACTATCAGACCAAACAATTACCAGACGTTATGTAATATATTGTTCATAGCTCCAATATTTGGTTGTTTAGTCAGATATTCATCTAATGTTGAGCATATTAAACGTACAACGTTTCGATCCATCAGCTGTGATTCTCGGTCAAGATTTGTCCAAAACTCATAACTGATGACTTCACTCTCCGTCTTCTTCTTTTTTCTTCTTCATCCAGGGATTATATTAAAACATCGAAGTTTACGTGGTAGACGCTGGGATCCGCTGTGCTACATAAACAAACTTCAATATGTGTGTCACATGCTTCGACGGGAGCACGCACGTGCGTTCAAGACGTTTACGATATATGCCCTATCTTGATATACTGTAATATACAGGCCTACTATACAGGGTTAGGCGGACATGATGCACGTGGGCGGAAGCAAGCATACCTTCCGTATGACGTAATACAGAATCATGAAACTAAGGGCGTATTCTATTTGCCTCTCCGACCTCTCCGTCCTCTCCGACCTCTCCGAAAATTCCCATTCTTTTTGACGCGGGGAGGTCACGTGACCTCTCCGCGTTAAAAAGAGAGGCTCTCCGGACCGCTCCGGTTTCGCCGCTTGCGTGGCATGTCGTATTCGGAGAGACGCAGTCACGTGGTACAAATATGGCAGAATACAAAAAGGGTGAGTACGGTGTAATAAAACATTTGAAATACAATAATATAAGAATATATTTATTTTGCTAATGTGAAAGCGCAATTATCAGTACTTTATCAATGAAATATATGCATTTATGCATGTCAGCATGTCAGTGGAATACTCCCTAAAGTGAAATAAGGAATTTATTAAGTTATCGCTCACAAAAGACAGTCACACTGTCACTGCCACTGCCAGTGTAAGTGTTATGTGAAGTTGTGAATGTGAGTGTTGGGTAATCTTTCAGTTAACTGGCCTAAATTATTAGGGCTTTATCAAAACGCGTTTACCACCGTTTTTCGATGTGTATGTGATCGGAATGTCACTGTGCATCACTTTCAATACAAAGAAGTCAACTATTATTTTTTAATTGTGTTTCAGATCAATTTAATGCTGTTGATTCGACGTAATTCGTAAACGATCCGATGTCTCAGGCTCAGGGCGTGAGCAGTTAGCGGGCCAGTCAGTTAGCGCACCCCAGACACATCAGGAATTATTATGTATATTTATGACACATATGTTACGTATAGTGATTTTTTTCTTACGAAATGCTACATTATTTAAAATTGTTATCAAAATCATTATCAAATATTACAAATCTTCTTATTGTATTCTGTCATTTGTTTGTATTTTATTATCCATTTAAAAGCTATGAATTTTTTGATCTAAAATTATATTATTAAAAATATGTAGTTGTCCATTCCATACCTTTTATTATTCTTAAAAAATTCTTTCTTATGTGTACTGTTCCACTTTCTGTATTGGCTATGGCTATTTCAGATATTGGAGAAGCTATGAGGTCATCATGCCTGATGGACAGGTGAAAACGTTGTTCTGAGTTCCCTAGACGGGCAACAGTTGATAGTTGGAGGTAATTATAAAATATGTACAGTCTTATTTACTATCAGGCATTTTGTAAAATGTTACGTTTACTTTTATTTACAGTGTATAATTATAGCAATATAATTAAAACTACATAAACATAAATGTTTACAACAAAATGTAATTTCTATAATATGTGGTAATGCACTTATGGCTTGTATGCTTTTATTAGTACATATATGTATGTGTACGAAAACAAATATTAATTTGAAATAGTTTTCATTGCATGATATCTTGTTGCATAAATTATATACAACACATTAAAAAGCAGGATTATAATGTATTTATTTTCAGTATACATGCTGTAGATGCAGAAATATTGCACAATGTGCAACAGGAAATCACTGCACCATGGATCACAACTTCAGCAGTTACACAAACAGCTCCAACAAGGTAGGTACACACCCACACCCACACCCACACCCACACCCACACCCACACCCACACCCACACACACACACACACACACACACACACACACACACACACACACACATGATTTATGCTTATGTCAGTACGTTAAAAAGTAATTTTCATTCAATATATTTGTTGAAAATACGAAAAAGTAGTTAATGAGTATAAATTTATAGGCACAGTTTTTGGATAATAAACTCATCTTTGAAATATCTGATAAAATATGAGAATGTTTCATAATTTTCTGTCAATAAGCATATGCTGATCATTTTGAAAAAAAATGCATAATTTCAACAGTGTGTTAGCTATACATAAACACTGTGACATTTATTTTGCATGCATGCACAGTGTGGACCAGTGCAGGAACCAAACAGCTGATTGACCTCGTCCACGAGAACATGACGAAAAACTCATGCCACAATAGCATGTGAAAGGGGGTTGAAGACATCATGAAACTAAATGGGTACACAGTCACACCCAAACAATGACGTGTTAGGTGGAAGACATATAATGGTGTCTTCTTATAAACTGGTCAAAGACAACAACCAAAAATGTGGACAAGGCACTAGAAAAATCCTTGGAAAAATGGAAGGCAGATCAACTCCAAATTTGGAGGATATATACTTCAAGACATGCACTACAAACTGCCAAGAGGGATTTTGTGCACCTTAGTTTCCATTTTATCTTCATGCTCCCATATTATATGTAAACCATTATGAAGCCTAACACTGAAAATCAGACAAATTGTGAAAACAAATATTTACTGAAAGTATTGGTATGTTTTCAGAGTGTTGACGAAATTTTCAAACTAGGGAACATGGTTGTTAAATGTTGCTACACCTGGGGTTAAATAGGTGCTATAACATATATATATATATATATATATACATATATATATATGTGTGTGTGTGTGTGTGTGTATATATATGCATTTAAAATTATTATTTACAAATAGTGTCATACATAGCATACAAATTGCAAAATTCAATATATATATACACTTGTACACGCTTCTTCTAATAATTTGTAAACATCTAAGTGAAAGCCCAGGGCCATGTGTCCTTGCACAACTGTGGCTTCTACATGCAACAGCAACAGGCTCGTAGCCTTTGTCATGATATTGAAGAGTTAGACACTACAGGATGTGAATTGGATTTTTTATTTCCCATGACATAGCCATATATGTAAAATGTATGCATATAGTAATGATACATGTGTAGTTCTACATTTAGTGTGTAGTGGAGATACTGGTATTGTATAATGGTTAATATATGAAGTTTTGTAAAGATGTTATGTTTTACTTTTAGTATAAATCTTGTTTTGACATTTTTCTGTATTGTAATTTGTTCATGGTGTGCCATTGTTTAAAAAAAAAATCAGTATTAATACAGTGATTTGTTCCTACAATGTGTACATTACCATTGTGAAGGATTGACTATGATGATATTATTTTGTTTAAATATGTGACATGCGAGTTGTTGTTTTACATGTTTCAGGCTTACTTAATAAGAATATGTAAAAGTAATTACTGTTGTGTTCACATTTGTATGGTATTAATGTGCAAAACATTAAAACTTTGTATGGAATATATCACACAATGACTGACAACAAGTGTTTACTGTGTAGAGTTACATATGTGTATTGCTTATGTTCCTTCATACTACGTATGATACATATGTTAATGTGCATCCATGTTTTACAAAAAACACATGTTATAGCATTTATATAACAATAAATTATATAATAACAATTATCAGCTTTCACAACTGTTTTATGCTTTACAGTGACAAATACAACACAACGAAGAATATTTATTCATATACATATTTACATGAGTGACATACATTATTCCACGATTACAATAGTATGTATAATAATTAATAAGAATACAATAAAAGAGAAAGTTATTTATATGCAAGCTGTAGCACAACAGAAATATATATGTGGACTGAAACATTGCGAATCTCTACAACATAACAATAGTGAGATAATTTAAAAGTGCACATTGTTACAAAATTATTTTTATGTCTTATTAAACAGTAGATAATGTACAACATTGCACAATATTACAAAAGAAGTTATTGTGACCAAGAAAACAGGCATGCATATCATTGCATATTCAACAGTAAAAAAGGATAAATAGTAAATCAAGTAAACACAAGATTTAGTATTTTTGAACATTAATGATGTGCAAAATTGCTATATAATCAGCACTCGGGGATGGTCACTGCACCAAGTAAATGCACCACCACCAATGTACTTGGCCTCACGTGGAACACGGCAATGAAGTCAGCAGGCAAGTAATTGTGGCATTACATATGTTGCAGTCGATGATGGTCATCACGTAACCTGTTTTAGAGGAACAGAAGAGGAAATAAACATGTTTATTTAAGCAAAATATAATTATATAGTATGTCAGTTACAACTTACATCAAGACAAACGGGACAGGTATATATAGCATAAACTATTATATGCAATGATGATAAAGTATAATATGTATAAGGATGTCAAGAAGCAGCGTAAACAATTTGTCTTTGGGGTGGTTTATAGAAAATGCGTGTTTTACTGTTTACTAGTTGTGTTATATGTGCCAGGCATATATTTACAAATAAACAAGCATATTCATATGCATATAACACTGGTAAAGTATAAAATGTATGTACATATATCTTTCTGAAGTAAATATATATAACATAGCATAACATAGACATCCTATGAAATAAGTATTCCATTATGCAAACAACACAACCAACTCCATAGGCATAGCGAGCCAAAAAGCCAAGCCGGCCAAGGTCACAGTTGTGCCGCGGGCCCACGCCCACAAAAATGACAAGCCATGCGAGTAAAACAAGTGTTTATTTGTTAAAATATTCCTTCATAATTTACGAAATGCAACTTACAACATCAACGCGGCTGATGTTAACTCATCCGCGTATTGGTCGATGGCATGAGGATGATGATCACCATCACTTGACGAAAATAAATCATTACACAGTAGCGCCAAGGGGTCCGTGTATATACCGTTTTTTCGTTTTTCGTTTTCAAATTTGCGAACGAAAAACGAAAAACGAATTCCTTTTTCGTTTTTCGTTTTCAAAAGTGAAGTAAGAAAAACGAAAAACGAATTCGTTTTTCGTTTTTCGTTTTCAAAAGTGAAGTAAGAAAAACGAAAAACGAATTCGTTTTTCGTTTTTCGTTTTTGCATTTAGGATGCTTCGGTCGCAATGCCACTTCGGCTGGCCGGTAAAAATTGGTAGTTTCGGCGGGATACTTCGATCGTTGGCAGGCGTTTTGAATACGAACTCGCAGAAATGCATCGGCGAAGTGGTATATCTAAGTACCTACAGGTAAAATATTGGTCGTTTCGGCGCTGTTCTTTATGTTTTCTTATATATAATAGATCGAAAGATGGATAAATCGAGAGTAGATGTATTTATTTTGTAACTGCAACTATGCAATAGTTATTTTAAATTTAGTTTGTAAAATATTTGACTTGCCCTTATTATGACTTATAAATAGTGACTATCTTAGGGGCCACTTTGGGTTTTTAAATTAGCAATTTTTTATGTAATTATTGAATTCCATTGACGGACCATTACGGATAGCCCAATTGTATTTAGGAGCATGTATATTCCTGAGTATTGTTTATTAACATTTGCTACTGTACGCATATTGTAAGTAGAGGATATGTGGTAAAAATATAATACGTTTATGGCTTAATGTGTTGCTAGAGTTAGTGTTAATTCAATATTATTTTGCATATGTAGTAATTTATAACAGTAGAAGTATGTTTGCATCTGTGTGTAATATGCTGCTTTACATAATATATCAGTCTTTTTAAAATTGTGATTTGTTATCTTTTGATTAAACAAATATAGGTATTGTTTATTGTGTGAGGCATACTATTTTAAAACTCTTTTTTTACAAATGTATATGATGTTCTGCTGTGTGTCAGTGTAAAATGATTATGCATATTTCTGGTTTGTGTTATCTGCCAATTTTGAAAGTATGCGGGTAATGTTTTATGTTTATGTTTATAATAAAATTATAATATAATTACAATAAGTTGGTATTCAACTTTGCTTAAGCATTAATTCTATGTGGGAGCTATATTTAGTTGAAAATATTATTCTTATAAGTTTGTTTGCAATTTGTTTATTCAATTACATTTGTGTCCCTAGATCAGTAGATGGTAATTAGTGTGAGGCAATATTATAGAATTATAGAGTGAACTTTTTATTCTAGTTTGAATAATATACTTTAACCTAGTTATAGGTCCAATTGTTCGAGAACATCGGTTTGCTATTTCATCAATATTATGTTTAATCCAGTTTAAATGCGAGATTAATGTAAAGCCTAGAATGTTAAACTGGTTAAGTCTCTCAATATCTACACTGTCAATTGTTCATGTTAATTCATCAACCTATTTATTAGGCATTTGAAAAAACGTTTGTTTTATTAATATTTTAATGAAATGTATAATAACACAAGTTTTATTGGCAACTCAACTGAGTTGGATTGACATTATACCACAAATACAATTAATGCATCTGTATGTAGTTTTAGCTATATTATGTTTATTATAGGTCTTTATTAATCAAATATTCAATATTCACTGTGTTTCTGTCATCTGTGAAGGTTTTAATTGTACTTGTATCATCAAGTATCATGAGCATAAGTTATGCAGGCTTTTGGAAATCATTAATATAATTATAGTAAATAACAATATCAGTGGCCCTAAAATTGATCATTGGGGACGCCTCGTTTTATAGGTAAAGTATATCATTGTACCTCTTCTAGTCTTACAGACTGCTTACAGTTAGTTGCATATTATTGTGTTAGATGTATTGCTGTGAGCTCCATTCCAATGGCTCCTGGCTACCTCACTGATCCGTTCACGTTAAACAATAGTGTATATGATTTTCACACTTGCAACTGCACAAATATTCCTGTCAAGCAGTACAACTTGTCTTTAGGCCAGTGTATATTTGCTTACAAGATTAGAAAACTTTGGGACACTATCCCAGAATGTATACAGAGTGCAAGCAGTGCAGAGATCTTTAAAACACACATTTGTTTACAGTTTCTCATGATAGATGTACACACTTGCAAACATTTCATGATAGATATGGCTGAGTGATTGTTTGCATTTGGCTGGCAGATTGTTTAGATGAATAAATATTTGTGTGGTGGTGGTAGTGGTAGTCATAGTAAGGACTTTGTCTCAGACAATTAGATTTTTATTATTGTTATTACTATTATTGTTATGTAGAAGTGGATGAGTTTTAGCAGCTTGCCAGTCGAATGTTGACTGTCATTTAGTCATGCCTTTTGGGATGTCTATGATGTGCAAATAATGTTATGTCATTAACATTTTAATGATTTAAAAAAATATTTGTAATCTTTTTTATTCATGTTTCTAATAGAATATGAAAAAGTGTCACCTGACTGTTTACTAACAACTGAAATGGAATATTTAGGGAGTTGCAAGTGTGACAAACATGCATTCTATTTTTAACACAAACCGATCAGTGAGATAGCCAAGAACCATTGGAATGGAGCTCACAGCAATAATATTCAACTAACTGTAAGCAGTCTGTAAGACTAGAAGAGGTACAATGATATACTTTACCTATAAAACGAGGCGTCCCCCAATGATCAATTTTAGGGCCACTGATATTGTTATTTACTATAATTATATTAATGATTTCTAAAAGCCTGCATAACTTATGCTCATGATATTTGATGATACAAGTACAATTAAAACCTTCACATATGACAGAAACACAGTGAATATTGAATATTTGATTAATAAAGACCTATAATAAATATATAGCTAAAACTACATACAAATGCATTAATTGTATTTTATAGTATAATGTCAATCCAACTCAGTTGAGTTGCCAATAAAACTTGTGTTATTATTATTATTATACATTATCATTAAAATATTAATAAAACATTTTTTCTTTTTCAAATGCCTAATAAATAGGTTGATGAAGTAACATTAACAATTGACAGTGTATATATTGAGAGATCTAACTAGTTTAATAATAATAATAATAATACAGTTTTTATATAGCGCTAATTCCCGCATGGCGGATTGATGCACTGCACAAGAAAAATACTAAAATTAATGTATATTAATAAATAAAAATGTAAATTATATAAATTTATATAAATCATACTAACTCGCATGTAAATGATATAAATAAATAAAAAATAAATTATATTAAACACTGCTTTTAAGATGTATAGTACTAAAACATGGTATGCAAATTATATATATATTAATATAAAATTAAAACCCTTTCTAAAACTCTCTACGTAAACATACATATAAATCTATAAATTAATCTAAAAACATAAACACTAATTAAAATATTATTACACTAAAAGGAAATTATAATGCAATGTCCGTCATTTCAAAACAATTTAAATTAATTGAAATGTCTAATAAAAAGATATGTCTTTAAATACTTTCTAAACATTGGTAATGTCCCGGATGCACGAATGTTCAGAGGTAGTTCATTCCACAGTCGTGGTGCTGCTGCGCCAAATACCGAATCATCAACACACTTCTTCGTCATACCTTGGTGCAGTGTTGGCGCATAGTTCTGGCGGAGGCGTCTGTCACGCTTTCGTGGTTTAACAGGTTCTGCCAGATAAGACGGCGCCAAACCATTCATTAACATTCTGGGCTTTACATTAATCTCGCATTTAAACTGGATTAAACATAATATTGATGAAATAGCAAACAGATGTTCTCAAACAATTGGACCTATAACTAGGTTAAAGTATATTATTCAAACTAGAATTAAAATTTCACTCTATTATTCTATAATATTGCCTCACACTAATTACCACCTACTGATCTAGGGACACAAATGTAATTGAATAAACAAATTGCAAAAAAACTTATAAGAATAATATTTTAAAATAAATATAGCTCCCACATAGAATTAATGTTTAAGCAAAAGTTGAATACCAACTTATTGTAATTATATTATAATTTTATTATAAATATAAACATAAAACATTACCCGCATACTTTCAAAATTGGCAGATAACACAAACCAGAAATATGCATAATCATTTCACACTGGCACACAGCAGAACATAATATACATTTGTAAAAAAAGAGTTTTAAAATATTATGCCTCACACAATAAACAATACCTTTATTTGTTTAATCAAAAGATAACCAATCACAATTTTAAAAAGACCGATATATTATGTAAAGCAGCATATTACACACAGATGCAAACATACTTCTACTGTTATAAATTACTACATATGCAAAATAATATTGAATTAACACTAACTCTAGCAACACATTAAGCCATAAACGTATTATATTTTACCACATATCCTCTACTTACAATATGCGTACAGTAGCAAATGTTAATAAACAATACTCAGGAATATACATGCTCCTAAATACAATTGGGCTATCCGTAATGGTCCGTCAATGGAATTCAATAATTACATAAAAAATTGCTAATTTAAAAACCCAAAGTGGCCCCTAAGATAGTAACTATTTATTAGTCATAATAGGGGCAAGTCAAATATTTTACAAACTAAATGTTAAATAAGTATTGCATAGTTGCAGTTACAAAATAAATACATCTACTCTCGATTTATCCATCTTTCGATCTATTATATATAAGAAAACATAAAGAACAGCGCCGAAACGACCAATATTTTACCTGTAGGTACTTAGATATACCACTTCGCCGATGCAATTTCTGCGAGTTCGTATTCAAAACGCTGCCAGCGACCGAAGTATCCCGCCGAAACTACCAATTTTTACCGGCCAGCCGAAGTGGCATTGCGACCGAAGCATCCTAAATGCAAAAACGAAAAACGAAAAACGAATTCGTTTTTCGTTTTTCTTACTTCACTTTTGAAAACGAAAAACGAAAAACGAATTCGTTTTTCGTTTTTCTTACTTCACTTTTGAAAACGAAAAACGAAAAAGGAATTCGTTTTTCGTTTTTCGTTCGCAAATTTGAAAACGAAAAACGAAAAAGGAATTCGTTATCCGTTTTTCGTTCGCAAATTTGAAAACGAAAAAGGAAAAAACGGTATATACACGGACCCCAAGGCTGCGTCTCCGTCCATCTTTAAACGCGCTGGTTGCTATGCTGGTTGCTATGCGTCTCGAACGTCTCCGACCTTCTCCGAATCTATTCTTTTTCACGTCTCCGCATTCTCCGCGTCCGCGGACTCCGCGGACTGCAAATAGAATACGCCCTAAATAACGATGACGTTGCGTCGTAGTGCACGGGCTAGCCTGGCTCCTAGAACTACCGACACCCTTGGCGAGGAGCAGTTCTACTAATAATGCGAAATTATACCGTACTTCTTAAATCAAATTAAAATGTCTCCCATTCGTTTGGAATATTGTAATGTTGGCAAAGTTTTTTCTTTCAAGCGGCCACGTCACGAGACGGCCACGGAGTGACGTCATAATCAGCGCTCGGTAACGACTGGGCTTGTTAATATTGAATGTCTGTAAGCGCCGGTCAGTTCAGTTCCGCCAGCCGCTGGGCAACATACGTTCAACAAGAACCCTGTCAATATCAAGGAAGAAGAAGACAGAAGGTGTTATATTACACTAATGTAAAAAAAAAAATCTGCCAAAACGAATTATTATCGTTACTATTATATCTTTCACACATAACATTCACACTCTTACCAGACAACCGTAATTAATTTGTTCGTCCGTCCGTCATTCTGTCCGCTCGGTCCTATTCGTTCGTTCGTTCGTTTGGTTTTTTGCTTTTCCGGCTTTCATACCTACCATGTTTAAAGATGGCGTCAACAATACAAAGTTCACAATATTTAAAAATTCGTCACATAAAGCAGTTCTGTTTCTGCCATTACACTGCTTGGTTGACTGCAATTTCAAACATTTTATTAGCACACATAATAAAAAATCAATGTAATAAAGATATAAAAATTATAATCTTGCACACCTTGTGTCCGCCTTTGATAGATTTAAGTGTTATATAGATATGGAAGTGCAGTAGTGAGATTGATATCGGTAATTGTGTAATTATCATACTAGTCATTGTCATCATAGTAGATGTTTATGTACTTTATAACATGTTTGTATACATTATAATATATAGTCACGTTTGCCAAAACAGCTGTGGGGTAAAACGCCTACGTAGGCATATAGCCCCATTGGCTGGTGGGCGCGTCTCGCCCCGACAGTGCTATTTTTTATTAATAGGTATCGTTCAGCAAGCCTGCTTATTATCACCCATAATTAATGTTGCTAATGTGTTACAAGTTAATTGTGATGCAAATACTCTGCCCCAATTTCTTTACACTCTACCTTTAGTTACGATTTTTTTTTTGACACAAAGGTACACAATTAATTTTAACATCCAAACCAAGAAAAACACAACATGTAGATTTCCATACTTACCTTTGGACATGCATAATAACGCTCATGTCAGAAGAACGCGAAATATGGCAGCACTTGAAAAGCTTATGTGGTACAATGCGTTAGGCGTTCGTTGGAAAAGTAGTATGGGGGTATTGCTCACATGGGTGTGTTCCCCCGCCCTACCCTAATTATGATTTCACGGCTATGGACACCTGGATATTTCAATGTATGTGGGTCTTCTAGCAATGATTACGTCATAGCTGTATGTTATACAAAGGTGTCAAGATGGTGCTCGAATATACAGGGCTGCCATGTGTGAAAGGATTTTTCGGCCCTTGCTACCTACATCCGGACTTGGCCGAAGCGGCACTATTTTTCAGCGGCAGGATTAGTCTCGACTGTCAGTCGGCTGCGAAACTACGGCGTAGTGACAGGTGTAATTTTTTTATTGATGATATTATCACGACCAATAACTGTCCGGTTTTAACAGAAATTAAGGGGTAACAGGAAGGAAAGTGGGTTCTTGGCAAATATGGTGTTCTCATTTCACAAATTCTCTACGGCACCTTTCTCAGTGCATGTGATATATGCAGTGGGCATTTCTGAACACGTTATGAAATTGTTAGGCCATGAAGACAACGCTGTAATAGACGCCTGTGGCGAAAGCAAAAGTGTTTTCTCCCGTTAACCCGTTTTTATTCGAATGTACACGTGCACACACTCGCACTCTCTCATAAAAACACGAACACTCTCAATTTGTTTTCTGTGTTTTCCCTGGTGTATAGTGTCCCAAAAGTCCACCTTCAAGGGTAAAAGGTTAATGTTTTAACATAACACGAATACAAACAGAAATACGCGAACGCACCCGCGAATGTTCACGCACAGGACATATATAGGAATTGACGCAGGCGCAAAAGGTCACTGCTTTGTCAGGAAGTTGCGCATTGCGCAACTGCGGACTCTCACAATTAGTCGTCACGTGATTGCGGTTTCCGCCCAACAACGAGACAACGAGAAGGGCGTAAGATGTATACGAAGGCGAAGTGGATCCCCGGCAGGTCAGTTTTTTTATGCTTTTGTCGTTTTCTTCCTCGCCGTCTATAGCTGCTCGTTATTGATACCCTTACTATTAAATCGCTTCAATGTTGTTGTAGTAAATGGCCACGATGACATCGAGATGTGGACTATAGGCTCTGCAAACTTTACGACGCGCACGATACGGCCATCGGATTCATTGGAACTCGAAGAGGCTTTCATATTGAACGTCGGTCGCAAGGGAAGATACGTCGGATTCAATTCAAGTTATTGAAGCGGCTGCCGAACTTACGTTACAGTGACTTTATTCACAATTATCGGACGTTAAATGTTAGGGTGCAGATCGGTGTAATTTATTTTCGGTAACCATGGTCGGGAGGAGAGTAAACTCCTTTCGCTGTTGAAGCATTGGGAAATCAGACTTCCTCCTCCCCGAAAGGGGTTGGAGGTTCGCCGGCTTGCAGATTCCTTCCATGGCTTACCCGCCGTCTTCAACTGTCAGTTATTTTAACCAGATATGTTTCATATCTAATGTAAATGACTGGTTGACTGTTGACGGTGTCTTTTTCGTCATTCGATGTATCATTTTGTTAAGTAATAAAACTGAAAACTGAAAACTGAAACAATTGGCATACCTGTTGTTTCTTTCGAAGCGTTGTTCAGTCGAACGAAGCCTGAATAGACCTATAGATAGTAGAAACGAGCGAAATGACGACTCCCAAAATGCACCATGACAAATATTATACACATCTAGATCTTCACGCAACCTATATTGAGTTTTGCTAAAATTCGATCCGTTGAGATGTATGTACTTATTAAGCAGTATGATAGTTCACCGTGAATCCTTATACAATCGTTATAGTTAGCACCGCGAAGTCCGAGAAAACACCCTTGCGCCCATTGTTTCCCGCAGCCAGTAGTTTCAAGGACAATCACGAACACTTTTAAGCGGCCATATTTTACAAGTGTCGGGCGAGACACAGATCGAGAGTGTGGCTATATCCGTCATAGCTGGCTGGCGACAAGGCCCGCTGACTATTTGCGACGTGTCACAGCGGAATTACTTCACCCCGACAGAGCGTCACATCGGCAGCGCAGTGTACTCACGCGACGACAGGGACACGTGTGCTCCCTCGATCGTCTTATAAATCCCCCTTGCCCATAATGAGTTTTTTAATCAATCCCATATTGGAATAAATAAGTAGTTGTCACCAAAATACGTTTGGAAATAATATTGGGCCTAGTGATGCCAGTGGTAAATTGCAGGTATCGTCCGTCCGACGACCTTACTAACTATTCTTTGATTTCCTGCTAAGTTTCTCCTAGATGCGAGAAATGTGTCCGGCACCGTGATGTGGTTGCACCCAATTGACTGACTACGACGAGGGGTCAGAAGACATTTATACTTTCTAGCCTGATCCATGTGAAGGTGTTCCCCAAATAATTGCGTTACTTAAAATTGTGAATAGCCATTTTGATGTGAAATGGCTACAAATAAAGTAGACACACCAGTACATTAATTGCTACGATATATATATATATATATATATATATATATATATATGTATATATATATATATGTATATATGTATATATATATATATATATATATATATATATATATATATATATATATATATATATATATATATATATATATATATATATGCAGTGTAATGACGCATGTTAGGCAGTGTTTATTGAGCACATAGATTTTAACCTTTTTATATACAACCCTGCTAAAGCAGAAATACATTGTAAATTTGGTCAATATTGAAGGGCAACCCACATGCTTGCATTTCGAAAGAGCTAGAGGTATGTGATTTTGACGTAATGTGATGAGCATAACATAACATTTCTCTGGTACAGTTTCTTTATAATCGACAAAACGTTAATATGGCCTCCAATCGGAAAATCGACTGTGCTCTGTGCCCACGAGCGAGAAGGTTTATGGCGGTATTAAGGTGCCATTAGCCCATTACCCGACGAAAAAGTTTGCTAACGCATCAGCAGTATGCAGGTTGTTTGAATGTCTGTGACGACTGGTGATGTCTTGTGTTGTGCTATGTCACTAGAAGTTACGTTTTTGTTCAGCCATTGCGGTATTTCAGCTGTCAAAGTAGTGTAAGTCCGAGGACACTACGGTTCTGCGGCGTAGTGACACAGATGTAATTTATATTGATGATATCATCACGACCAATAACTGTCCGGTTTTAACAGAAATTAACGGGTGACAGGAATGAAAATGGTTTCTTTGAAAATATGGTGTTCTCATTTCACGAATTTTCTACGGCACCTTTCTCAGTGCATGTGATATATGCAGTGGGCATTTCTGGACACGTTCTGGACCATTTTCTAGGCCATGAAGACAACGTTGTAATAGACGCCTGTGGCGAAAGCAAAAGTGTTTTCTCCCGTTAACCCGTTTTTATTCGAATGTACACGTGCACACACTCGCACTCTCTCTCATAAAAACACGTACACTCTCAATTTGTTTTCTGTGTTTTCCTTGGTGTATAGTGTCCCAAAAGTCCACCTTCAAGAGTAAAAGGTTAATGTTTTAAAATAACACGAATACAAAGAGAAATACGCGAACGCACCCGCGAATGTTCACGCACAGGACATATAAGAATTGACGCAGGCGCAAAAGGTCACTGCTTTGTCAGGAAGTTGCGCATTGCGCAACTGCGGACTCTCACAATTAGTCGTCACGTGATTGCGGTTTCCGCCCAACAACGAGACAACGAGAAGGGCGTAAGATGTATACGAAGGCGAAGTGGATCCTCGGCAGGTAAGTTTTCTTAATTCTTTTGTCGTTTTCTTCATCGCCGTCTATAGCTGCTCGTTATTGATACCCTTACTATTAAATCGCTTCAATGTTGTTATAGTAAATGGCCACGATGACATCGAGTTGTGGACTATAGGCTCTGCAAACTATACGACGCACGCGATACGGCCATCGGATTAATTGGAACTCGAAGAGGCTTTCACATTGAACGTCGGTCGCAAGGGAAGATACGTCGGATTCAATTCAAGTTATTGAAGTGGCTGCCGAACTTACGTTACAGTGAATTTATTCACAATTATCGGACGTTAAATGTTAGGGTGCAGATCGGTGTAGTTTATTTTCGGTAACCATGGTCGGGAGGAGAGTAAACTCCTTTCGCTGTTGAAGCATTGGGAAATCAGACTTCCTCCTCCCCGAAAGGGGTTGGAGGTTCGCCGGCTTGCAGATTCCTTCCATGGCTTACCCGCCGTCTTCAACTGTCAGTTATTTTAACCAGATATGTTTCATATCTAATGTAAATGACTGGTTGACTGTTGACGGTGTCTTTTTCGTCATTCGATGTATCATTTTGTTAAGTAATAAAACTGAAAACTGAAACAATTGGCATACCTGTTGTTTCTTCGAACGAAGCGTCGTTCAGTCGAAAAAAGCCGGTGTAGACCTATAGATAGTAGACACGAGCGAAATGACGACTCCCAAAATGCACCATGACAAATATCTATCTAATATCGTCTAGAACTTCACGCAACCTATATTGAGTTTTGCTAAAATTCGATCCGCTGAGATGTATGTACTTATTAAGCAGTATGATAGTTCACCGTGAATCCTTATACAATCGTTATAGTTAGCACCGCGAAGTCCGAGAAAACACCAGGCTTGGTAGTAATACAATATTTCGGGGAGGGTAAGAGAACCATCGGATCAATCGAGATCAAAGAACAACGACTGCAGTTACTTGTGACTAGTGCAACAAAGATGGACGCTGGACAGAATAACGAGCACGACTACATGGACTATGGTTATGCATCTTTGAACGGATTGGTCTCGCTTAACCGACTGTCGGTCGGCTGCGAAACTACGTCGAGAAGACAGTCTGGTGAATTTACCGGCGTTTGAATGCTATCCGTGTGTGCTAAACAATCCAGCCACCTCACGGATGCTGGCTAATGCTGGCGTATTTCCAATTTTATAAACAACTACACATTTATTTTTTAATGTAAGTTAAATTATATATATATATATATATAATTTTTTATTTCAAATTTGGCCTGAGAACCAATATGCATCTCTACCCTAATCTGCGGTAAAGCCGCCCTGGCGGTTACAACTGCAGCCCATTCACTTGCCAAGCAGAGTGTATAAAGTAACTGCAAAGTTCAATATGTACATATCGCGCTGTGTATTCATATATATATATATATATATATATATATATATATATATTCATATATATATGTATATATATATATATATATATATATATATATATATATATATATATATATATATATATATATATATATATATACATATATATATAATACACATGGTTATATCAGCGTTCGGCGTGTTTGTTAATGCGATCCGGTTGCCCGATGATATTCCCTGGGTCAGCACTTCGAGGTGTGAATAGATGCGGCCGGCCGAAACAAAAGACAAGTTGCTGCGCTGATCGAAGCGACATCGGTCGCTGGCACTCCCGTACATGTTGTGTAATTTTGTACCGGGCGACGTTCGTGGGGCGTGGCAGAGACTGGCTGTCCGAGCACGCGTGGCTGTCCGTCGAACGATCGTGGGATGTGACGAATATGTTGCGCCGTGCAAGTCAAACTCGAAAGCAGCGCATTTAACATGTTCTAAGCTGATGCAGTTCTAAGTAATGGTTTAATTGGAAAGAAATGATCTTACTAATAACATTGAAAGTCGTCGAAATGGCATCGATTGATGGCTTGTCTCTTCAAATAGATTACCCGGACGTGAACCAGCACCATGACATTTAAGGTGGGTAAAGACGGAACAGAACTAGATACTCTTTGAGGTTTATACCCAGCCAACACACTGCTAAGAAGTTCCACCTGGCGTTATGCTCTTTAATTAATTGCAGAACTTTTTTTGACAAATGGAGACTCTATTTTAGTTCTAATATCTACAATATTAAGACCTCCGTCCGCAAATGTGTTTAATAGAGATTTTCTTTTCAAAGCTTCGGGTTTACTGTTCCAAAGAAATAGAAATGTATATTTTTCACCACCTTGTTTGGTACTGGGTTAAGACTCCCTATGTGCCAAATGGAGCTGCACAGCACAGATTGCATGGCGAACCTGTCTCCCTAAATGATAATTCCATCCTGCTATATAGTTCACATATTTTTCGAAATTAGAAATAACTTTCCCCGAAGTCTTTTTATCGGCTTCTTTTGTACCTGTATAAACGCCGTATTTTTTTTGGGGGAAATCACTAGTCCATTTTTGACCACCAGGTTCAACTAAGAGGACGTGTCTGATTGAATAGGACTGCCAGGGAAGTAAGGTGTAAAGCGCTTTGAGCAATACTTGTCTAAATTCCAGCTGTTCTTCTCCGATTTACACTTACACTATTGCTCTTATTCTGCAATCCAGATTCTTTCCAGCGACTTCAACTTATGGCTTAGCAACGTAGTGCCTCAATGTTTTCCCGGATCATGCACATCTCCCTTTCTTTTCTATATTCGGACACTTAGCCCCATTCTTTATTCCTCTGTGAACTTCCCGTCTCTCTTGCAGGTGTTCAGTAACTTTTTTGTCGAGCATCTTCCATCTCGCTCAGCCACCGGCACCGCCAGCATCTCTACTCGCACTTAACCAATGCCTGTTTACCTTTCCAAACAGGCCTACACGATAAACCGTACGAATTGCCCGGCTGTGACAAGTTTCACAAAGCTTACATTACTTTCCACCACTGTGTGTGTGTGTGCGTGTGCGTGTACGTGTGTGTGCGTGCACGTTCGCGTGTGCACGGGTGTCCGGTGATGTGGGTGTGTGTATGTGGGCGTGTGTGCGCGCGCGTATGACTGTGGGTGTGTGTGCATGGGTGTGTGCGTTCACGTGTGCACGGGTGTCCAGGGATGTGGATGTGTGTGGGTGTGTGCGCGCGCGTGTGTGTATGTGGGTGTGTGTGTGCATGGGTGTATGCGTGTGGGTATGTGGGAGTGCGTGCGTGCGTGCGTACGTGCGTGCGTGTGTGTATGTGTGTGTGTCGTATTTACATTCATTGCTTACTCTTATTAGAAAACCTACCCAGCATCGATTATCTGGTTCTGTTTTACATTTTACCCCAATAGTAAATAAAAATATTGGGAGTAGGTGTTTTTTTCTGTGTCTGTATTACTCTTTGGAATATAGGTCTATGATTCCTTCGATCTAGTGTTAGATCAGACGCAGACTGAAACATTATGCGATTTTAAATATTTTAAATATCTTGCTTTTACGTTTTTTAATTAGTAATGGTTAATTAAAATAGATAAAACCCAAATTAATTTACAAAACCGTTACGTTGCGGTTTGTGTACGTGTCAATCAATTGCTGCACGTGACCTTCGTCAAGCATAACCTTTGCCAACAGTATTTATAATGGTAACGTATGGGCGGCATCATATCTGCTATATCAAACTGACCACATATTTTATGGACACTCCGGTGATAGGCAAGAGGTTACGTGACGTGATAACGTTAGAGTACGCTGCGCACGCATTTGATGATTGTTGGAAGTTATCTTTAAATATACTATATTTTTGCTCTAAAAGCAGTAAGAAACTTGATTTTATCAGCAATGTCTATGATAATAATATAAAGTCTTCATCGGAAGGAGGGTGCCGATTAATACAAAAAGAAATGTGACGATGACAACATGTATCCATACAACACAATCTCTTACACATAAAAGCACGCTCTCTTTTTTCTCCCGTTAATTTCTCCCCTCAACCTCCCCTCTCTCCCTCTCCTTCCTTCATCCCTCTCCTTCCGTCCCTCCACTCCCTCACTGCATCATCAGGATAATGTTTGTTAGTGCTAATATCACCCATCTATCTAATCCCGTATATAGAATACCATTATAAAAAAGAAGTGCATTGGTGATTTTGCGCAGCAGCACCTCGACTGTCGATTGAATTACCTGTGAACATTCTTGCACCCGGGACATTATGTATGTTTAGAATGTGTTTAAAACATATCTTTTTATTAGAAATTTCAATTAATTCAAATTGTTTTGAAATGACGGACATTGCTTTATAATTTCTTTTTAATGTCATACACGTTTCAATCAATGTTTATGTTTTAGATTAATTTGTAGATTTATATAAATATATATTTACGTACACAGGTTACGTAAAGGTTTTAATTTTAATTTCATATATATAATTAACATGCCAAGTTTTAGTACTATACATCTTAAAAGCAGTGCTTAATTTATTTTAAGATAATTTATATAATTTACATACAAAGGGGTTTACTAGTACATCTTAAAACCAAAACAATTAATGACTTATATTAATTTATATAATTTGTGCAGCGCATCGATCCGCTACGCGGGAATTAGCGCTATATAAAACCTTTATTATTATTATTATTTAAAACGTCCAGTGTCCATTTTTTAGCAAATAGATGAATGAATTGCAGAAATGAGTAGCGCTGCAATCCTTTTTCGTTCTGATGCACAATGTGTCAGAGTTAACAAGTTTGTGAGGTTGTCTCACTTTATCTGTCTCCCTTCTGATTTACCTCTCCCCATCCCTTCTTAAAAAAATACTCAACATTTTCTCCCTTCCTCCCTGCTTGGCGGCCCCTCGCCCTCTCCTTCTCCCACTCCCGCACTTTCTTTATCCTCTACTATTTCCCTTCTCAGTGTTCCTCTACACCCCTCTTCCTCCATACTTTCATCCACCAATCCTTTTCAACCCTCCCGTCATTCTAATTAAGCCGCAATTCGGTACGGTCAAGGGTAATTGCACATTCGACAAGAAGAGCGATGCTAAATGGGGTATTCAAGGCAAACTTGTTTTGTCCGTGTGTAATACCTGTCATGTTTCATTGTCAATTTAACACAGACAATGCAATGCTTCACTGCCGTGGACATTCTTAGACTGACGTGCGGCCTCCGACAATGGTATGACAATGGTATGCTCTTGGTCCCGCGCAAGAACGCACTGATTGACAACGCATAATTAGCATCCTCTTTCGCGTTGAACATGACAGCTGCTACAAACAAATGACTTAAGCGTTCGATCGAAAGCATGGATTTGTCGAAATGCAGTTGTAATCGAAATGCAGTTCGCCCGGTTTTCAGTACAAGACCAACGTCACGTGTTTATGGATGTTTCGTGTGCGGTCGGGTGCAGCGTATCGCATGCTATTCGGCAAACAATGTGACGCTCTACGTGGTTTGACAGTTGGTCTTGAATGAGCTGCACATGTTGCAGTTTGGCAGTCATCAGACATTGGGATATACAACTAGACGCCGAAAAAGAGTGCGACGATTGCTACAAACAATTGCTTTAAGGTAGGCTATGTATGTAATGTTGTTGTGTTATTTAGAACAGCAACTGTTGGTAGTACACTACATATATTGCCATGTGGTACAGTGTCGACATTCTGTATTGCTAACTTGCATAGTCAAACCTGCAAGGCATTACGGAAGACAAACATCATCATAACTGTTAGCGTCGTTCTACTGTGAATACAATTACACAGATAATCCATTTCTCATTAATCAAAACATTATTTGGCAACATATTTGATATGTAATGAATGGATCCACTTACTGATTTGCGTCGATATAAATCGTAGGTAAGCATTGTATTTATTTATACAATAAAATAACAAATAACTACTGTTTTAATCCACCTCGGTTTATTATCTTAAATTATGAATTCTCGTATATCAATGCGAATTATATTATTCATAATACAGTAGGATGTCCTGTGTTATGTATCTGCATTTAAAAATAATGTCTTGTTTAATTTTATGAAGGAAAAAACGACGGCGATGTGTGCCCCATATTGTTCCCAAACGTCCGCTTCCGCTTCCGAACCATGAATCTGCATAAGTCAAAATTAATAATTATAGTTATGCATGTTAACATGTTTGATGTATCATATGATATAGCATGACATATAAGCGAAGTTTTAATGTAATGCTACACCATAAATAACGTCATATATATCAGCTTACGTGTCTTACAAGTTGACACCACAATTTCGCCAGCTAGGGCTAGACATTGCTTTATAAGCAAATAAAATGGCTACCTTCATTGCAACTGAGTGTTCCGACCGCACGTGGCGGAAGGGGTTACCAGTGACGCTCATCCTATGGAGGTCACAACCGGTGTGGCGAACCGGGGTTTGGGCCAGGTAATTTCCCTCCC